>JAODXP020000020.1:16017385-16055111 GCA_027497455.2 Sardinella longiceps
AAATTTGCTCAGAATGTTTGACTCGTATGTGCCGACTAAGATACACCACAATTACTTGCCATCATATGCCCCCTTTAGCTTATAGGAAGGTATAAAGGAAATACCATTGATTTCTATGGGAAAAAGCTTGCTTTTTTCAATAGCTTCTACACCAAATGACCTTGAGACCTCAAATTTGCTCAGAATGTTTGACTGTATGTGCCGACTAAGATACACCACAATTAATTGCCATCATATGCCTCATGATGCTTATAGTAAGGTATAAAGGAAATACCATTGATTTCTATGGGGAAAAGCTTATTTTTTCAATAGCTTCTACACCAAATGACCTTGGGTTCTCAAATTTGCTCAAAATATTTGACTGTATGTGCTCTGACTAAGATACACCACAATTAATTGCCATCATATGCCCCTTTAGCTTATAGTAAGGTATAAAGGAAATACCATTGATTTCTATGGGGAAAGCTTGTTTTTTCAATAGCTTCTACACCAAATGACCTTGAGACCTCAAATTTGCTCAGAATGTTTGACTGTATGTGCCGACTAAGATACACCACAATTAATTGCCATTATATGCCCCCTTTAGCTTATAGTAAGGTATAAAGGAAATACCATTGATTTCTATGGAGAAAAGCTTATTTTTTCAATAGCTTTTACACCAAATGACCTTAGGATCTCAAATTTGCTCAGAACGTTTGACTGTATGTGCCGACTAAGATACACCACAATTAATTGCCATCATATGCCCCCTTTAGCTTATAGGAAGGTATAAAGGAAATACCATTGATTTCTATGGGGAAAGCTTGTTTTTTCAATAGCTTCTACACCAAATGACCTTGGTTCTCAAATTTGCTCAGAACGTTTGACTGTATGTGCCAACTAAGATACACCACAATTAATTGCCATCATATGCCCCCTTTAGCTTATAGGAAGGTATAAAGGAAATACCATTGATTTCTATGGGGAAAAGCTTGTTTTTTCAATAGCTTCTACACCAAATGACCTTGAGATCTCAAATTTGCTTCAGAATGTTTGACTGTATGTGCCGACTAAGATACACCACAATTAATTGCCATCATATGCCCCCTTTAGCTTATAGGAAGGTATAAAGGAAATACCATTGATTTCTATGGGGAAAAGCTTATTTTTTCAATAGTTTCTACACCAAATGACCTTGAGTTCTCAAATTTGCTCAAAATGTTTGACCGTATGTGCCGACTAAGATACACCACAATTACTTGCCATCATATGCCCCCTTTAGCTTATAGGAAGGTATAAAGGAAATACCATTGATTTCTATGGGAAAAAGCTTGTTTTTTCAATAGCTTCTACACCAAATGACCTTGAGACCTCAAATTTGCTCAGAATGTTTGACTGTATGTGCCGACTAAGATACACCACAATTAATTGCCATCATATGCTCCCATGATGCTTATAGTAAGGTATAAAAGAAATACCATTGATTTCTATGGGGAAAAGCTTCTTTTTCAATAGCTTCTACACCAAATGACCTTGAGTCCTCAAATTTGCTCAGAATGTTTGATCGGTATGTGCCGACTAAGATACACCACAATTAATTGCCATCATATGCCCCCTTTAGCTTATAGGAAGGTATAAAGGAAATACCATTGATTTCTATGGGAAAAAGCTTGTTTTTTCAATAGCTTCTACACCAAATGACCTTGAGACCTCAAATTTGCTCAGAATGTTTGACCGTATGTGCCGACTAAGATACACCACAATTAATTGCCATCATATGCCCCCTTCAGCGTATAGTAAGGTATAAAGGAAATACCAAAAATAAGCATTTCCCCATAGAAATCAATGGTATTTCCTTTATACCTTACTATAAGCATCATGGGGCATATGATGGCAATTAATTGGGGTGTATCCTAGTCGGCACATACAGTCAAACATTCTCAGCAAATTTGAAGACCCAAGGTCATTTGGTGTAGAAGCTATTGAAAAAATAAGCTTTTCCCCTTAGAAATCAATGGTATTTCCTTTATACCTTACTATAAGCATCATGGGGCATATGATGCCAATTAATTATGGTGTATCTTAGTCGGCACATACAGTCAAACATTCTGAGCAAATTTGAGGACCCAAGGTCATTTGGTGTAGAAGCTATTGAAAAAATAAGCATTTCCCCATAGAAATCAATGGTATTTCCTTTATACCTTACTATAAGCATCATGGGGCATATGATGGCAATTAATTGTGGTGTATCTTAGTCGGCACATACAGTCAAACATTCTGAGCAAATTTGAGGACCCAAGGTCATTTGGTGTAGAAGCTATTGAAAAAAGAAGCTTTTTCCCATAGAAATCAATGGTATTTCCTTTATACCTTACTATAAGCATCATGGGGCATATGATGGCAATTAATTGTGGTGTAGCCTATCTTAGTCGGCACATACAGTCAAACATTCTCAGCAAATTTGAGGACCCAAGGTCATTTGGTGTAGAAGCTATTGAAAAAATAAGCATTTCCCCATAGAAATCAATGGTATTTCCTTTATACCTTACTATAAGCTAAAGGGGGCATATGATGCCAATTAATTGTGGTGTATCTTAGTCGGCACATACGGTCAAACATTCTGAGCAAATTTGAGAACCCGAGGTCATTTGGTGTAGAAGCTATTGAAAAAACAAGCTTTTCCCCATAGAAATCAATGGTATTTCCTTTATACCTTCCTATAAGGTAAAGGGGGCATATGATGGCAATTAATTGTGGTGTATCTTAGTCGGCACATACGGTCAAACATTCTGAGCAAATTTGAGGTCTCAAGGTCATTTGGTGTAGAAGCTATTGAAAAAACAAGCTTTTTCCCATAGAAATCAATGGTATTTCCTTTATACCTTCCTATAGGCTAAAGGGGGCATATGATGGCAATTAATTGTGGTGTATCTTAGTCGGCACATACAGTCAAACATTCTGAGCAAATTTGAGGTCTCAAGGTCATTTGGTGTAGAAGCTATTGAAAAAACAAGCTTTTTCCCATAGAAATCAATGGTATTTCCTTTATACCTTCCTATAAGCTAAAGGGGGCATATGATGGCAATTAATTGTGGTGTATCTTAGTCGGCACATACAGTCAAACGTTCTGAGCAAATTTGAGAACCCAAGGTCATTTGGTGTAGAAGCTATTGAAAAAACAAGCTTTTTCCCATAGAAATCAATGGTATTTCCTTTATACCTTCCTATAAGCTAAAGGGGGCATATAATGGCAATTAATTGTGGTGTATCTTAGTCGGCACATACAGTCAAACATTCTGAGCAAATTTGAGAACCCAAGGTCATTTGGTGTAGAAGCTATTGAAAAAACAAGCTTTTCCCCATAGAAATCAATGGTATTTCCTTTATACCTTCCTATAAGCTAAAGGGGGCATATGATGGCAATTAATTGTGGTGTATCTTAGTCGGCACATACAGTCAAACATTTTGAGCAAATTTGAGAACCCAAGGTCATTTGGTGTAGAAGCTATTGAAAAAATAAGCTTTTCCCCATAGAAATCAATGGTATTTCCTTTATACCTTACTATAAGCTAAAGGGGGCATATAATGGCAATTAATTGTGGTGTATCTTAGTCGGCACATACAGTCAAACATTCTGAGCAAATTTGAGGTCTCAAGGTCATTTGGTGTAGAAGCTATTGAAAAAACAAGCTTTTCCCATAGAAATCAATGGTATATGAAAGTTATAATATGGGTGGTTCTGAAGCTTGTAAAACCATGGGGGTGTGCTCACTGCAACAATGAGGGAAAGTGAAATAGGATTCAGCACCATTTAGCGAATATCTGTCGAATATGCGAATATCTGTCGAATATCCAACGTGAAACTGTCTTCACCGCGGTCAGACAAGGTGAAATATGGTGTGATGCATACAATGTATGAGCATACTGTAATAACCTGCAAGTTTGTGTGATAATGATGTTTTGTCATCTGTTAAGTTTCCTAGGTTGCTATGTGCCTTTTTGGGGGAATTAAGGGGTGGAGTTTAGGTGTGCCTGCGTGTGTGTGTGTGTGTGTGTGTGTTTGTGTGTGCGCGCGCGCAGGTGCGAGAGACAGTAGCATTGCCGCTGTGTTGAAAGTTCTAAAAGCGGGAGCTGTGGCTAAAAAAGCAACTCGTTCTTGTTGTATGTGTCTACAATAAAGAAAGGGAAGTTTACCCTGTTAAACCGTGTCCAGCAGTAGGCTATCACAATACTTTAATTCAGGGTGAAATGCATTTATTGTTTCCATTCGCTCTGCAGGAGGCTTTCATTTTAATGACGAGTTGATTTCATGTTAGACAAAGATAGTCTTTGCGTCTGCATAAATACTATAGAGGACGGATGTCCAACACTCCTGGAGTTGAAGATGACAAAACGTCGGAAAAAACTTTTATGTCTCGCATAAGGGTGAATGGGAACCGTAGATAAACGTTGCAAGCGCTGTGCCCCATTATTTCTCCCTTCCTTTTACCGTCAACAACACTCTTGCAATTTAATGTTTTTTTTTTTTAACGATCGCGCAAGACTTTCACTTGTGGCTGTCCGTTTACCAACATTTAACTATGGAATGCTCCCAGAATTTCCTAAAGACGATAGAAATGCGTGTGTCTTCATAAATACCCGAAACGACGGCTAAGTTCTCTCTGGTAAAGTTAGGCTTGCTCAAAGCGGTGCAGGGAACTTGGATTGTTAGCAGCAGTCGGCGCGCACCTTTCCACATGTTACGCACATGATCGAGAAAATATGCGCACAGCTGATCACCGTGATCGAACTTAATTTGATCGCGATCCCTAATCGAGATCGCATAATCGCCCAGCCCTAAATAAGCCTTTTATGAACTCTTAAAGCAACACAATTACTAATTGACTAGATAGAATGAAGGGCCTGATATTGTCAGTGTGTTCCCAGAACACACACTGTTGAATTATGTAACATTGATATACCAGTCAGATTATGTCTACATAAATTAGTTTATCAGTGGATACTGTCATAAAGTTAGCCATTAAATACTGATGTCACAGGGACGCAGAAATATGGTTTATGCCATCCAGCGTGTTGCTTTAAGACCCATAGTCATATTTCATTTTATGCTCTTGTCTGTTCATTGTCAGGTTGCATTCTGTGGTGAGTAGCCGGGGTCAGCTCTATGTTCCCACAACTCTATGTTCACGCAGCTCTACGTTCCCACAGCCCTATGTTCCGACATTTGTTAGGAATTTTTGTTTTTCACAGAATTTTTGGAAATTAGGCCCTATGTTCCCACAGCCCGATTTTCCCACAACCCCATGTTCCCACATTTCTTAGGAATTTTGGGAAATTGGGCTCTATGTTCCCACAGCCCCATGCGCTCACATTACAAAGATTTTTTTTAAAAATTGGACCCTATTTTCCCACAGCAATATGTTCCGATAAGGGCATGTTCACACCAACACAGGTAATATTTATCCAGTTAGCCCTTCCATTCACACTACAATAGAGGATTCTGAAACTGAAAACGATTCCAAAAATGTGAGAATATAGGGCTGTGGGAATATAGGGCTGTGGGAACATAGGGCAGAGGGAACATAGAGTTGTGGGAACATAGAGTTGTGGGAACATAGAGCTATGGGAACATAGACACGCTCTCGAGTAGCCTACCTGATGTGGTTTAAATGTTTTTGTTCCTCAAAGCAGTACATCAAATATGACGGATTTCCAAATATACCTGATTGTCGGTATCATCGGTGTCATCTTCATCAGTCTCATCGTCTTCTGCTGTGTGTGTCCCTGCTGTTGCCTGTATGCTGTGTGCTGCAAATGTAAGTTCCTCCTGAGCGAAGAAAGCAGTGCCACATATATGTTCTGCTGTTCTGTCTAGCCAATCATGTCTAAGTTCTCTAATAATCCTTCATGGGGAAATTATTGTAACACCTGTTGCTTCTCATACTTTTTTATTATTATTTATTTATAGTGCATTGTTGTTAGTACAGTAGTTGGAATTAAAGCTGACTTTTTAGAAAGGTTATACACACACAGATGGCCAAACTAGAATTATCAGTATCAGTATAAAACACACAAAATGATTAAACCATAGTCAATTTGGGGAAACAGCATCTCACTGCCAACCTACTGTACTTCTGTTTGTACAGCGACAGCAGGGACTAACACTCATACAACAGTGGTGGTCAGCAGCCCAGACCCGCCCCAGGCACAGCACTGCAACAGCCCGGCCCCTGCCCAACAACAGTATCCAGGGTATAAACCCGTGCCTACCCGTGGACCCCCTCCGCCCTATCAGAAGAACGGTAAGCAGAGGTCGATCTAGGGAGCAGGCTACATTGAAGTAAGGCTCCTGGCTACCAACCCAGGTAACAGTAGATCATAAATGCAATAAGTGCAGTGTTCTTTCAGAGATCAGTGATTACTCCCGAGGTTTCCTGAGTCAACCAGTAGCCTTGCTTTGTAGCAAAGACTTATGTACAGTAGTGACAAAAGTGAGGCTGCCTAAATTGTATACATTGCTGTTGTTGTTGTTGTGGTGGTGGTTGTTGTGTTGGTAGTGGTGGTCTGTAGATCTGTCGGTTCAAATGCACTGGTAGTCACAGTTATGTCTGTCCCCACAGCTGTCACAGGTGGTCCACCAACCAGAAGGAAGGAGGCAATGAGCGTTTAAATAATTAATGTCAAATTATTAATGTCAAAATGATTTATGCGGGTTTGGCTAATGTATCTTTCGTTGTTTGTTAGCTTTATCCTGAAATGATTTCACACAATTTATATCTGAAATGTAATTTTTCCGTAATGTGTTCCAAATTGTGTGGGGTGATCTGTGGGGGGGAGCAAGCACTGTCTTGCTTTATGATATTCTGGACTGTGAAGATTGTTGCTAGTCAGTGTTATTTGTTTGATTAGGCTACCCTTTACATCATGTGTCTCCATGCTCTATCTACATGTATGTGTGAATCACCCTTTAATTCTATGCATCTTTAAGTGCCAAATGGAATGTGCTTTTAAACCCTTTAGACTCTTAAGGGTGCGGATTATGTGCTGTCTGTGGTAAGCTACTGTCCAGCACAGGTTAAAAGAAAAATCAAGAAACAAACAAAAAAATGTATCTCTCCCTGTCAATAAAATCTGTGATCTGGAATCAAAATAGGAAGTCTTGTCCTGAGACACTTGTGTTTATGTATGTTTCAAACTGTGCAAATCTGGTCGCTGGTTGCATGGTTTTTAAAAAGAACTGTTGCATTGGATCCTTAATATACCATTAGTCTACTAGAATCTGTTATTTTCTGTTTCATAATATGTCTTCTTTTTTGTTCAATTTGTAGTCACATTCATCAAAAATATAATAGCATTTTTTTTAGAACATTGCTGAACATTTTTTTTTTACATTACTTTTTTACATGAATTCTATTACACACATGCATGCCAGTAATTACAACCTATTTTAGCCTACAGTGCAATTGAAGTTTCTACTTTAGGAAGGTAATCCAGCTGAACAAATTCAGCTGGATTACCTTCCTAAAGGTACTGAACATATACTGGTATTGTGTGAATTGTATATTATCAACCACAGCTTATGAAGATACTGGCATTCATTTTTTTTGGTATACACAGTTTATATATGTCAATACATGGGCAATGCACAGTAAAATGTAGTCTCTGTTTACTGAATTTGCATATTTTTTACACGTCAGTAATGTGTGTTGTATAGCCTATGTTTATTAGCAGCAATTTTATGTTGCTAATAAAGCTTTTACTACCGCAGTTACTGTATGTTTGCTTTTTTCAACAAGTAGCCTACTTCGTATACTTTGACAAATGTATTTGTAATGTCTGGGCTGTACAATACAGAATATACATTGATATCTAATATTGTTATAATATATAATAGGCCTATTGTCATTTACCATAAAAGAAACACAATTAAAACAGGGTATTTCAGTCTGCACGTATGGATTGCAGTATGTACAATTTGGTCTGTTGTACCTTCTACACTTAAGAACCAGTGCTGGTTTGAGAACTAGATGCAAAGCAGTTTTCAAAATTGTGCTTTATGCTTTATGTTGGTGAGAAAATATTGTCTGATGTTCAGTTTGGCATTATACAGGCTTGGATTGGCTGAAAAGCACTTTAAGGCCACCGGGGGGCAGCAAATGTATTTATAAGATCTGACCAATCACCCTATGAGTAATCTGCAGACTGAGTCACTGCCTGTAAGTGTCAATTCCACCCTCATATTCTCTGCTTAAATCACAGATTTTTTTTTTCCTCTTAATTTTCTTTCGGGGAAAATATTTCATCACTTAGTAGGCTAATACTTGAAAAACTTTGACGTGATTATCACAATGTGGCATTTAACACACCAGGATCAATTTTATTTCCCATCATTATGATACAGAAGCAAACACTCATCCTCTCAGATATTCTCTTTCTGTCTCTGCGTGTGTGCGTGCGTGTGTGTGTGTGATCAAGAGAGAAAGAGATTCACTTGTGCTGGCATCTTTTCCCTGTAGCTAGAACTTAAGTTTTATTATCCCCTTAGGGAAATGATTTCTCAGAGAGTAAACTCTGTTGTCTGTACACTTGCACATTTAAAACAGACACATTTAAAGAGACAGCTGCTTCATGCAAGACACCAGTCTTATCACAGGGATCCCTGTCTGTGGCAAACAGCTCATAAAATCTTTCAGAAATCCACAGTAGTCTATTTATTGTTAAAGGTGCATGAGCTCCCGCATGGTTGTTGGCATCTCCTCTTGATCTGGCAGCAGCCTGCCCCCTGATTACTCGGTTAAAAAAGTCTGGTCTTGGAAAACAATACAGGGGCTGTAAACAGCAAATCAATACCATGGGTATAGGTTGAGCACCAAAATATAACAAACCAGGTTTTAGCAAAAAAGTAATGTTTGGGGGAAGGATGGGACCAAGTTTGTGACTCCCAACTGTCTTGTAAGTATATCTAACACTATATCTAACACTGTATCTAACACAGGGTGTGTGTGATGCGTTCAGAGCAATGGTGTAGTAGTAGTTGATGCATGCTGCATGTTGGATGCTTGTTAGCTAGCCTGCTTGCTTGCAACTTCTTGCTTTCAGCCACTGCCGCTGGCTAGCCCTGCAAGGGGCGAAAGGAGGAGCCGAGGGCGTAAGTCTCCTCTGCCAGTACATAGCCTCTCCACCACCAAGACTCCTGCAGTGCCTCCTCGCGGCCACACACGGTAACTGAGTACCTTGCGGTCTCAGGCTAAACTGCAGGGGATCTCGGAGCAGCAGTGGGCCCCAGAGGTGTGGCAGTCAGGCCCATCGGTGTATGGACTTCACTCCTGGTGCCCACCAACCACTGCCCCAGCTATGGGCAAATAGCTCCACTGCCTTGTGGATGCCTTTGGGAGGGCCAAGGCTATGGGAGTAAACCCAGACAGTAAATCACCACCAGCTCTGTGTTCTGGGAGCACACACCCTACATACATGGGCTTCTAAACAGCTTCCTGCAACTGCATTCAGTCGAAAGTCGTCTTGAGTCCCTCTCTTGCCACTGGAGTCAGCTGAGTGCGGCCAAGTTGGTGGAGGAAAGGAACTGCGCGACCCCTCTTTCACCTAAAATCCACTCGTAGCGCAGGCTTGTCCCAACCTCTCCCCTATCCCTTCTCCCATCCTACCCCCAAATCAAAAGCCCTCTGGCGATGGGATAGAGTGACGGGGGCAGGTCATGGATGTGACTGGGAGCTCCTAGCTCAAGTCCTGCACAGAGGCGGCGTGGGTATGATGGTCGCTAGAGGATGGAACCAGGAACAGCATTCTCTTTCGGCAGCTTCCCACGCGACTGAGCAGCCCTATTAAGGATTCGCACTGCTCACCCCAAAATGGGGAAAGGTCTAGAAAAGGTGATCTAAACATTGCCTGTTCCTACCAACCTGGACGGCAGACTGCGGCCGTCAAGGCATCCCTCTTAGCAGTCGAAAACCAAGAAGTAGAAGCACATTACTCATGAACCTAGCTACCTGGAACGTTCGCACCCTACTAGACTCTCAGGGTGATACTAACAGACCTCACAGAAGAACCGCTCTCATTGCCCACGAACTCAAGAAGTATAAGATCGACATCGCAGCTCTGTCTGAAACACGCTTTGCAGGTGAAGACTCACTTACAGAGGTAGGTGAAGGATACACCTTTTTCTGGAAAGGTCTTCCAGAGGATGCACGCAGACTGCATGGAGTCGGCTTTGCTGTTAAAAACACACTGCTAAAGAACTTCCCAGAATCTCCCCAAGGCATCAATGAACGACTCATGACCTGGCGCATACCCCTCAAGAAAAGCCGCTTTGCCACCCTCCTGAGCGCTTACGCCCCTACCCTGGATGCTGATGATAACACCAAAGATAGTTTCTACAAATGCCTTGACACTGCACTATCCAAAATCCCGCCTGCTGACAAAATCATACTTATGGGTGATTTTAATGCTAGAGTGGGCTCAAATGTCCAACTTTGGACCAGCATCATTGGGAAGCATGGCGTTGGCAAGGTCAACAATAATGGCTTCAGACTCCTATCTTTATGCTCTGAACACCATCTTGTGATAACCAACACAATTTTCCAAATGAAAAATAAATACAAAACTTCATGGATGCATCCGCGATCAAAACATTGGCACCTGCTGGACTACATCATCACCAGACAGCGGGACAAAACTGACGTCCACACAACGCGAGTGTTGGACTGACCACCGACTAATTCGATCCAAACTTCATCTAAAAATCCTGCCACCCCAACGGAAACAGCAAGCTAGAAAACGGCTCAACTGCCAGGCACTGAACTCACAGGACCTCAAAGCACAGTTCCGGAGAAAACTGGCGGAGGAACTCCACCACCTGGAGAACAGCAACCCTCCAGAAGGCACTTTTGATGCTGATGCTGAGTGGGAAAAGCTGAATTCCTCTCTTCAACAGGTTGCGGAAAAGACACTTGGCTACTCAAAGCGGCGCCATCAAGACTGGTTTGACGACAGCTCGCCAGACATAAAAGAACTACTAGCGGCCAAACAGAAAGCTCACTCTGCCCTTCTCTCCAACCCTCACTCCCAGGTCAGCATCGCTCATTGGAAAGCAATACAAGCCGAGACTCAAAGGAAACTTCGCCTTATGCAGGATTCTTGGTGGGTCAGGAAAGCTGAAGAAATCCAGCGCTATGCAGACAGCAACTGCACTCATGCTTTCTATGATGCACTGAAATCTGTGTATGGCCCAACGCAACGCAATATTAACCCAGTACGTTCTGAAAATGGGCAGGAGCTTCTCAAAGACAAGCAGCAAATTCTGCAACGATGGGCAGAGCATTTCAGTGCTCTCCTCAATAGAGCAAACCCTACCACCCCATCAGTGCTAGAGGCATTGCCTCAATTTCCATCAGCTACCCTGCTTGATTTTGCTCCTAAATTTATGGAGGTTCTCTCAGCTGTGAAAGGCCTTAAAGACAACAAAAGCCCTGGTCCTGATGGACTACCTGCTGAGCTTCTCAAACAGGGTGGCTATTTACTAACCAGGCAGCTACACAAACTGATCCACCACGTCTGGCAAAATGAAAAGATACCACAGGAATGGAAAGATTGCAACATTGTCACAATCTACAAAAAGAAGGGGGATAAATCCATATGTGGAAACAGCCGAGGCATTTCCCTTCTCTCTGTAGCTGGAAAGGTCCTATCCAAAATAATGCTCTCCCGGCTCATAACTCACATTACTGAAGACATTCTCCCAGAAACACAGTGTGGCTTCAGGAAAGAAAGAAGTACCCTTGACATGATCTTTGTTGCACGTCAAATACAGGAAAAATGCAGAGAACAAAACAAGAATCTGTATATAACATTTGTTGACCTCACTAAAGCCTTCGATACAGTCAATCGAGAAGCTCTCTGGACCATTCTCAGAAAGTTTGGTGTCCCGAACAGATTTCTCACCATTCTCCAGCAACTTCACAATGGTATGCAGGCACGTGTCCTGGTTGGAGGCCAGCAATCACCACCTTTCCCTGTGAATGTGGGGGTAAAGCAGGGTTGCGTGCTTGCTCCTGTGATATTCAATTTATTCCTAGCTGCAGTCACAATTCTTTCCAGACAGTCCCTGAAGGCCCAAGACACGGTCCAAATTCAGTTCCGAATGGATGGAAACCTGTTTAACATCAGGCGTCTTCAATCAAGAACAAAGACGACCATCTGTAATGTCCAAGAGCTGCAATACGCGGACGACTGTGCCTTTCTTGCCCACAGTCCCAGAGCTATGCAGCACATCTTGGACATTGTATCTTCTGTGTATCACTCACTAGGTTTACAAATCAACACACTAAAGACTGAGGTCATGGTTCAAGAGACCTGTCCATCTGCCACACCAACTACATTCACTATTGAAGATCAACCCTTAAAGACAGTTCAGCACTTCTGCTACCTTGGCAGCATTTTAACTCCCAACTGCTCAATTGATGATGACATACAGGCTCGAATCAATCAAGCCTCCTCTGCCTTTGGCAGACTCCGCACCCGAGTGTTTGAGAATCACCACCTAAGAACATCAACAAAAGTTGCAGTCTACCAAGCTGTATGCCTCTCTACACTACTCTACTCTGGACTACTCTGTCCAGAGTCCTGGACAGTTTACCAAAGACATATCAAACAACTTGAGGCTTTCCATATCAAATGCCTCCAGCGGATCCTTGGTCTCAGCTGGGAGGACCGTATTCCACACACTCACATTCTCCAGCAGGCCCAGTCCTACAGCATAGAGGCAACCCTGGCCCTGAGACAACTGAGGTGGGTGGGACATGTTATCCGAAGCCCTGAACACCGGCTTCCCCGCCAGGTGCTCGATGGTCAGCTACCATCTGCAAGTAGAAGACCAGGTGGACAAAAACGGCGTTACAAAGACCAACTGAGGGAAACCTTGAAGAAATGCAACATCAAGCCTGAGCTGCTGGAGGCTAGTGCGGCGGATCGTCACCTCTGGCGCACCCTCTGCAACTCTGGGGTCACTCACCTTGAAAACTGCCGCACTCAGAAGCGGGCACAGCGACGGCAACGACGACATCTTGCTGCTCTAACAGCACAGCCTCAGCCGCCTGATCCAGCTCTCACCTGCCCCACTTGTGGCAAGATATGCAGATCCAGGATTGGTTTCTACAGCCACACACAGTGGCACAGCAGACAGAAACAATAAGACCCCCCCCCCCACCCTCCCCTCCCTCCTGCCCCCCTTTCTGTTTCCAAATCCCTACCCTATCTCAAAAGTTGGAGACTCAGTCATCTTCGCTTGCGATGGACTGCCAATGTGTGTAAGTAGCTGTGGCTGTAATGTGGGTTGTTATGTTTTGTTTGTGTGTTTGTTGAAACACTGTAAAGTTGCTGTTATTAATTTTGTTTTGTTTGGACGTTTGGACGTTTTCGATGGTTCAAGAATGTGTGTGTATACACATGATGAATGTGTGTAGCCTAACTATTATATGATTTCACTATTTTATCTCTAACTGGTAGGCCTAATTACATACATTTTACTCCAGTCCTTAAGTCTTTACACTGGCTCCCAGTTAAGTTTAGAATTGAGTTTAAAGTCCTACTCATAGTCTACAAATCACTAAATGTCTTGGGCCCAAAATACATTGCAGACTTGCTGGAGGAATACAAACCTACAAGGTCTTTAAGATCTACAGAGGCTGCCCTGTTGGTAGTGTCTAGAGTAAAATCTAGGCAGGGTGAAATGGCATTTAGTCATTATGCTGCTAAATGCTGGAACCAGCTTTCATTAGAAACCAGAACTGCACCTACAGTAGCTTGTTTTAAAAAGAAATTAAAAACTGTGTTATTCTCAGCCGCTTTTGGGGTAATGTGATAATGTTAAGTTGTCTTAGTGATATAAGTTTTATTTATATCTTATTTACATCATACATCATCACTTATCTTCACCAATATTTTTTGTTTTGTTTTAAATATAAATATATATATATATATATATATATATATATATATATATATATATATATATATATATATATATATATGTACTTTTATCTTCATTTATTTATCATAAGTATCATTCTTTTATCATACGTATAATTTTTTTATTATAAGTACATATATATATTTTTTCTCTTAAATATTTTTTTTGTTTGTTTTCTTTTGTTTTTAAGCACATTGAATGACTATTGAGTATGATAATGTGCTATATAAATAAACTTGAACTTGAACTTGAACTTGAACATTTTAAAAAGAATTCTCACAAAATATTTTTATTCCTTTTTTGACCCTGTTCCAACCTGAAAAAAAGTGAATGAGTGGTGAGTGTCTGTGTGGGAGGAGGCATCTCTATTCCTAATGGACTCTCTGTCCTCTTCCCAACTCCCGAGGGATCATCACCCAGGTGTCATGATACTGCTCTCAGCGTGCCACCCAGTGGAGCAGACCCTGGTTTATGTGAGACAGAACCTTTCCTTTCATTTTATGTGCACGTTTGTTTCATTTCCAGCAAGCTTGACCTGACCTCCTCTGTGGATAGTTCAGACAAACATGCCAACATTATCTAAACCTTTTCTCATATCCGTCAGGAATAATTGAATTTTATAATACTATGGGAATGACAATCTATAGGGCTACAGATTGTGCAATTTCGCATAATGGTCTTGCATACCATCTGAATTTTGCTCAGGTAACCCCTAGACTATAAACAAAGGCCTGTCACCTGAGACATCAGTATAGAGTTTCAAGAACAATGTAAGAAAGACTCAATGCGCTGAGTTGCTTGATTTAGTTTGCTGATTTAGTGTCCTCATTTACATCAACATCAGACAGCACCTAGTGAGGTTAGAAATTATGTCAGAGCCCATTTACATTAGGCTACCTTCTCTGGTAATTTGCAGTAGGCTAGGCTAGAAGGGCCCATGCAGGCCATGTAGCCTACATAGGCCTACAACGCACGGTAGGCTATAACTAAAACACCATATAATAGGTCTTGATGTACACAAACAGTTAATATTAAAATAACAATTACTGTGAAAGGATGCAGTCTTTGAGCCTACCAGTTTGGCTTATGTAGCGAGGCTGTTTGAATGACGTGTGCACTGACCAACCAGCGCCTCCCGTGAACAAAAATGGCTGGTCTAAACTCCTCCTCGATCCTCGGTATGAGTAGACAACCAAAGCTCCGCCTTGCCTTTTTCCTGACTTCACGGCGTAACGGAACTCCAGGAGTCCGTGTTGATTGTTTTGCTGCTTACGGCATCGGCCTCAGCGCAAGCCATTGGGCTCGGGTCTATCTTGGAATATCTGTAGTTCCGAATATTATAAGGTAAGACAAAGTTATTGCGTTGCGTATTGATAGATCTGAAATAGGCTATAGCCCGTTTTATTGGCAAGCATGTTTGAGTGACTCAACCTTTGAACGGTTATTATGTGAAAGGTCGTAGCTTAATTGTTTCTGAAGTTGCGGTCGGCTGAGTATATTTGCATTGTAGGCTAGGCTGTTGATTCAGCCTTTGGGATATCACATCAGTTTATGAATGACATTAAATTCTATGTTCCTCATTAAACTGAACAAGCTGCCATGTTACACAGGTGCACTGAACAAAACCAATGTGTTAAATTTGAAAATCGACTGGGTAGGGTTGCCACAAAGAATACACTTTTGCTCCATTCAAATGCTGCTGACGTTGAGACGTACAAAAAGTGACTGAAACCAGCAGTGTTAACTTGTAACAGCCACGTGAATGTCAGTTGTTTCAATGTGAACGCAATGGATGCTGACTTAACCACTTAGTTCTGTGAACTTTTCCTCGTTCCTCTTTATGTTGAATAGCCATAGGCTACCGCTACAGCAAATGTTAAGTAATTCAATCGAATTGTTCAGAAAGTCTACGCAGCATGATGTTAGTATACCTTGTTTTATTCTATGACTTCTTTAGATCAGAATGTCGAAAGAACAGCTGGCTGTGCAGCGTGCCAGGAGGGCCTTTCGCACTGGCAGGTCTAAGCCTCTGGAGTACCGCATCCAGCAGCTCAAAAATCTTCTGAGGTTGTTTGAGGAGAGAAAGAGGGAAATTGCTGTTGCTTTAAAGAAAGACCTCAACAAGGTAAGGCAGCTTTTTGATATTTGAGTCAATATTTGGAGAATGGTTTAGTGGTGTAACCTGCAGAGCACACATACACACACACACTCACATACAGACACACACACACACACACACACACACACACACACACACACACACACACACACATACAGACACACACACACACACACACACACACACACACACACACACACACACACACACACACACACACACACACACACACACACACACACACATGCACATCGATCATGGGATGTTCCAGAAAGACCTTTCAAATAGACAATACAGATAAATGAATGGACATTCATACTAAATGGCTGTCACTTGTTGCCTTGACAGAGTGAACATGGTGTCCCACTGTACGAAACATTGGGGCTTGAGGGGGAGATTGAGGTGGCGGTGAAAAAGCTGAAGGAATGGGCAGCCCCACGGCCAGTCACCAAGAACCTGCTCACGATTTCAGACGAGGTGTACATTCACCCTGAGCCCCTGGGGGTCGTGCTCATCATTGGAGCATGGAACTACCCATGGGCAGTCACCATACAACCCCTTATAGGTGCCATTGCAGCAGGTATGCACACACACACACACACACACACACACACACACACACCCTTTCTCTCACACTAGACCTCCACATAAACATATAAAAGCATAAGAAGATCTGTGTTAAAATGGCTGTCTCTTCCTGGACATAATGTTATAATACATATCTACTATACTGTAATAGCAGTGTATGCTTGTCACACGATTTATAAAGCATCATAGTGTGTGCACTCTATTGTAATCTATTGTGAAGGAATGACTATGACGATTCCAAGGTCCTCTGCTCTACTCTTCTGGCTTTATCAGAGAAGTTTATGTAATATCAGCCGCTGCACTATTGTGTGAGGTCAAAGGTTTCTCCACCTCTTTGGTGCTATTTGCCTCCACCACCCTTCATTCAACAGATCTGTGCACTTCAGTTTCCACTAGTCACAGACAATGTGTGTGTAACACTTCTTAGCAAATAGGTCAAAGAGCAAACCACGACTTGTGTACACACTGTCCGTTAGTACCCTGTGATTTTGAGCAATAGTGATTTGTGGCTAGTGCAATCCCTGATATCACCCTGATAAAGGTGATGTGCACATATCTGTTGCACATCAAAAATCTGTCTTTGAATTACTCTAGCCTATTATGTAGGCTTTTATGTTTTTAGGGAGCACTTGGCTCTGACATTAGCATTCCTAAGCACCGAGCAAGAAGCTTTCACTCCTCTTTGTTTACCCAGTGAAAGCAGTGAACTGTTCTCTCCAGTTGGCATTCAGATAGTTAACTGCAAGACAATTGAATTAGGCTGCTGTGCTGTGTTCTTGGATTGCCGAAGCACTTTAAACATTGCATTCCTGAGCACTGATCATTATCATTGTTTGTTAAACATTTAACTACTAAACATACTTGAGTTTGAGATTACAAAGGCTCTACACAAGAAAATGTTAAACTGACGTAAACTGTGTCAACAGAACTACCACTGACACCAAAGGTTACTCAAACTAACTGCCTTTTTGTGTACACTAAACACTGACTGTCATTCAGTAGGAGGAGAATAACTCCAAATGAGCATTGAGTCTTTGTTCCTAAACATCTTACAGTTTCCTCAAACACGTAGATGTAAACATGTAGATGTAAACATGTTGACTATTCTAAAAGCATGACAAAATGCTTCTTCCACTGTACACATAGATACACTGTAAGCACTTCCCACATATATAATATTAATATTTAATTTGAACACAGGATGTATGAGATTGTTTTGATTATATGGAGCACTGTATCTGTTGTGTCTTGAAGGTAATGCTGCTGTGATAAAGCCCTCAGAAGTCTGTGTCCATACAGCTAAGCTCATGGAAGATCTGTTGCCAGTCTATGTGGATAAGGTAATGTTGCCTACACCTTGGCTGTGTGTGTGTGTGTGTGTGTGTGTGTGTGTGTGTGTGTGTGTGTGTGTGTGTGTGTGTGTGTGGTACATACAAACACAGAGACATGTGGTATGGCTACATAGTACATACATATAAAAAACACAAACACACATCCATAAAATCAATTTGTGATGTTTTCCAAGTCTCATCATAGCCAATTGGTGTTTTTGCAGGAGCTGTATCCCGTGGTGACAGGAGGCGTTCCAGAGACTCAGGAGCTGCTGAAGCAGCGCTTTGACCACATCTTCTACACGGGCAACTGCGCTGTGGGGAAGATCATAATGGAGGCCGCCTCTCGGAACCTCACCCCTGTCACTCTGGAGCTGGGGGGGAAGAGCCCCTGCTACATCGACAAGAACTGCGACCTCACCATCGCTTGCCGGTAACGGAGCTATATACTGTAGTCTCAGAGACAGATATGAGTCTAACAGGGGATAATTTAATAATGGTGACACCTTGGTTGTTTGAACATATGTCTAGGGGAAGTACTATAGACAGTAGTGAAATAATTTTGGAAAAGTATTGGTCATAATATGACCAATGGTCATAGAATATGTTCAAATATAGAAAATAAAATTATCTAAAAAATGTACCTGCAAATCACAAATCCAATCTGACACTTATGTTATGATTCAGAGAATCACGCCCAGTGCACACCCAGAACACTTAATATTGCTTTATGTTATATTGTTGACTGGTCAGGACCAGAGCACATAGTCATGCTGGCTTAGTAATACTAGCTTAGTAATAGATTGTATTGAATGTTGATGCTAAGGGGCACAAATGTCACTTGTGTTTGGATGTTGAATTGCACTGTGTTTGTGTTGCAGGCGTATCGCATGGGGAAAGTACACTAACTGTGGACAGACGTGCATTGCTCCCGACTACATCCTGTGTGACCCCAGCATTCAGGACAGGGTGATTGAGGAGGTCAAGAAGAGTGTTAAGGTAATGAAGGCAGGGATGAAAGAGTGCAAGCTTGGGCCAGGCTCTTTAAATTATAAAAATCATTTCACTCATCATAGTTTAGCTTTCAAAGACCTCGGGAACAGAACTTTCCAGCTTCAAGGAAAGAGGTCAGGAGCACAGCAATGTCAATAGAAAGATAATTCACATTTGATAAACACTGTATTATGTATCAGTCATGCTACTGATAGCCATGATGCCACACTGACAGTTGGCATGTCAACTGACATCCCCCTCACTGCTACTAACCGTATGTGTGCATGTATGTATACTAGATTCATATCAGTGCCAATTTTAACAGGTCAGAGGAATTACATTACATGCCCTTATACGGAACACACATCTCAAGTGTGTCTCACACATACAGTATATGTGATCATTGAGTTAGGCTATGCAGCACATACAAAGACAGGCATTTCCTACTGCATATTGAAGACCATTTTATGAGATCATCATTAACAATAGTAAAGTTTTATTTACTGTAAATCTTTATGTGTGATGCACATGCGTTATGGTGTCTTGAGGCTTTTAAGTGCATGTCCTCATCAGAGTCATTTTTTTCCCATTTCAGGAGTTCTACACGGAAAACCCCAAGACATGTCCAGATTATGGCCGCATCATCAACCAGCGCCATTACAAGCGAATTCTGGCATTGACAGAAGACAGCACAGTTGCCATGGGAGGAGAGCATGATGAGTCAGACTGCTACATAGGTCTGCATTGAGATTCACATCACTGGCTGGGTCCCTGTGTCCCCCCTAAGTCCAAAGATAGATAGCCCAATTAAATTCTCAAACACTTAAACTACTGACACCAATCAACTCCTTGAGGGTTCAACTTCAGGGCTTAGTGTGGCATTGGTATTCAGTCATTGTCCTCTATTAGTAGAGCAGATAAGTGGAAAAATACTTCAGTTTGTGAAACAAGCATGAAAATTGGCACAGATGCTCACTTGGACACACTCTTTTGAAAAGTCTGAGTGTCCACGCAAAATTTCAATATGGCCGCCATTTTTTCACCATTTTTCATTGTTCAATATAAAACAATAGGCCTACATCTCAATGGGGCTATTTTTTTCCTTTAGTCCAATCAAAATAAAACTTTACACAGTGAAAGTATCCATGAAAAGCAGCATTTTTTGTATTGCAAGTTTTTCTGAAAATTAATTGTAGTATGCAAATGAGCTATACTGTACCCATATTACCAATACAAATTCTTGTATTAGTGGGTAGTGAAAAGATGAAGAGGGTGGGACGTGTCTCAATTGATAATATATGACACCCTGTGGGAGTATGCTTTTGGAAAAGGTATACTGTAAAGGGTAGATTTGTTTCTTCTTAGTGTCTCAGGCCCAAATGCATTGGCTATACGCCAAAGTCACGAGTACCAAATGATCTATAAATGGAAATCAAAGGGAGGAGGGGGTGGAAGCTGTCTTAATTTATGTTTTCTGAGATCCTGAGACCTTCTATTTTCAAAACAAATATCACTTATCAAGGTTAATTATTTTTTCCTACATTCCATAGGCACTTTTGTATGAGAAATGCACCTAAATTCTAATTTCTCCCCAATATAGGCATAAGCTGTAAATGTAAGGAGGGGGGTAGGATTTGAAAAAAAAAATTGAATGAAATCCTGAGGGTATAAGCTCTCAGAAAATATATGGTTTATGGGTTCTTACATGTTCCCCCTGAGTGCTATAAGTCTAAATGTCACCAAAAACAGGCGAATTTGCAAACACCAAATTTCTTGATTATGGGTTTTATTGTAATAAGGAGGTTGGGGCATGCCTCACTGCCACACCTTGCCATGTTATGTCACATACTGAGGGTGTAAGCTTTCAGAAAATATATGGGATGTATGGTGAAATTAGTTTCCCCCTCATGTTTCAGAGACCAAAATGTAGATGTGCAGATTTTCCTTAAAAATCCACAACCAAGCCCATTGATTTCAATGGGAAATCAACTTCATTTCCATATATTTGCTTTGAAATTTTGAAATTTTGCGTGGACACTCGGAATTTTTTTTAAAGGAGTCTCTGGAGAAGCTATGTACAAAATTTCATAATTGTTTCCCTAACTGAAGTATTGTAGTGGAAAAATGCACTTATCTGCTGTACTATATGAAGTTGTCAAACACTTACTTTTTCCAAACAGTACTTTTTGCAAAGAAAAATGTACAACAACTAGCTATAATTTTTAGTTTTTCCATGTAACATTTTTGTTAAATAGTGGTTTGTTAAAAGTAAAGTTACACACTTTGGGTGTCAGAATAATGTGGATGGAAGAATGGAGTGTTGTGTAAAATACTCCCCCAAAAACCTTGAACGGCGATGAGGTCAGTGTCCCTTTAGCACATTCAGAAAAAAATATATAAAATTAAAAATTAAATGTCCTCAGAATGACATAGTGAGTGTTTTATGGTGTTCACCTGCTGTCTTTCAGCCCCAACTATTCTGAGGGATGTGAAGCCAGAGGCCAAGGTCATGCAGGAGGAGATCTTTGGACCCTTGCTGCCCATCATCACAGTGGGTGGAGTGGATGAGGCCATCGAGTTCATCAACGACCGGGAGAAGCCCCTCGCTCTCTACGTGTTCTCCCACGATAACAAGGTGTGTGTGTGAGGCCCTCAGGGTCTCAGAGTCAGGGCCTGCTCCTGTATGCCTGTGGTGAAGGTCTCTCTCTCTGTGTGTGTGTGTGTGTGTGTGTGTGTGTGTGTGTGTGTGTGTGTGTGTAAGGGAAAGAGAGAGAAAGAGGGAAAGACAGAGAGAGAGGGGGGGGGTCTCTGACTAAATAAGGGCAATTTCATGCAAAGTCCATCACCTGCATTTTGTGATGTAAATGATGATTTGAAAATTCAATATTATACTTAATCTATTAAACATAATATGTCAGCATTCAGCTGTAGAGCTTACATGGAAAATAATTCAATCACTGCTGTAGATAATTAAATTATACTGCCTGTGTTTTCTGAGATATTTTGTTTACCAAATATCACATTGGTAACGCTGGAAATGTCAGCAATAACAAGCAGTTTTTAGACTCAGAACGCTCACAGAAGACAACTTTATGGTGATGACAGATACGAGTATGCATCATGGAGGCAAAGCCAGATATGGTATGGGAGAGTAGAAGTATCCTGTGGTGGTGGTGGTGCAAAAGTGAAAAGTAAAAGGGTGAAGAGTAAAATGTGAATGTATAATGTACACAAAGATTGAAGTGTGTTTAAAGCTTCTAAAGCTTTTTTAAGCTTCCTAATTCTGAACCCTGAATTCCTTTCGAGTGATTATCGGGCTGTAAAATAATCCAATCCAATGTCATTATCCTCCCCAGCTGATCAAGCGTGTTGTCGATGAGACCTCCAGTGGTGGTTTCCTGGCCAATGACTGTCTGGTACACTTCTCTGTCAATGATTTGCCATTCGGTGGTGTGGGTGAGTTTCAGATTGACTTTGGCATAACTATTAAGCTCACTGATGAGGCTGTATGTTCAAAATGAATTGATTAATTACAATTTTATTAAAGGAATTGATAAACTATCTAGACTGGCATGCATGGAAACATGGGAACAATGATCTCAGAATAGCTCACAACAAGATCCTGTGTAAACAGAAGAACAGGAAGCAGTCATTATGTGTGTGCCAGCAGTGTTAAAATCTCAATGCTTTGTCGCCCCCTGCAGGTAATAGTGGGATAGGCGCCTACCATGGCAAGCACAGCTTCGACCATCTGAGCCATCTGAGGGGCTGTCTCATCAAGCAGCTGAAGATGGAGGGGATGAACAACATGCGCTATCCTCCCCACACTGCAGACAAGCTGGGCTGGGCACGCTTCTTCATCCTCAGGCACGAGGCTGTGGTCAAGACCTTCAAAGTGGCAGCGCTGGCTGTGTTGGTGGTCATAGCTGCGGTCGTCATACAGGTATGGAAGAGACAGGAAGAATAGAACTGAAGGGTTCAAGCATACCTCTTAGTATTTTACAGCAAATAAAATAACATCATTTATTTATAATCCTATTTTACAGCAATATATGCAATATGAAAGATACCCTATCACCATGAGTTTAGGTGAACTGGTGGCAAGTAGGGTTACAATATGTTGTTTGCCCTATCGAGGAAACGTTGGTTCTGATTGTCATTTTGTTTTACTGTCCACAGAGATTCTTAGACTGATTCAGCAAGCAAGCTCACATCAAGTAAACACTGCTTCTCGAGGGCAACCACCATACTAAACTATGAACTTCATTTGCCTTAACATATTAAGTGACTGAAAGACATGTACATTTTAACAATTTTGCAAAGCTGCTAATAGATATTGTAACAGCTACACATAATTACTAATTGATATTTTATTGGTTTTATATGATTTTAAGTTGCATTCAAAGCACTTTGATTTGTGTTTTATATCTTCAAGGCATTAAGCCTTTTTAAACATGTCTTTGTTTTCCGTTAGAGTAGACACCTCTACACTATATGAAGGAAATATAAACTTTGGAAGCCTTTATTAAGGCTGGTAGTACCAATCTTTCTTTATGCTAATACTGCTTCCATTCAACACTTGACCTCATGTTTAGTCCATTGCATTCCTAATTATGGGTTACCCAAGTATGAGAAGATAATGTCCTGAAGTGGTTACTCAGTGCATTAAAGTGCCTCATCAGACATTCTGGAAGGTTCATTTTGGATCTGTTCACATTAAGAATTCTTGTGACAGAATTTAATGAAGTATTTTAACCAGTAAATAGCAAGTGGTTTTGAATGAAGGCAGATGGTGGATAAATTGAATGGTAAGAGATCTGTACTGGTTTAGTTCTGTTTTATTATTTACTGTGGTCCAATTATTGCACCTTTGTTAAACCGTCAGCTGGCAATTACATGACAAATTCATAAACTGAAGGAGATACAAGTAAACAGGTTATACACATTTCTCTAAAGATAAAGATCCTTACTGAAGGTTTAGTTCTGTTTTAATATTTACTATGGTCTAATTATTGTGTCTACTGTATGTTAAACTGACAATTACATGACTAATTCATAAACTGATACAGTATAAGTAAACAGGTTATATACATTTCTTTAAATTTTCTATTTTGAGGGTACAGTGTGAAGTAACAACTATCAACCCCTTGTATGAATGTATCTGTAAATGGAAATGACATTTTGAGATTTTATGTATAAACATTGTTTATTTGGAAAAAATAAATATAAATGATATTTGTAATTTTTTCTCTGTTGTCTGTAGCTGTGTGTAATCTTTATTGGGATTAAGAGAGAGAGAGAAAGAGAGAGAGAGAAAGAGAGAGAGAGAAGATAGGAAACAACTGCAGGATTCAAACCTGGTACCACCACACCCCTCATTCCCCAATACACATTGCCCACTGTACAGAAAAAGAGTACTGCCAATTATACTAGGTTAATGGTGTACAATTGTGGCATGAACTTTAAAGATTTAAAGTTCAATGTGGCATATTGTTGGGTCAGCTATATACAGTATTACTGTAATCTAACATTACTGTGTGTATATACATTGCATGCCATTGTTTCAGCACTGCTTTGGCATGGCACTTCTTGACTCTGGTATGGATATAAGACCATTTTCCTGCCCATTTCTCTGAAGAAAAAGATGTGTATCTAAATGTTACTGCCACATCTTATACCTAGTTGTTTATTTTTCATTTGAAACATTACTGCATTGAGAAACAACGGATTCACGTCAAGAATAATGATTAAATAATATGTTTTATTAATAAAATAATATATAGAATAGTTTTGCTCTCATTTAAACAAACAAGTCATAGAAGTCTTCTGTTTCAGCTGAACATCGCGTCTTCTCTCAGATACTCTAAACACTCATCAAACTTCCAGACATCATCCAATCCAGTCTCCCACCAGTTGTCCTCCCTCGGCCACGGCTCATGTGGGAGGTGTTTACGGTCCGCCAGCACGCTACAGGCCATTCCGCTGCGTGTGACCTCGCCCTCCTTGTCCCTATCCCTCTTGGCCTCGCGCTTCATGGCCTCTCTGTGGGTACGTTTCTCAGCTGTGATGCTAACCGAGTATTCCCGGCAGTGGAAGCGACGTGGTGCAGGGGTGGGCAGTGGTGACAGGTTGGTAAGGGGGAGGGGAAACATACCACGGTACTCAGGCCTGAGGTAGACAACTATCTCTCCATCTCCATAGTTCCCCACACTACCGTAGGCATGGTTTTTGTAAAAATGTGGCACCCCATGGTGACGCCTTGGGTAGCCAGGTGCTGAAGTTCTCCGGACCCTTCTCTTGGGTGGGGGAGCTGGTGTGGAGGACTTGCCTTGGGTGCATGCTGGGTAGTTTGGCTGGCTGATGCCTGAGTGAACAGGTGCATGGTTCAGCACCTTGCCTGGTGTTGGCACCTTAGGCTGGATGAAGTACAGGATCTTTGCCTGGCTGCTTTGCCCATTGGGTGACCCAGACTGGTACTTCTGGGCAACCTCAGCAGTGGTTGGACTTGGGGGCCTAACTTTCTCAACTTTGGCCCCTAGCTTATGCAAAACTTGTACAGAGTGCATCATATGTTCTCCAAGTTTGCTTCTGGGTTTCAGACTGATGGGTGTCTGGCCTTCTCTTAGCTTTTTGGAAGAGTCCTTGTATTCAGCCTTTAACTTCTCTTGAGGTGTCTTTGGGTTGACTACTTTATTGTTGTTGTCTGACCCCTTGTTTTCACCATTACTGGACTTGGTTGTGCTAGTTTTCTTGGTTGTGCTTGCCATTGTTTTGCGCCCTTCCTTCTTCTCCCCCTTGTCGCGTTGGCGCTTTCTCCTCTTGTCTTTCTGTTGGTCAGCATTCTGAGGGAGACTGCTTGTGGGCAGATTGGCCTCTGCCTTCACCGCTGAGACAGGAGTGATCATAAGTTCTTCAGCAAGAGAACATACACTTGTGTCTGCAGAGTTCACCTCAGTGTCTTCCATGGCACTATCATCCTGGATTGTAGGTTTGACCAGGCCAGGGTCCGGGACCTGAAGCTCAACCTTGGCCTTCAGGTGGCCATCCTGTGCCTCAGAAGCTTCCATAGATCTGGCCTCCTGTGGCTTCAGGGGCTGAATATTAGACACAGATACAGCATCGGCCTCCTGATGGCTGAGCTGGGGTGAGAGTTCCCCCATTGGAAGTAGTCTCATTTGACCAGGGCTGCTCAGTCCAACTACCTGATTCTCAATCCATGACAAGCTTAGGTTGCTTATGAACTCTGGAGATCTAAAGCTGGAGGACGACACTAAATTGAGAGACAAAGCGGGGCTGTGCTCTAGGCCAGAAGTATCCATTTCCACCAATGGTACTTGAAGATAAGGGTCATGAGGCAGAGAGGTGCTATGAGGTAGGCCTCTACTGTCCACCAACATGAAGGGTGCCTGCAGAGATTGGTTGAAAGTGCCATGCTGCTCCCTGAAGGTGTCCATGTATATAATGGGGGCGTGAAGGTGTGAAGCATAGGGAGTGGACGCAGTAATACCATACTGTAGGCCTGACCCACCCATAGCCACAAGGGGTGCTTGCAGGTCTGGATGTAAGGCCAAAGATGTGCCATGCTGTTGGTCCATGGGATCCACATACATCACTGGACTTTGCAACCAGGGATCAAAGTGCACAGCTCCTTCCTGGAGAGTCATCCCATGATATCCCTGAAGGGGGATAGGATGGAAGACTGGGATGTCAGTAGTCAGATGCTGTGGAGGAGCAGCAGAGTTGTCAAACAGACCATGGTATTGCTGAGGCTGATATCTGTGCTGAGGCCAAATGGCAGGCTGGCCTATGATTCCAGAATCAGTGGTAGGGGCTGTAATGGAGGAAACAGAACAGGTGTTGATGCATACAAACACTTCCAAAATCACATATTATTTGTGGAAAATAAGAAACAACACTTACCCACACCGTGAGAATATGTCCCTCCTGCATGGTTGGTAAACATGTGTTGTACACCTAAAAGAAGTAAAGAAATCACATAGAATTGTCTGAATCACATAGAATTACTTAGAGACAGAGAATTTTAAGACCTAAAAATACCTTGATCTTGGTGAACACCATCATGGGTATAGGTGGAGTAACTATATGGAAAATCCATGGTTGAAAAATCAGAGTGAATCTCTCACAAGTGAAATCTGTGTCAAATTGTTTTGTGAATGAGACAGGACTTTTCAAATGTGAACATGGAATGTAGAATTTAGAATAAAGCAAATAAGAACAGGCTGGGATGCCCAGCTGTTGTCATAGTTACGGGCTGTGGCAATTCCCCTTTTGAGTTAACTTCACCAGAGCCATAGAAAGAGATGGCTTTGAACTTCACCAAAGATCATGGAACACTGAGCTCCGCTTCAACCCTCTCTGACATTGAGTAGCCTACATAATGTGCATTAAACCACCAAATGCAATACATAATAAAGGATTATTTATCATATTGTTCATAATATTATAATATTGCAGGCACAATTAAATTCAGATCTCTTAAATAGGCCTACCACTCCCAGTTCAATTCTCAGTTGAATCTACTCTCTAACTGTAGGCGATTTTGGCCAAATTTTGTAAAAACCCAATATGGCCCTTGAATAAAAAAGTTTGCCCATGTCCACAGCTGTAGGCCTACTTGGTAGTGATTCAAAGTTGAGTATCCTAGTTAACGTTACATACTATGTGTATCTAATTTTGAAATATTAAAATAGGCTTCTGCAGCTTAAAGGTTAGTGTATTATCCAACGTCATATGAAATGAAAACTGTAAGAGCCAAATCAAGGAAAATATTTTTGTAATATTTTTTTGTGAATAATTTTAATTAGAATATTATTCTATTCATATTTAGTTAAGATTAAGACCTCTGAAAATTGAAAATGTGGAATTTAGGTTGGATTATTAATGCTGAATTTCTATTGGCTAGTGCAGGGGTGGGTGGCCAACCAGTCGGAGACCAAGAGCCACATATCTGACTATGTTACAGCAAAGAGCCACATCAGCACACAGGCACATGACACACAGGACACACACACACACACACACACACACACACACACACACACACACACACACACACACACACACACACTTTGCCAGACAGATGAATTGTAAATGTCACACACCAATATAATAACAGAAATGTACCCCTACATTAGTAAGATCACAGGCCAGCAACATCATACATATGAGCACACACCCCCAATCATGTCTTCCTCACACACATACACACACCTCTGCTCAGTCAGATTTGTCACACACCAACATGACGACTGAAATGTACACCAACAGTACTAAGACAAAGGCCAGCAAGATTATACACATGTACACACATGAGCATCACCCATCCCTTCCTCTCACTGACACACACACACACACACACACATATTCCGTTGTTGCCACTCGAAGCTGTTCTTTCACATAGGTGTCAGTGAGAACAGAGAACATAGTGTTTTGATTTCACGTATTTCATGGTAGAAAATACAGACTCGCAGACGTACGTTGAGCCATACATTGACAGTATCTTAAGTGCAGTCCTTTTGACAGTGGGGTGTTTTTCCATTGACACACTTTTCCAGAACTCGATGGTCCCTTCCCTTAAAGCAGGTTTCAGTTGGCCCTCCTCAGCGAGATCAATCATCTCCAACTCAGCGGGTGCCTCATCTGCAACTAGCGGGGTTTTCAAACAGTCCATATCTGCATTGAAAGGGTTGACGAGGAACGTGATCTGTGACCCCCTGACCTACTGTTGCAGCAAGGCTACTGGGAAAGTTCTCACGCACCTGTGCATTTGCCATGATCTCGAAATACGTAATGAACGCAAGCGACGCACACCTAACAAAATCACTGTATTAAACGTAAGGGAACACACACATAAACACACACACAAACACAAACACAAACTTGGACATGAACATAAGAGCCGCATGACTCCAGGCAAAGAGCCGCATGCGGCTCGCAAGCCGCGGGTTGGCCATCCCTGGGCTAGTGTGTAGATCCTGTGTTGTGCATGTGATTGAAACATGATGAGAACGTAAAGTTGAATTGACATGCGCTTAAAGAGAATACACATGTGTGCAGCTTGGAAAAATAAAGCTTTTTGACCGTTGTTCAGTCACCCCAAAAAAATGGAGATGTGGAAATAACTAATGTGACCCTGTTGTTTTTGATGACAACCTTCTGGAAATAAAAGACGTCAACTGTTACAAGGACATGGTCTGTGAGTAGGCTTACCGGTGAATTAATGATAAATACGCGTGAGCATCTACTGTAGTTGCTCACATGAGGAAGTGGTAAATTTATTTAAGACAGAACCGAAAATTTGCCACTACAAAAAAAGTCTGTCTGGCAAACCAGATGATATGAGCCTCAAGGATTTGTCCATGTAGTCAATATAACCAGCTAAAGATTTTTTTCACCACAGCTACACACCTCTTTGCCCACCCCCTTCTCGGTCAGTAACTCTCAGGTGAGAGTTACATAGAGACACTAGTGACAGGAAATATTTGGGGATGGGGGGGCAGGGGGACTGGCTGAAACATGGTGAGCAGGTCTTAATGGGCTTACGTCAGTGTCATTACTGTAGCTGTGTGTGGGTGTTAAAGGAATATACCGGAGTAAGTTTAAGCATAGCCCTGCTGCACGAGCCTTCTAACAGCAACATATTTCGCATGAAATGAAAGAATTTCGAACAGCATAGACCTAACGCGAACGCGAAACACTTTACATTGAGTCAATGTAACCTCAGATCTTACTTTCGGTTTCCAACAGTCAGGTCCCATTGATTTAGTGTAAAGTGCCTGTTCGCTTCTGCGTTCGCGTTCGGTCTGTGCCAAATTATTTTGTTCCACTCGCTAACTAGCGTATTTAGCAAGCTCTTTCAACAGGGCTATGCTTGAATTCACTCTGGTATATTCCTTTAAAGGAGAAATCCAATGTGTTTCCACCCAGATTTGTGTTGTGTATGGCCAGCGGGAGCATAGACTCAGACAGTTGGAAAAACAATAAGAACATTTTTTATTTATTTATTGATTTATTTAATTTAATTTAATTTAATTCTTTTTTTTTCCCCCCTTTTTTTTTTGGGGGGGGGGGGGGGATGATATGTCATCAAATTAATTTGGAGATGGTACCAAAACAAATGTTCTTATGAAAAGGATACTTCAAACAGTGGTGAAAAGGTGTCTAGTGTCCCTTTAAGGGTGAGACCACTGGCTTGTTATGGACAGATAAGATGAGTTCTGTTATGAGATTCTCCCACCCATGGCCCCCTGGGTAGTGAGAGGAGTAGCATACATACAGTACATGTTAACAGGTCACCTGACCATGGTCTCAATAGCATACTTTGCCCTTGCTCTGACAAAGCTAATGACCCAAAGCAAACTGTTGAAAAACAATGGGTAATGCATTATGTAAGACCTACAGTATGCTGTTCTGATCGAATACCTTTGTGTGCCTACTGTGGACTGGAGATTATGTTTGCCTAACAGGGGGATCTACTATTTATTTGACTATATTTTGTTTGATTTAGATAACCAGAACAGCTATCAGGTCAGATAATAGTGATTTACAATGAAAAAAGAAAAAAAAAGCTACCCTACCAGGTTAGCCATTTTTTAAGAAAAAAAAGTTAAAACGTCTCATCTGTTTGACTTCTCTTCATTCTGGAAGCCTGTGTTTGTGTTGTGAAATCAAGGCTGGCAGAATGCATAGAGAATGACCAATCTCCTCTTTTACAACCTGCACCTCTAGTCTCCTTCCCTGGCAACAAGAAGCAGAAGCTGAGAGCTTTGCTTCCGTGCCAGATCACACTCCACCTGTACACACAGTAGTGCATACTCAGACTGACAATAGTGCACTTGTCTCTGTTTGAGTAAGCACACTGCACTCAGCGTAGAGTAAACTATGAAGGGACACACAACTCTCGGGTAGCATCTTTAAAAACAACATTGAAAAATAAGCTCATGTTATAACATTTATATACATTTATGCATTTAGTAGGCGCTTTTGTTCAAAGCGAGTTACATTTGCCAACTATCATCAGTTACTTCAGGGCAGGCATAGACTGGTCATAGGGCATACAGGGCAATGCCCCATGGGCCGACAGTCATTTTTGGGCCAGGAGGACTGTCATTATTTACTCGTAATTTTCTTGAAGAATATTGGGCTAGCCCAATTAAATATTTCACATTCATGCAATGTGTCCAACTTTTAGCTTGCCATTAAGTTATTTTAAAATCATGGTGTGCCATTTTTTTGGTCCCCCTCCGGCTCTGCTTCAGAGCCAGTCTCTCCTATAGCAACTTAAAGCCACCCCACACTACAGGATAATTGACACCCATGAACGTAATAACGTCCCACCAATGTAATAAACCACAAATGTAATAAAAAATATTCACTTTTAAAATGTGATAATCCTGCTAATGTTGACTATTACATTTTAATATTGCATGTTTTTATAACATTTGTGGTTTATTACATTGGTGGGAAGTTATTATGTTCATGGGTGTTACAGTCGTTAAAATTTTAGTCCCGAGTTGATACAAATGTCTACAGTCATATTACTTACTGCTATCAAAAGGTCACAATAATATAAAGGTTAGCCTCTACACAATAGTCAGAGAAGTAGAGATAGATTGATTCGCGGTACTTTATTTTATCCAGAAGGAAATTAGAGATAGATTCATGTAGACCAGACTAGTTTAGTTTAGACCAAATTGGACACAAAATGAGAATTGTTGGTTCATGAACATCCTCTAGAGGGCATTCTAACATCCTGAATAAGGTAGTTCCTGAACTATAGAAGATAAGACTAATCAGTTGAACATGAATAGGAATTATTTCTTGTGCTATGAGTACTTATGCATTCAAGTTAAACTTTATTAACAGGGAACATTAATGTTTTTTATTAAATAGTAGATTAGCATGACTTCATTAGTAGATTGACAGCCATCACTCTGATTGATCCGAGACTTAACCCTCCACCTGCCTAGATCATGTGCCCCAATGTTTCAAAGCTTCCCTCCTCCTCTATCTCCTACATCAGGGGTCTTCAACCTTTTTCAACCCAAGGACCCCTTTTCTGCGAGACAGTCTGCTCGCAAACCCCCATCCGCAAATACTAAAAGATGCACCAATCTGCCTTTGAGACAGTGCTTGTGTATCAGGGTCCACACACAACTATACCGATGTATAGTCTGATTTTGTTTGATTTATGCACTTGTATGTATTTACAATTGCAGACTATACAGACAGGGAAAAAAGCCAGCTTTCACGCATAGGTTATGAACGACGGAAAGGGATCCTTATAGCTGTAGGCCTAATACAAAGGCTAAAAAAATAATGCACAGTGACAATCATAAAGGAATGAATTTTAATTGTAACGGTGCAAAGGATTAAGCTAATTTAGTGGGTGGGATAAAACAAAAAAAAATACTTCAGCTCAGATAAAATAATTTGGCGGACCCCCTATAGTCTAGTGGCTTAACGCACAAATATTGAGTTACCGTTACCGAGCGGACAAAAGCGTCAAATTTTACATGAAGCTTCCTCAGGGCCTCCTGAATGATTTTAGCCTAGGAGCCCACCTGAAATCTTGAAAATTCCTGTGCAGGGCTCAAAAAACAAAATCCATGAAAAAAGTATATTTTTTTCTGTTTATAAGAGGAAAGGTGATGAATATGTTCTTTGAATATGGCCTCTGAATGATCTTAAATTAATTTTAATTTGTGCATAGGCCAGTATCTTTTAATTGCTGGATGTAAAATAGGATACCAAGACCAGTTGTACCTGTAAAACCTCATTAAGTGCAGAACAATAGTAGGCGGAGCTTAAATGTCAAAATAAATATATAGATAAAAATTTGGTAATCATTTAGCCAACTTTTAGTGAATTAAAACTTAGTGTAAGAGTCATCAGTCAACTATCTAACATATGACACACTTCTAAATCATAATTCTGTCTTATATAAATTTAAAAACAGGAAAATAATTTGTTACAATAGGCAGTTTTTCCCCTTATTTACAGTAACTTGATTTATAAAATTCTGATCTGCTCTCTTAAATTGTGTGTCCTGCGTGCCCATCATCTTGACATAAAGCCTATTATTAGTGCTGAGCATCACAAACCATAATCAGAGTGACCAGCACACAAACACAGCAAGCTATTACTTCTCCATAGGAATATGCATGGGCACATCAATCAGGCCCTTGGGTGCGAGTTTGGTTGATGCTCCCAGAGGTTCCCAGAGCCTGCAGAGAGTTCGAACCCACCACCTTGCCAGCTACAACAAACTCCCGGTGTGGGAGTCGGATACTCTAACCACTGAGCTGAAAGCCCAGCCTTCCAACTCAGCAGTTGAAAGCGCCCAAAGAATTGAGTTGTGAGGATTTGCGTACTGCCACCAGCTAGCCGAGCTAGTTGACAACCGTTACACTCACCCCTCAAATTCTCACTCCCATCCAGGTCGCGGCACCAATATAGCCGGTGGCGGTCCGCGCTGCACATGGGTCTCGAACCCACCACCCAGCCAGCTACAACAAATCCCCAGGCATGGGAGTCGGACGTTCTAACTGCTCTAATCAGACGTACTGAGCTAAAAGCCCAGGCTTCTAACTCAGCAGTTAGAAGCACCCAAGGAATTGAGTTGTGTGGATTTACACATAATGCCACCAGCATTGGCATCCGTTATACATTCAAATAGGGCAAAGCGAATTTGGACTGCTTGCCACTTCGCAAATTAAATTCTATCTATAGATAATGATGATGCATTTGAGTTCAAACAACAAGTTGATACATTATGGTAAAGAGCTGAAATAGAATCCCATAGCCTTTGTTGAAAAATTAAGGAACAATTGTATATTAGGTATGCCATGAAATCAATAGCAGAGTAGCAGACAGCGTTGTTAATCAGTGTAAACTGTATTGATGTTGATGGAAACGATAACAACAGCTGTAGTAGAGTGGCAACAATAAGAAAACCCCCAAAACAGGGCTTGTTTTGCATACAGTATGCAAGTAATTTCAAGTTTCTACCTCTTGATCTTTTTGGCTGGTTTTCCACTAGTGCTGCTTTTCACTAGAGTCATTATCATTACTGTATGAGGTCATTCCTTAACATTACAGAGGATGCACAATTTACCCAACTCTTCCAGGATGGCACACATCCTCATATATCGTAACAAGTGTCTCCAAGCACAGTGTCCAGAAGATGGAGACGATTTCAGAGGACAGACTCCCTGTTACTATGGGAGAGCTGGAGAGTACCATAAAAGGTCCTCAACCCAGTGGGACCAATAGCTGTTCCTTTGTGCGAGGAGGAACAGAATAATCACTGCCCATGCAGTGTACAGAATGACCTCAAGCAGGAATTAGGCTCCAGACAAGATATTGAGAAGCATTTTGTGTTGCAGAAATTCAAATTTGGCAAAATGGATAGCCTGCTGCATCATTATTTCACACTGAACGTCTGTAGGCTGATTTTTTTTTCATTTTGATTAAACGTAGTGGCATCCTTTCATTCCAAAAGCATTGCAATATATACATCTGTATGTAGACATCCATTTTTTTTCACATAACTGATGTTTTTCAAAATGTTCCTTTAAGTTTATTTAACAGTGTATACAGTATAGCTAAATATACAAACCTCTTGGGTTATTGAGGGAAAGTTAAATGCATTTTAAGGATGAGCGTAGGCTATTGTAACATTTATAAATTTTGAGCTATTCTTGCCGTTTGAGTGGCACTAAAATTGCAATTTGGATTGAACCTCCAGACTGTCATTATATATGCATTCTGTTACGGTTTTGGTCCACAGTATCATTAACACAATTTTGTTTTGATTAACTTAATTAGAATCTTTTATTCAAATCTATATATAGCAGCACATATTAAATATAACACATATTAAAATAATATGTTTTTTTTAAAGTTTAAAACTAGTAAATCAGTTTCATTCATATTTCACTGAGCAGTTTACAGTGTAGATCATCTTTTCTCCCTGATATCAATAGTTTTTGTACATTCTATTGTTTTTCTGTGTTTTCTTTAAACCAGAACAGATCAGTGTCACCCACATTAAAGTATTGCATTTGTAGCCATTCATAAATTTGAGCCAGAAACTAGAAATATCTGAAAACTGAATTTGTTGAATTTGGGTACTGGTTTCAAACCCAGCACATGTTTATCTTTTCAATAAAAAAGATACTGCTAATATGTTGTTGTATTGAGTCAAAAGTAATTGTATCCATATAGTCAACTCTGGAGGTAATTATAAATACAATACTAGATTGATGATTGTAGGAAAACTTCATCATGACATCAAAGGTTGGCTTATGATCTGACAGTAGGCCTAGAGGTAGTTTGCTCATTTTCTTTCTTTTTTCAATTCCGCCTATGTTATGCAAAACTTATTAAAGTTCTTTCAGGTACCCGTGTGTTTAAACTGTATTTTAAACTTATCTCAAAGTATACTACCCTGAGCATTTATTTAAACCAATTTAAGCTTATCCAGTGGCCTTAAAAGAACATTACCATTATGGTTCCTCTTAATATTAAAAAAAAATACATACGTTTTTCATGGATATTGATTTTTGTGTCCTACACAGCAATTTTCAACATTTCAGGTGGGCTCCTAGGCTAAAATCACTCAGGAGACCCTAAGGAAGCTTCATGTAAAATTTGACGCTTTTGTCCGCTCGGTAACGGTAATTTCACTAAGCCACTAGACTATAGGGGTCCCAACCCCCCTGTTGAAGACCTCTGTCCTACATCATAATCCATCCTCCATCATTGATTGGTAAAACTAGGTAATTCCCCCCTTATCCACAGGGGGGTGCCAGCGAACATTACTCGCCCATGATCTCCATTGTTGGCATCCTAAGACCAAAGCTTGCTACCAGGCCAAAAATGTTTATACCCAGCACATACTATCAAGCAATCTGATTGTGTGAACTAGTCAACCATATTCAATGGCCTTTTTAATGTACTTGAAATTTTATGCCATATACTTACATGATCTGCCATACACAGATACACATTGGGCCTGCTTATAAACAAGAACGCAAACATGTTGACATAGATTAAGAAAATACTATTACATTTAATTGAAACACGCTAAATTACTGGGTTGAAATAGTGTGTTCTGCCTGGGTTGAGCAGTGTGAAAGCAAGGCATGTAAATCCGGTGTCATCTTAACCCGTGTTCAAGGGTGTTGCCTAGACGCACCGAAACGTATCACGTAACACGCAATGTTGAGTATGTACAATGACGCAACCTATGTGCAGTTCTGTTTGCTGTGCAGCACATGTGATATACCTTCCCCATACCACACCTGTAGAGAGCTGTCCATGGTGCTGGACGTGAGTCTAGGATACACATTACAATCTCAACGTCCCCACTGAGCCTTATTATACCCTGAGAACACTCAAAGAGTTTGCTGATTTGACTCCTGATTGGCTGAACCCTCAAAGCCTGGCATGAATCTGTCTCCTGATTGGTTGATTTATTCCTGGCTCCTGGGGCATACTGTGTTGTATGATTAAAATGATTATGTTACATTAAAACCTTTTTGCAATACATACAGTATGTGTATGAGCTGTCTGATATCTGGTATGGTTTAATCATCTCTGATGTACAGTACAGTGCATGTTCAGAGACATGTTTTGTTTAGCTCATAGACTTTAAAACCATTAGTGTTGACCACAGGCCTGCCAAACTCAGTATTGCTGAAATAAACTGATAATGCAGTATGAACTCTCTGTCAAGATGTTAAAGGTGGGGTATGTGATGCTTTCCTGGAGCACTTTTTACTATATTGCTTAAAATGTGATTCATACCTTGTTTGCAAACAATTAATTAAATCCTCAAATGCAAAAATAAAATGTATTGGTCACATGTGTGCCTAGCAGGCCAGGCCAGGCAAGAAAAAAAAAAAACAATCACTTTAAGGAACCAGCAAAAATGATTGGAAAATGAAAATTTAAATCTCCTTTCTCCTTTCAAAATTCCTGGTGTTTTCATACTGTTTTTCCTGATCACATACCCGAAAAAAAATCATAAAATGGCCAAACCAGTTAAATCTTCATTAGCAAAATCTTTTAGCCATAGGGATAGACATGGGTAGCCTGGGAGTTCCCATGCTCCTTTGCGAGCTTATTTCATTTCACTCTGCAAAGCAGCATGGTGACCATGGCCGATTTTCTCGCCTGCTTTCGGTATCCAATCATAAAACAAAAAGGGATTTGTACGGCCCTCGATTGCATTTTACGTCACGTGGTGGCTCTGGTATTGGCTCCGAGGTATGTAGAGACGGTATGATAGACATTCGTAGCGCCCAATAAACAGCTCTGGACAATCGCAAACGATGCTTCTGCTACGAGAAATGCAATAGGTACTGTAGGTCTCCAGACTAAATATCACTTGTGATTTTTAGTTTGGCATTCGCCAGGCTAAGACATGGGTGCATCCAGCACCTGTTTGTCAGATGGGATTTTGCAACCTTGGGCTTATCTGAGTGGCCATATTGGACCAAGAACAAGAATGTTCTTTGTCTCTTAGTAACGCAAGGTCGCAGCTAGGGATAAAGACTTTGTAAATGATTATCTTGCTATTACTTTATCCCATTGCTGGCTGTAGTAGCCATAAATACTACCACGTTTTAATTTTGCCATTAAGGCTGAGATGGCTAAGGCTAAGATGTTTTGGAAGGTTTTATGTGCATTAAAGGTAGCTCCTCCACC
>JAODXP020000020.1:16055211-16086815 GCA_027497455.2 Sardinella longiceps
TAGAGATAATATGCATACCCCTGGTAATGTTTAGGATCAGCCCTGTGATGTGCAAAAAGGTGCCCGCGGTCCAAATAATATGTAAATACTAGCCCAAGTGTCTTTGAGCTGTTGGATATTTAAGGGAAGCATGTTCTGCTACCAGATCTCCCATGCTTAGTTTGCAGGTATGCTGTGGTATTTTGACTACTGCATTGTTTTATTGATTATTATTTGATTACTTTTTAGGATTACTTTAAGAATACTTGTTCTATTGATTGTATGCCTATTTGGTTACAATAAACAGAGATAAAACAAAAGTGCTAATACAGTAGTACACTCAGGATATAGTCTATAGGGGTCTAATACTTTGTATTACTCTATGCAATCAAATAGTAAGAGGAAATTGGTAAGATTAAGTTTCACATTCAGTAATAAACCCAGAAAGACAGAACACATGTTCGGAGACACAGTAAAAATACTGTTAGTTCACAAAGTAGCCAGATAACAACTCTTTGGCTGCTTTACTTTCCAGCACCTATGCTAAACTACAGTTAAATTGGGGTTGCCAGACTAACACCAAAATGAAAGCAAAATGCTTTTTACAAACATATGTAACTCCAGGTAAGGGGATGACTGACTAATTTTCATGGCCAACCAGTCGGAGACCAAGAGTCACATATCTGACTATGTTACAGCAAAGAGCCACATCAGCACACAGGCACATGACACACACACACACACACACACACACACACACACACACACACACACACCTTTGCCAGACAGATGAATTGTAAATGTCACACACCAATATAATAACAGAAATGTACCCCTACATTAGTAAGATCACAGGCCAGCAACATCATACATATGAGCACACACCCCCAGTCATGTCTTCCTCACACACATACACACACCTCTGTTCAGTCAGATTTGTCACACACCAACATGAGGACTGAAATGTACACCAACTAAGACAAAGGCCAGCAACATTATACACATGTACACACATGAGCATCAACCATCCTTTCCTCTCACTGACACACACACACACACACACGCATATTCCGTTGTTGCCACTCGAAGCAGTTCTTTCACATGGGTGTCAGTGAGAACAGAGAACATAGTGTTTTGATTTCACGTATTTCATGGTAGAAAATACAGACTCGCAGACGTACGTTGAGCCATACATTGACAGTATCTTAAGTGCAGTCCTTTTGACAGTGGGGTGTTTTTCCATTGACACACTTTTCCAGAACTCGATGGTCCCTTCCCTTAAAACAGGTTTCAGTTGGTCCTCCTCAGTGAGATCAATCATCTCCAACTCAGCAGTTGCCTCATCTGCGACTAGCGGGGTTTTCAAACAGTCTGTATCCGCATTGAATGGTTCGACGAGGAACGTGATCTGTGACCCCCTGACCTACTGTTGCAGCAAGGCTACTGGGAAAGTTCTCACGCACCTGTGCATTTGCCATGATCTCGAAATACGTAATGAACACAAGTGACGCACACCTAACAAAATCACTGTATTGTATTAAACGTAAGGGAACACACACATAAACACACACACAAACACAAACTTGGACATGAACATAAGAGCCGCATGACTCCAGGCAAAGAGCCGCATGCGGATCGCGAGCCGCAGGTTGGCCACCCCTGGGCTAGTGTGTAGATCCTGTGTTGAGCATGTGATTGAAACATGATGAGAACGTAAAGTTGAATTGACATGCGCTTAAAGAGAATACACATGTGTGCAGCTTGGAAAAATAAAGCTTTTTGACCGTTGTTCAGTCACCCCCAAAAAAATGGAGATGTGGAAATAACTAATGTGACCCTGTTGTTTTTGATGACAACCTTCTGGAAATAAAAGACGTCAACTGTTACAAGGACATGGTCTGTGAGTAGGCTTACCGGTGAATTAATGATAAATACGCGTCAGAAAAGCATCTACTGTAGTTGCTCACATGAGGAAGTGGTAAATTTATTTAAGACAGAACCGAAAATTTGCCACTACAAAAAAAAGTCTGTCTGGCAAACCAGATGATATGAGCCTCAAGGATTTGTCCATGTAGTCAATATGACCAGCTAAAGATTTTTTTCACCACAGCTACACACCTCTTTGCCCACCCCCTTCTCGGTCAGTAACTCTCAGGTAAGCTCTTTTCTTGCTGAGTAGTCAGTGTAGTGGCGTTCCACAGTCATGAGGACCTCTCTTCATCTCTCCACGTTTCTGACTGCTCTTTCATTCTGCACAGGTAGGCTCTTTGGTGGTACATTTGTTTTTTATTTGAGAACTTATGTTAGCAGAAGTCGGATTTTTGAATATTGTGTCTTTTGAAAAATGACACCAAAAAATTATATTTTACCGAAACACTACCTCCATGTAAGCCTATTTCAAATCATTTCAGCAATCAGCTTTTGTTGAATATTGTAAGTCAAGTCTGGAATTGAAAAAATATATTTTAGGACCTGTATTTCTTTTTTTATTATTTTTTCAACATACCATTGCTTGAACGGCTGATAATTAGTAGTATGCATGGGAGGTACAGACAGATAGCTACACCTACATACTGTTTCCACAGAATACAAATAATGTACATGGTGTGAAAATTGTTACTGAGGTTATGGTTGATTTTTTTTTCTTGTCAATGGTGTTGAGTAAACAGTAGAGTTAATATTAAAAATTATTATCTAAAACCAAGAGTTCAGAGTGTACAACAGGGCATTGTTTAAAACTACACCTGTGACTTGAAGGCTCCATCAATAGATCTCTTTGTAAAAACAGTTAAAGGTGTCAAGTCATCAAATGAATTAATACTCTGTTTGCTCTCCAATCAGGTGTTCAAAATTACCCTCATTTTCCCTTACAGCCTGGCCTTTGTGCTGGGCTCTGATACCACCATGTTCACACTATTGACACTGCACTCAAACAAAATATAATCTTGGGCGGGAAAAAAAGCTTTTTTTTTGTCATTTCAGTGTTTTCATTCAGATGATTGTTTTTACATTTCATTTAGATGATTGTTTCAAAGCCCCATAAAATGGTTGATATTCGTGCTATAATGACAGGAGGAAAGAAAAAAAATGACCAATACCATCAAACAAACAAACAAACAAACAGGTTACAACAGAGGTCATTGGTTTGATACTGGAGGTGTGTGTGGTGTGGTGATCCAGGAGCTCCAGATTTGTGAAGGTGAGGTGTCCCAACTGCATTACTGCCCCAGTGACACCTCACCGTAAGGTCAAGTGGAAATGTTGCTGACGGCAAGATTATCAGCCCATGTCTGAAAAGGGCAGACAAATAAATAAATGTGTCAGTTAATGACCACCAGAAGTGTTATTTATCTAAACGCAATACCTATGACCCATGACAGTCACACGGCTCACATGCTTGTGTGTGTGTGTGTGTGTGTGTGTGTGTGTGTGTGTGTGTGTTCCAGGTCAGTACCACGAAACTCACCCATGGTGCTACCACAGCCAGTACTCATGTGATGACACCTGCGAGGGTGAGTGTCACCTGTATCCAGTGGTTAAAGTGGGATTTGGCAGGAGGGGGAACTCTCATATTTTGTATCGGCACAAACAAAGCAAAATGTATAGAAGAAGAATGGGATGATGTTGTTCATTTATCTGAGGTGCCGGTACTGCGTACCCCGCGTCCCCCACTTTAACCCCTGCCTGTATCAGTAATTCAGAGATTGTCAAATCATATCCATATTTATGTATCTAAGCTTGGGCACTACACAGTATTAGCTAGAAGGAAAGAATGGTGAATTATTTGTATTTATGAGATTTTGTCTTTGTAGGTACATTGGTAATAGGCCTACGTACAAAAAAGAGAAAATACTGTGCTGCTAATTAAAATGAATTATTATAAAAAAACAGAAAAACAAATTGGCCTTCAGTATTACAAAAAACTACTGCTCAACTAATAATGGTAATAAATGTACTCTAACTCTTGACAGCAGCCATTTTATCAATAGGTGTTCATTTACATTGAGGGCTGGTGTGAGTTGTCATTGTGCCCGTTGTTGTCATTGTCAGAGCCAGGGAAATGGTCCAGAATGTTCCCTGACTGTGGAGGGCAGAGACAGTCTCCCATTAACATAGTCACCAGTAGAGTAGAGTATGAAGCAAGCCTGGGCCCATTCACTTTCGAGGGACATGATCACATCAGCACCATCACAGTGGATCACCTTGGACATTCAGGTGATCCTTTGGTTGTTCTTTACGTGTTGCTCAAATATGACTGAATTTAGACTTCAATCTATATGATAATAAATTATTCAATCCAATATCCAATAATGAGTGTTTTAGTGTGATGAAACTGACATGTTCACCAGAGCAAAGAGATGCTGATTCTTTTGTTTTTATTATTCCAGCTCATTTTGCTTTGCCTCAGTCAGTGAGGATCCAGGGTGGGGGCCTGCCCAGCGTTTACAAGGCCCTGCAGTTTCACCTGCACTGGGGTGTGGATGCTGGGCCCGGCTCAGAACACACAGTGGATGGAGAGCGCTACCCCATGGAGGTTAGCTTGCTTACATTCATCTCAAAGCAGAGAGTCACTGGCACACACACTTAGCTGTTTTTAGAAAATGTTGTGGAATGGAAAAGCTGTTTGCGTCATTTGTATTAACATCTATTGTGTGTGTGTGTGTGTGTGTGTTTGTCACTGTCTGTTTTCCTCCTTAAAGCTCCATGTAGTTCATATCAAAGAGGAGTACCAGAGCCTGGAAGAGGCTGAACGCGACAGGACTGGAATAGCTGTGCTTGCCTTCTTCTTTGAGGTGCTGCTCTCTTCATTGTACACTACATGCCTTTATAGCCTCTTATGAAATCATTACCAACATTGCCATGATATTTCTAGGAATCACTTGAGGACAACCATTACTTTGATACAGTGCTAGAAGCACTGAGAAGAGTTCGCTTCCATGGTGAGTGTAAGTGAGAATGATGAGAGCTGCTGAAGAATCTCTTATCTGCTGGTTTATAAAACTATATACTTTAAGAAGTTAAAATCTATTTAATTAAGAACTGTAATTTCACCCTGTTCTCTTGTGGTTACAGGAAACACAAGCTCTGTGGCAAACTTTAAACTGAGTAGCATCCTCCCTCCAGTCAATGAGCTATTAGCTTTCTACCGCTATGCGGGAGTCCATGACAACCCCCAAATGTGACGAGGCTGTTATCTGGACCATATTCGACAGGAAGTTGCCAGCCAGTCACAGACAAGTAAGACGTCATGATCCCCCCACAGCATACTACCCAATTGGTCACTGATATGGGATGATTTGCTCCAAATTTACAGAATATACAGCAATTAAGTCCAGTATATACGTATGACTGATGTTCTTGTCTTCTGCTCCCCAGCTGGTGGAGGTGGCTGAGGAGGTGTGGTACTGGACAGGGAAGCCCATGACAAACATCTTCAGGCCTGCCCAACCACTCAACGGCAGAGTTGTGTACAAGTCCACTCCCTCTCCATCCTCACCAGTCGCACTTCCAGTTCTGCCCAGCACTGCAGTCCTGGTTCTCCCAGGTTCTTTGTTGTGTCTGAGCTCTTATCTTCTTGTTAGCTTGTACGGTCTCCACTGAAGCAGTAGGAAAATACCTATTCCCAGTCTTTTGTCAATTCCAGGAACAGATGTATTATCTACTAATGACCAGATGGCCCGGGTGTGTTCCTGTATCTTATTTGCCTGTTTCACCTCCCTGTTTGGGGTTATCGTAATGAGATGTCTATAATTATTTCTTGTCTGGAATACTGTGTGGTTCTTCCAGTAATGATCTGCTTGAGTTGTGTGCCATGCTACCAGAGTAACGTGGGGACATCAGCATTCAGAACAATAGACTGGATCAATAACCATGACGACAGAGTTGATGCGATTTTTAGTTTGTCTTTTAGGTTCTAGTTCAAACAATTTCAGTTACTTTTATGTTTGTGCAAAGTTGTAAACAGAGGGGAATAGGATAGAGTTATTATATATATATTATAATATATAACACATTACATGGGAAATGGTAGGCCTATAACTGAAATATAGCAATGTTGTAAGTGACAAAAACTCTACATGTTATGTTGACATGTTATACAGAACACCAATAAAACAAACAAAATAAAAGAATGTAATGCAAGACCTCATTGGTATGTTTTATTTGCAGCAAAGATTTGTTGACCTAAAAGTTTTTGAGGCTACATATACAGTAAGCACAGGTGCAAAGAATTCACAAATCTGGTAAAATCTTAACTTCAGAACCCTGAAACGTAACTTCGGACGCAAAAATGTAACATGGCAATTTTTTGCAACTTAACTCCCCTTTAAGACTAGAGTGCATTTAATCATGTAACAACATTTAACCCACTCTCCATACACCTCACACAAAGCTAGCTAGTTATTCTGATTCAGTGTGTGTTGATGAAAGCACTAATTCCAGTGTGAGTGTTTGGGTAAGGCTTGTGTGAGTGTGCCTGTTCATTATGGCACTGTTTGCATTACTGTTTGTGTTTTTCCAGCCAGGTTTTCATGTAGTCTATCTGTGCCAGCACGCTGCTCTTGGCAGTGCCACCCATGGCACTATATTGCTCCACACTACTGCTGTAGTCCCACACAGAGGACACATCACTCTCAAAGAGCGGGCTACAATCAGAGAGAGAGAGAGGGAGAGAGAGAACCAAATCAATGTCAGCAAGTCTTTAACAATGAGACTGATGTGTGTGTACTATATGTATGTATGAATGTGTGTGTGTGTGTGTGTGTGTGTGTGTGTGTGTGTGTGTTTGTGTTTTGAGTCTACTGACCTAGCAGAGTGCAGGTCTTCCAGGGTAAGTTCATTAAGTGAAACACTTTTGGCCTCGGCGAGAGCCACAGCTTTCCCAGAGCATCCGTGAGCCTGTCTAAACGGCACCTGAGGGCAAGCAGGAAACATTATGTCAATTATTCACACTCTTACTATAACAACACCGGAGGAAAGAAAATGAAGAAAAAAAAACAGGGAAAAAAAGGATGAAAGGATGAAACCCACCCCTTTTCTGACCAGGTAGTAGGCAAGGTCAGTGGCAAGCATGTCGGGACTAAGAGCTGCTTTCATTTCACTACTGTTTACCTGTGGAGAACAATCAATGTCAAACAAACACAAACAAACAAGTCTATGTCAACAAGCCTGTCAGTAAAGGTAATAGTAACAAACACATCTATTAAGCTGCTCCACATTGTGAGGCTCTATAAGGGGTCAAGGGAAGGTCCGTCTTACCGTCAGTGTGGCCATGACACCTGTGGCTATCTGAAGAACTGCTTCGATAGTGTCATAAACATCAAACATGGCCTCCTTATCCTCCTGTAGGATAGAAAAAGGAAATTTAGAGTTAGAATAAGATTAAGTTAGAATAAGGCCTGTATCCTATCCTTGACCTCTTGATCTGGATTTTGGACATTGCAATTTCTTTTTTATTACTGATAATGAGTTAAGCAGACTGTATACTCCCGCGCACATGGCATTACCCACGCATTTTGCGCACAGTGCGCACCGCCACGATCAGATATACAGTTTACCCTAGCTGTCTATTTGCGCGTCGGGGTCCTGTGCCCGACGGCAGCAACACAGTTCAGTTTCTGAACTTCAACCTTCACTAGCAAGCTATTTCCAGTCAGTTAAACAATATTACCGACTTGCGGTGAGTGTGTGGTGCGGGCACAGTATTTTGCGGGCGGTTAAAAAATGAAAGAGGATGCGCATGCAAGCGCGAGTCGCAAAGATGACGCAAATCTTGTCACGCAAAATTATTGTTGTTGTTGTTGTTGTTGTTGTTTGATGTATATAAACAGCATTTTGTGTTAATGTTCTCACCTGCAAGTCTTTGTTGTAGGTGCTGGGCAGGCCTTTCAGTGTCATTAGGAAACCTGCACACTGAGGCAGGAGAATACATTAGATGCATTTCACAGATCGCATACAGTACATCATCTGACAAACAGTTCAGAATCATAAAGGACCAAACAGTAACTGGGACTAGATACCATTATCCACTTGTCTGCATTATGAAAATATAGCTGAGATCTGCGATTAAAGGATGTTTTTAAAAAAAAAAAAAAAAATAAATTAACTGGAGGTCTATGATGCTGACTGAAACTTTCTGATTTTCTTGAGAAACAGACGTCAGATCTGCACTTCTCTATTTCTTCCTTGTACAAGAAGAAAAAAAAACATCCCTTTTCTTTAGAACCTCATTCATACATTATGAGCAACACTCATAAATATCCCCACCGTATTGTCACAACAAACTCCATATCCCAGTTCCTTACTCTTCCAAAGACGCGTCCAGCCTTGCTGCGGATGAGCTCCAGGCTGTCTGCATTCTTCTTCTGGGGCATCAGGCTGCTTCCAGTGCTGCTCACGCCACAAACACACAAGCACAGAGCTCTAAGCACTACACTACCCACAGCACACACACACACTCACACTGGACACACACACAACACAACAGGGAACGCACGCCAGAGCACGGGACAGTCAAAGACAGCCAGCCTTTCGGAATAAATATGAACAACTATGAACAGATTGCGATTTGATTTTAATTGGGGGGGGGGGGGCGGTGTGTGTGTGGGGGGGTGGGTGGGTCTGTGTGTGTGTGTGTGTTACCTGTAAGCATCAGACAGTGTAACAAAGGAGAACTCTTTGGTGCTGTAGATAATCAAGTCTTCTGCCATCTTGCTTAGGTGGGTGAGACTTAAAGAAGCCCAGAAGAGAAACTCAGCTGCAAACGAACACATACACACACACATGACAAACAAAACACACACACACACAGAGAGAGAGAGAGAGAGAGAGAGAGAGAGAGAGAGAGAGAGAGAGAGAGAGAGAGAGAGAGAGAGAGAGAGGACACAGTAAAATACACTGGTATTTCTACAATTGTGTAGTGCCGCAGGCACAAAGTAAGAATAGAATGCATAGAATGCATCTTGTCCAATCAGAAATTCATTAAATGTCAACTGGACCTAACTACTGTACAAAGTAATAAACTAGGAAATACATATAGATTTTCTGATCCTCTGTGCAAAGAACATACCAACAAAATCTCTCTCCGCTGTAGCATCCATACTGTTGATACTGACGGAATCAAAGCCCAGTTCTACACAAAGACAAAGACATAACAGTCCAACAATCCAAATGTGAGACTATACACCTCTATATGTATATCTAAATTGCATTGCCTGAAAAATGTGTAGCAGTGCTTATGTGAAGATGCACTGAGGCTTGCACAGATACTATAACCTTTACAAAGGAGTTTGCGGTCAATGTTGAATGGATTCCCTGCTATAGCACCACTGTAAATACCAAGAAGTAAAATTTCAGTAAAATTGAACAGACTTGGACAGAATGCTAGGTTAGAATAGACTTGTTTCACACCTCAACATTCCGAGGTTCTAAAAGCATTCCATGGTAGTAAACTGAACATTCTATCATTGAAATGCATTGGATTTATGCCTCTTTCTGACTTGAAAAAAATGGGTAATAACATTTAAAATAAGTCTAAATTCACTTTCTTTCAAATAATACACATTTGAAGCACTCAAATTTGGAGGTCCCGAGTAGATAAAAGTGGTTTTACATTTATGTGCATGAAGCTTCAAACTATTCGGGACCTCCCAATTTGTGTGCTTCAAATGTGTATTATTTGAAGGAAAGTGAATTTAAACATGTTTGAAATGTTATTACTAGTGCTGTCAAACGATTAAAAAAATTAATCTGATTAATCACAAAATTTTTCAAAGATTAATCGTGATTAATCACTTTTAATCGCAACTCATTTCCTCCATAAGAATTTGGATGCTAGGGTATATTGGATCCTTATTTTGCCCTGTAAAGTTGGCTTTGTTCGTCTCAAATGGGGCAATTCACACCTGTCCCCTACCCCGAAGAATTCCCCAAACATGTTGTTGGACAGTCAGGAGCTAGGCCATAATCTTTGTATAGTTTGACTTGATAACCGTTCCATTTTCTATCTGAAATTTAACATAATACATGCCATGAAAGTGGAACCATATCCATCAGGATTAATCCGAGTTAATTTTTTTAATCCGAGTTAAATTTTTTGGATTAATCACGTGATTAATCAGTTAATTTTGCCAGCACTAGTTATTACCCATTTTTTTCAAGTCAGAAAGAGGCATAAATCCAATGCATTTCAATGATAGAATGTTCAGTTTACTACCATGGAATGTCGGAATGTTCAGGTGTGAAACAAGTCTATTTAAATCCCTGTGGTATAAACAGAATCTTTGAAATGTATTCGGAACTAACAGAATTCCATACAGCACTACGACAGACATGAATGTTAGAACAAAAGTGCTGAGTCTCTTGAGAATGAAGCAAGTTTGTGAGTGACAGCCCAAAAGATGAAATCGTTACCTTCCAAGAGGCAGTACATTAACTCGCCGACGGATTTCATCAAGTTTGTCCACATCTCTGCTCAAGGCCACCACATGACTGCAAAGGGCAAATGCAAACATAGACAGAGAGAGGAACACATCACCTAAAAGGTGCACATCAAACTTACAAGCTAAATCAAATATATAGTATTATTACCATTTAATAAAAATAAATAAATAAATATTTATAATATTCTATTCATATTATGTTCCATTTAATTAGCAAAACAATTATTTGCTCTACCACAGTGACAGTCCTGCAGCAGTAGACGAAGAAAACTTCTTGTACAAAACTATAGAACCATACACTACTAGCCAATCAACAACACTGCTTGAGGGAAATGTGTATTTTATTGTCTGTCTGTTATCATCAACCTTTTGACAATGTCAAGAATTGTACTTTCACAATTGTATGAAAGAATCAAGTTTACATTGAGCAATATTTAGCTTACCTCATTATCCAGTGACTCCATCTGATTGGCTGAGCCCTCTGCATGTGTGTGTACCCAGGGAAGACAATCTCTATCTCTCTGCTCATCGCCAAAAAGGATGAAGGGTGGGTACATGCAACACAGATTACAAAGCAGATGTTGAGATCCATCATGCCGGTGTTTCAATAAATAAACTCCATAATGTACATTTGTAAAAGTGAGTGTTAAGAAAACGCATTGGAAGAATATGTTAACCTGAAGGCCCTGTCCACCATGGCAGTGATTAGTTGTACGGCATGACCCTTTACAACACCAACAGCATCCCGTAACCAAAGCCTCATGTCTGTGACAACCTATTGAGATTACAAAGAAGGACAATGAATGCCAGTGAACAATGAATGCCAGTGAACTATACCTCTCAGATTTTCCCATAAGCCTCAGTTTTTCATGCTCCTGTTTCAAAGCCTTACATCTGACCACAACAATATACTCCTTTTTCTGAACTACTATAACCTCTACACAGTGTCTTGCAGTTGTTATGAGATTACTGCTGCAGAGTACATGCGTAGTTAACAAGTAAATAACTGTAGCAGCACTAATATTGTTGAATCTCACCTGATCGTTCCTACTTCTGCCTGTATGCAGCTTACCTGCTGCTTCTCCAATCAATTCCTGCACAAAGGCAAAAAGTTCATCAATAAATCTGACTGCAACACAGGGGTTTAAAAACAGTTTTACAGTTGTGTGTGTGTGTGTGTGTGTGTGTGTGTGTGTGTGTGTGTGTGTGTGTGTGGGTGTCCCTGGGTTACGGGAGTTTAATCTTAACGAAAGCTAACATTGGCATAAAGACATAAAGACAAACCTATAGGCTGGGCAAGAAAGTAAACTGACAGAGATCAAAAAGAGTCTGATCTTACTCGCCCAGGCTTCTTTGAGCATAGGCCTACTGCCTTACCACACACAAAAGAAACTGAAGGTGATATGCATGAAAAGTAGTAACATGGCTTGCCTTAAGCCGACGCTCGTTAGCTGTATGGATGTCTTCATCTCCAGATCTGATTTGAAAGGAACCACCAGACCACTCTGCATGTACCTGGTTTGTGTGTACACAAGACATACCGGATCATACTTTATATACAATGCATTATATCTCATTAATCTCAAGAATTTCACTGCACAGTCTATCGTCTTAGTCAGCATTTAAGCCTGATTGAAAACACAGCACTGTTTGGTGAATGCAACTAACAAAAGCTCAATAGGCAGTCACATGGTTATGCAACCATTGTCCTGTGGACAACAGCACACAGCCATTTCTGTCATCCATTTTTGTACTGGTCACCTATTAAGTTGACCCCAACACAAGTATGCCTACTAAGGGAGAATAAAATGCGACAGTGAAAAATGAATAGTAATAGACATCAGAAGTAAAAGCTGCAAGAAACTCACTTTATCCAGACCAGATATAATCTGATTCATTTCATCCTCTGTCACAAGGTTAGCCTTTTGCAATGCTAAAACATATGCTTTACTGCCCCTGATGTCTGCATCCCACATTCTCTGGTCATATGCAATCGAGGCGTTGAATTTTTCCATGATGGCATCCGTATCTCCAGCAAACCTCCCTCCCCACAGCTTCGACCCCTGCAGAAGGATCAACTGTTAACGTTAGTAACGTTAGGCTACCCAGTCTGACAATGAATCAAGTCACAGTTTCATAAACTGTCAGTGTTGTTGTTATTATGCAGGGAAGCAGCAATTCAATATTGTGTCGTACACAGACAAAGGGGTCACTCAGAGACATAAGCATATAATTACTTAAAATCCAACTTTACCTCCGAACTGTCAGAGGCACTTGTAGAGCTCATGGTCGGGCAGGCAACGCTGAACTCTGACAACAGGTGGTGGTGTTCACTGCTCTCAAGTTAGCCTGAAGATAGTGGATGAAGAGAGTGTGTCGCGTTATGGGCTAACGATAAGAGCTACTGCAACGTGCATGTAGGCTGTACGTTCGTTCAAACATTACAGGTGTAATCTCGAGGAACAGGAATTTATTCGTAGGCGTAACCTCACAGACTTTCAACTATCCACTGGAAGAAAGTAGAGCCCGTTATTTATCTATGCGCTCAGTGAAGCCAGAAATTCTGGATTTGAGTAGCGCTAAAATAGCCCCGCCCACTGTACAAAATCACTGTATGGTATCAAAAGAGGGCCAAACAAGATGTAGGCCGGGAAGCAATGTAACATTATCACAACACAAATTTAAATTTATAGGATTAGATTTGTAGAAATTATAGGCTTACATTATTCTAAAACCATAGTACTAATACCACAATATCTTAATTAATCTTAGTCATTATGGCATTTGGCAAAACTTAACTTAAAAGATTGTTTTGTGTGTGTCAAATGCAGACTTACTGTATAACAAAATTATAGGCCTATAATTTATCTGGTTTTCAGTAGAGAGGGTAAAAGCTTAATAATATTTGGTTTGCAGCGATAATGACAGAGGGATGACATCATTGATCAAAACTGGTAACATGCAAAATGTTTTACGGGCGATATAGCATTTTTCTCCACATATAGCCAATGAGCCAATAAGTTCATAAGAAATGTAGAAGGAAGTAAGTTGAGGAGAAGTAGTGATATAGTTCTATGTCAGGCTCTTCCATAGATACAGACGGCAAGTACGGTTAACGCCCCCAAAATGCGAGGGTGGAGTCAGCGTGGGGGATAACAGAGGCCAATTTAACATTATGGTGAATGGACAAGGTAGAGAAAGTTGCTTAACAATAAAAGGTCACTTAGTAAAATTGAACAAAGTCCATATTAGATATTTTGTCTAATTTGACCTGTTTGCCTGCTTGGGTTTAGACAAAAAAAATTTTTTCCATGGTTTGTTTATTGCAGAAACACTGACAGGAATGTCATGAGCTGTCTCTGCTCCTGTCATAACTGAAGCAACTTTCAATCACAAGTCTGATTAGCTCAGTTTAGAAAGCTAAAGTTAGCTGCATTTACTATGGTGATGAATGAAGTTGGCTAGTTAGCAAGCTAATGAAGCTAACAAGCTTCAACTAAATTGTCCTCAGTATCGTGTTTGGAGGGATGTCAAGTTCAGAATTCACATTGAACCATCTGAACATCATTACTACCTTAAGGCATTGCCCTAAGAAATGTGTCAAGGTCCTTGTAGATGGTGCTCAGTGTAACTTTTAGCTTAGCATCTCATTGACTTCCACACTGTGTGAGCCTGCTCTTTCCCCCAGATGGGACTATTTTTCTCTAATTCCCCCACGGCGGAGCTATATTTGTGGGCGTGGTCAGACTTGCCGTCTGTATCTATAGAAGTCCGTTGAATTTCCAATCCACTCCACAGCGTTTGGGCAGTGTCTCCTAAATACATTAAAGGCTCTACCAAACTACTAGTAAAGACCAAATGGACAGGCCAAGGTCAAGGTCCAGAGGGGTACATCATGAAATATTGCTTCTTGACACTGTTTGTACAATATTTTAACATATTGATAGTACATGATTTAAGACAACATTTTTTTGATGTTTTCCTTTTTTTGATGTTTCCTCCCCTAAAGTTGTGCATCAGTCATACACCAGTAATTCCAGTGCTGGACTAGGCACAGGTTATGGAGGAGGTCGAGACATGTCACAACTCAGATCACATGTGTAAGAAAATGTGTTTTTAGCTGGATGAACTGGTTTTCCTTTAAAATGTAAGAGCACCAAATTTGATACAGGACTGTGTACAAGTTATGGTATAACAATGAATGGAGTAAGGTAATATCATGATTCACGTCCAAATCAAATTTGACTCTCATGGTGATTAGTTTTGCAGAGATCCTTCAGAGGTTTCTAGAGATATCAAACAACAAACAAACCCCCAAATCCCCCAATTTTATGCTCTTGGCTCTTGGACTTTATGTGAAGAAAAATAAGCCACAGATCAGTGTCATCCAATAACATTGTGCATGTTACCCACCCATTTGGTCCAATGCCTGTTACGTAAACATGAACTTAAAGGAGAAGTTCAGTGTGATAAGGACCCAAAGTATATTGCAACATCATAAAAGTTTGCAAGAATGTTTGCTGAGGAGCAGAATTTTGACATGTTCATGCAGGCCAGAGAAAACCGCTGGCTAGTTATAGCTTCCGGGGGCACCCAGCTAATGGGTAAGTAGCTATCTGTACAGTTACTAAGTTTTCAATGCCTAGTTGAACACAAAGAGGGGGGCTATTTTGAGCCTTTCTATGGTTTAAAACAGCAATTTGGCCACCAACAACCAGCTGGGTGCCCCTGGAAGCTACAAATAGCAAGTGGTTTTCTCTGGCCTGCATGAACATGTCAAAATTCTGCTCTGGGCAAATGTTCAAACTTTTCATGGTGTTACAATATACTTTGGATCCTTATCACAACAAACCTCCCCTTTAAATGTGTTGTAAATGATCTTGGTGAGCCCCTTTGGCTCATCAACTAATAAGAAATGATATTTTAAGTCAATTTTTTTTTCACATAGGCCTACTGCGGACCCAATGGGTCCCCATACCTCACTTTGAGAATTAATATAAATTTACACTAGATGGCGCTCTGAAACACCAGTAGGCCTATGCCTGTTTCTACACAAGCAGTTGCTTTTAAAAATGGGATGTCACAATACACAAACCATCTAGTAAACAAGATATTCAGATATTTTGTGCTTCTGTAATGTACATGCAACTCTGCACGCAATTCTGTTTATTTCCTCTTCCTCCGCAGGACCATATGCTTTGCATAGCCTATCAATATGTGTACAGATCAAGGGCTTCCCATGTCGACATATTTGCTTTTCTCTGTTTTCTGTTTATCCCCCATATCTGGATTTATTTTAGGGATGACGTGAAAGCTAACACATAGAATTGTTCATATATCACGTAGCCCTCAAACTAAATGTGATATGCGTGTTACTGTTGTCAGTATACGTCCATTATTAGTGGCCTATTTCTTAATTTCTTAAATTCTTAAGTTTATTTTAATACTATGGATTCATGCTCTTCAAACGATCAAAATGCTGCATGCAAATTGGTTGCCTTTGCATTTACTTACTTTGCATTGGGCAGCAGTAGTGTGAATGAAGTCATAATCACAAAAATAACATGGGAATGATCTCATAGACTGCACCTGTAATTTCTCTGACCTACATTAAGTACTATTCTCTGTTTTGTCAAAGGGGCAATGGTATTACATCATGTTGTTTCTGCAGGTTTCTGTAAACGATGTCATCACCTGGCATGTGTCGTCCTTTATTATCTTCAATTGTCTGTGGAAAGAATGTGAGGTATTTTTTCTCTAAATAGAAATCAGAGGTCTAGGAGGGTTCTCATTACACTTGACTGTTAACTGACTGGGAAGCCAAATGTGTCCCACAAAACCACAAGCCACCATAAGAACTCGTCCTACACCATGTGATTTAAGCGCAGACGTGTTTCAGTCTGTTGTATGGTGGTTATGATGATTGTTCTTATTACCTACGCCAAGGAGGTTATGTTTTCACCAGCGTGTGTCTGTGTGTCTGTCTGTGTACAAAACAACTCGAAAAGTACAGCAAGGATTTTGATTTTGAAATTTTAGGACAACGTTTGTACTGGGACAAGTAAGAACTGATTTGATTTTGGTGGCGATGGGTAATCCAGAACACCATCTGGAATTTATTTTGTGTCTATGACCACATTGCTTTGGTGGAGGTCTGCGCTCTCATAGTGCTTTTCTAGTTTATTGATTATTTTCATTGATTGTTTAATATCATGATCATTATTATCCCATTGAGCCTGTTGAGAGGCAAAAGAACATTTAATTTTCATGACTGTCTTTTGACTGCTTGTATCTCATCTCATAGGTCTAATTGATAGAGTATAGATATTTGTATGATTTATATGTGTGTGTGTGTGTGTGTGTGTGTGTGTGTGTGTGTGTGTGTGTGTGTGTGTTTGTGGCTGTGTATGCGTGTAAGTGTGATTGTGTCATGTATGTGTCTGCATCTGCACGGATCATATTTACATAATACAGAATTGTACTTGTAAAACAGTATAGTAAACAAAAGAGGAACAAAAATATGCTTTCTGTGGCCTTCACTGATGGGGCCATGGAGCAAACCTTAGGACTGGAACATGAGGCTGCATGCCTGCCAGTGTTCATGTCTTTGTGTCCTAATTAAGAATAGAACAAGAAAATAATCATCATTTGGGGGTAACTTATTATTTAGAAACAAAGACATCAGATGCAAAACAGTCTAAATCCAGTTGTGATTACTTTATCTATTTCTAAGATAGGCTAAGTGTTCTATTTGGATTATTTTGGATGTATTTGCTTATGCTCGATAATATTTCAAGTGAACATATTTAAAAATAGAAATAGCAGGGACTACCGGTCCGTGACCGAAGTATAATTCCCACTACCATAGCAGAGCCCTAATTTCTCTGACCATAGTCTGAGAAGAACTGGTAATGTACCTTTAAGAGAAACGTCACGAAGCATTCGACCAATCAGGTACATCGAAATAGGGGATAGTCGTGTTTGGCCAGATATTTGTCCAATGACAATCGACGTTGGTTTCTTATGTCTCTCCTGAATTTACAATAACTTGTTATGATGAATTTATGATCATGCTATGCCAAAACTAAATTTAGAGTAATAATAACATTCGACAGATCCGAAAGCTGATTAAACAACTTTACTAACGGAATCAGACCAGGGTAAGTCATTTCATCTGAAACTTCCATAACCTAGGAAGCAAATTACCACATTTTGAAGTAACGTTAACGACACACTGATGTCGCATTGCCCTGCTAACGTTTTTGATTTCATGATATAATCAAGAAATTGTAGGGCCATGTCGACGAAACGCATGCGGTCTGTTGCCGCGTCCACCGAACTACAGTGCAAAAGTCTGCCTGTTTTTACGTCGCATTTGACATTTTTTTTTTTACCTGTCTGCATAACGTTAGTCGCCAATGCAGACGATGAATTAAATAACGCTACGGGTCATCATGATTTAGTAGCATACCGTGATATGCAATTGATAGTGGAACCAAAAACCTTCTACGTTCCTCTTATGTATAACGTGAACACGTCCATGGGTTTATTTAGGCAGGCGTTGAAATGAAATTTGACTCCCGAGAAGTCAGCCTTTTATGACTAACGTTACTTTTGTATAGTTAGCCTCGTTATTTTAAGAGCAAACTAAGTACCAAATTGTAACTAATAGCCTCGATGCAGCAGACGCTGGAACTTTTGCTGTGTCTAATGTTGATCTGGGCAAAGTGTGTTCAGGATTTCGTTCATATAACGTTAACGTTAGCTATCTTCTTCCTGGAGTTAGCCCTTAATGTCGGATCACAGTTCGCACAATGTGGCTTCCTTTGCCTTTTACTTGTCAGTAATGTCAGTAACGTTAAACATTAAAATATCAAATGGCTTATAATTACATTTAAAGTCGGGTGTCAAAAACATTTCGAAAACGTTGTAACATGATGTAGAATCAAGGTCTACTGTTGTGACCTCTGATCCCTAATCTCTCTCCCTGATGTCTTTTCCCAATCAGCCGAATATGTCGGTTAAAGTTTGCTCTTTCCCTCGCAATTTTATGTAAAACTAGTCAGTAGTGGGTGGGAACAAACTGCGAGGGAACATATGCATAAACTCTAACGTTGGATGAGGTCAAGATTGTTCATATGTTATTTGAAGTTAAACAGAGTAGCCTACTTACTATCAGTTATCTCATGACAAGTGAAGGACCCTCAATTTGTTGTATTTTGCCCCAGACGAGGTTACTGTATGGAGAAGATTCAGAGTCCACTGGGGGATAAAGAGAACTTATTCCTGAAATATGGCATGCACATTTTGAAGCCATAAAGTTTAGATTTTAATGTACTCACAGTGCAGCTGTGTGTAAGGGTGCAAGCTTTTTAATTCGAAAAGTAATAAGGGGGGAGATTCAGTCGATAAAAAATAATTCGTTGTGCGCCATTCAATGTGCAATCATTAAGTGTTTCAATTCAGGCATTGGTTGAGGCCACCGCAGCTGTGATATGAGTAAGATTGCAGGGTTTTTTTTTTTTTTTTTTTTTTGAGGGTTTATTTTGTTTTTGATAATATCTGTTTTTCTTCTTCTTCTTCTTTTTCTTGCAGGCACTATGGAGATGGCGCAACAAAAATGGGTCACCACAGTAAGAGAAGGTTTCTCACTCAGCCCTCCCCACAAATCACCTGTCTGAGTACAGAAGAGAGGGGTCTTGTACCTCTTTAGTGCCCCTTTCACCCTAGAATCACCCTTCCCCCACCCTCTTTCTTCCTACCTACTTACCTGTACCTTACATTCCTTTCCTGACCTTCAGCATTCCTGTTCAATTGTCTTCCATACTCATGGTGTTCTTCTGACTTGTTTCTTCTCTTGTCTTGTCTTTGTCTTGTCGTCTCTTCTCTTCTCCTTCTCCTCTCCACATTTCATCTGTCTCAATTCATAGCGTAAGTCCCCCCTAAAACATCTGCATCCCTGTGTCTGTCCAACACAACTTCATGATGAGGAAACCGCAAAACATTCTGCTACTGGCCTGTGTGGTCATCAGCTCTGTGACCATTTTCTACCTGGGCTTAAGTACTGTGGAATGCCCGAGGCGAGGTCGTTGGCATGGCAGTCAGTCTGGACGCTACACCTGGGCATCCCAGAACCCGGGCCAGAACCTGAGTGGCCAGACGATCCCGCTCGAGTATGATGAGAACACGCCTCTCATCTTCGTGGGTGGCGTCCCACGTAGCGGCACCACACTGATGCGCGCCATGTTGGACGCTCACCCGCTGGTGCGCTGCGGCGAGGAGACGCGTGTCATCCCCCGCCTCTTAGCCATGCACGCCACCTGGAGTCGTTCGGCACGGGAGCGTGTGCGCCTGGACGAGGCCGGCGTCACTGACGAGGTGTTGGACGCTGCTATCCGCGCCTTCCTATTGGAGGTGATTGTGGGCCATGGCGAGCCAGCGCCACGCCTCTGCAACAAAGACCCCTTCACGCTCAAGTCGCTGGACTACCTCAGCCGCCTGTTCCCACGCGCCAAGTTTGTGCTGATGCTTCGCGATGGCCGAGCCACCGTCCACTCCATGATTTCCCGGCGTGTCACCATCGCGGGTTTCGACTTGAGCAGCTACCGCGACTGTCTGGTCAAGTGGAGTCGGGCAGCGGAGAGCATGTATGAGCAGTGCCGTGAAGCCGGTCCTGATAGGTGCATGCTGCTGCGCTATGAGCAACTTGTCCTAGAACCACAGCGGTCCATGCAGAGGCTGCTGCAGTTCCTTGACCTGCCCTGGGACTTGTCTGTGCTCCACCACGAGCAGCTCATTGGAAAGGCTGGTGGAGTGTCATTGTCTAAGTAAGTGGAACTGAGAGGAGGATAGTCCTTTGACCACACACATCCCTTACTCCCTTTTTTTGATGCGTGCTGGACCAATAATGTCAATAATGAGTATTATGGTCACACCAGTTTTTATTCACTTTTTTTGTATAAAAAAAGGGAACAAAAACTGGTGTGCGGACCATATCTCATTATCGAACTGAGAGGAGACATGGGAACGTAGTACAGCATTTAGGAAATAATTATTTTCCTACAATGGAAGGTTGAGCACTGACATTTAATGTAACAGTCTTTAACTGGGTTCAGTCCTTTGGATAGGTTATTACATCCTTCTTATAGAGGATTAAAAAATAATGTAGCAGCCTTTTGTAAAAGTTAAAAATAAAAAAATTAAAAAAATCTTCCCGATTTTGACAGTGAATCCCTGATAGTATCTTGATACCGTATGACCTAAGTGCTGGTGTAGGGTAATATGACAAAGAAGTACTCCAACCATCTGGCTTGCTTAAGAAGGTCACTTGGCTATCTTTCAGGACAGAGCGCTCTACTGACCAAGTGATGAATCCAGTGAACACGGAGGCGCTTGTGAAATGGGTCGGCAAGATTCCGCCTGATGTGGTGAAGGACATGGCAGACATCGCGCCCATGCTAAGCAGGCTCGGCTACGACCCTCAAGCTAATCCCCCAGACTACACTAAGTTTCAGGAGCCCTCGCAGGGCAACAGCAGTGTGCTGGTGAGTTACCTTATAGCTGTGGTGGTACAGCTCTCAAATCTTATCAGTGCATGATGCCAGGTGTTAAATGATGTTAGCAGTTAAGATATATATTGGACCAGACCAGATCTGTACATATGTGTGTATGCAAACCCATGTTCTAAAACTCTGGGCTTGTGTTCTGGAAAGAGATTATTTCCCATGTCCTCAAAGGGGGATTTAGTGATGTAATTGATGGCAAGACTGTGAATGAAATACTAATTTAACTGATGGCTGAGGGTTATCCATGTCTTGGTCATTAAGTTACGTAAGGCTGATGTTCTTTTCTGTTCTACTTTCTTTAGTTACACGGAATTGAAGAAAGTCCTGATCCAAGTTAGGACATCTGTACAGTTTATGTGTCATGGTACGTACGTGTACAGGTATGTGCTTTACACTCTTATTTTCCAAAAATATAAAGGGCAGAGAGGCCTAATGGTTTGTAAACACGTAGCACTTATTTGCTAGATATCTCCTCTTGATCCACTAGCTGTCTACTCTCCAAGAGCGCTGACTTGCAAAAAAAAATGTTTTTCCTTTTTTACATTTTTTTTCTAATGATGCCCTGTCTTAGTTAACTGTACATAAACAAAATAGGGGCAACCTGTCCCACAAAGAGTAACATAGTGTTTTTACACAAACACTGTGAGCTGTGAACTATCCCTTTGGCATGTTTTGTTAGCCTGGTGGACCAGACTCTGTTAACGTTACTTTGCTACGCTTTGTGAGAGGTTTTTGTTTACTTCATTCTGGGTGGACAATTAAAGCTACAGTACATATACAGTATAGAGATGCAAACATAAACACATACAAACATAAACAAATATAATTTCATCCAGTATTGCTGACTGACTGCATCTGGCTGCACCAACAATGTCACATTAAACTAATGAGTAATTCAAACTCTGCATTAATGTACAGTATACAATTATCTGCATTATATACAGTATATAATGTATACTTTCAATATGGTTCTCTCTGTATATTTTTCCTTGTGCATTTCTGTTTAGGGAGCCCTGTGAGGGACATCTTTTGATATTGTTCATGGAATGCCTTGTTGGAGGAGATGACACCTGTCTATGCCCATTTGCTGAAGATGCCATTTTCATCATTGTCAGCAATCATACATTTCATGTATGGTTCAGTATTGAGTAGCACAGATGCTGAAACATTTACACCTCACATATCACAGCAAGATTGTTAGAAATGTGAAAGTGCAAGACGTGCCAAATTTCAGTGACTGAGCGTAACTATTTTAATGCCATTTGTCCTCACTTTGACTTTTCTGATCAATTGTCTATTCAGTATTAATGCAAATACCAAGAGTATTTTGTGAAACCCTGTCAGATTTCATTATGGCGATCATGGAATCGTTGTGGAACAGCTGAATGATATGTGTTTTCAAATTATTTATTAAAGAGATTTATTTTTCAAACGTGTTGTGTGTATTTAAAAATATTGCTATTCACTCAGTTTAATAACACATGTGGTATGACCCCTCGTCAATTCAGGGTGATCCATAACTTGCTCTCACCAGAGGGAGTCCTTTGCAAACCTATGAACCACGACAGTACACTGTATCAGTATGTTAAATCGTTTTTTACGCAGTAGGCCTTCCTCATACCATTTACATGGCGGTAATTGTTATGTAGTACCTTTTAAGGGTAAAAACACAAACTTTAAGTACACTATGCAAAACAGTATTCCACTTGACCCCGACGTGATTTGAACACGCAACCTTCTGATCTGGAGTCAGACGCGCTACCGTTGCGCCACGAGGTCTGCTAGTTTCAGGAGTCGACGTTTATGTTTATAAATACCACATCAAATGAAGTTCGGAGTGTTTTCAACAAAAAAATTAATATTTACTGCTGCTACGGCTGAGCGATTAACGAGGCAACATAGAAACATGCAACAATTAATTTAAAGCTAATGCTAATTTGTACCGGGTCCGTCTCGAACGAACCAACGCAGTTAGGCCTAAGCTAGGCTACGCTATGTAACATGCGGCTGTCACGGCTACAAGTAACCATTCTTGAATTAGGCAAGGCAACACTGTAAATTACAAATAGACTGTACAGTGTAACCTGTGTATCATTTATGGACGGAATCCTTGACAGGTTTAAGATAAAGGACAGCGTTATTACTCTGACATGGCCTACTGCTACTTAGCCTACTCAAAGGAATTGCAAGGGATGGACCAGATGGAAGACATCCAAAAAATGACACTTGCAGAACTTGAGCCAACTACAGCCTCAGCGACTATAGCCCATCACTTGACTTGTTCGTGATGCACTAGCTAGTCCCTCTGAGCATGCTTGACTTTCAGAGAGTTGGGATTTGACGTTGAAATCCTGACTCATGGTATGGATGATTTTCTTTAGGTGCGCCTTGCACACTCGTTAGTAAGTGTGTGTAGGCCTAACACTTATGAAAAATAAATTGCAGTAGGCCTACCGAAATTACAATTTTGCAACTTAAATTGCAGGAGGCCTATCAAAATCACACTATTGCAGCATCATTACTGCAGGCTAAACGCAATATTTTGAACAAAAAAACTGCATTAAGAAAAATTCAGTGCATAATGTAACCGTTGGACATGACTGAATTTCCGTTAGTTTTTTTTTTCGGGGACTAGCCTTCCCCAAAGAAGCAACAACTACGAACCCTGTGGCATGAAATTCAAATTTGGGCTTCCTACAGTAGGCTAAGTGATGAGCAATAGCCTACCTTACTAACACAGGAAATATGATATAGCCTACTATTGCACGATCCACAAACCGCTCATACGGTCATCAGCAAGCATTCAGCTATCGGTATGTTCAAAATTTTCATGGTTCATAAATGGTTCATATAAATTAGGCTACTTGGATTCTCAGATTGGTTTTATAACTACATTAAGTAGCCTACATTTAATTGGCAAACTTAGTGTTTGCATTTGAAGACCACGTTTGTGAACGTACTCTTTCCTGTATTTATTTCCAATTCAAATGCCACAGCTAGTGTCTTGTTTGCTGGAAGATAGTGTATGCAAATAAATTAAAATTGAGCCCAACTCTAGCTGTGCAAACCCACTCGAATGCGGCAACATTCTTTTCCTGTCTATGGATTAGACTGCAGAGAACTAAACACGTTTATCATCAATAGAGTTAAACGACACTAGAAATTTACTCTTTTATTTCTCTAGACATCTAACTCTCACCGGTGTGACTTTGCCGGATTACAATGGAAGACTTTCACGTTACTATAAAAACATCAGCTTCCTCACTTGCCGGCTCCTACAGCAAACTACACGTTTCCTTGATCAGCACCCATGGCAAGATTGTATCCGCTGTGCTAGATGCAGAGAGCCATCTCTTACCTGGCTCGGTAAGGATATCAAACATTTTATAACACGTTTCTAAATGTCTATGTGTTTACACTGGGGGCATAAGTCTGTGTGTTTACACTGGATGCATTTATGCTAACAGCCCATACATTTGTTCTTAAAAGGCTTGCACAATGACAATGGCAGGGAATAATGATGTGGAACAGGTGGCTTTGGTCCGCTTACGCTTGGAGGTCCGGCCTGGATTTCCTGAACTGGACTGGCATTGCCAGACGGTTGAAGTAAATCATGGTCCTCAAGTGCAAGTCTTCCCCTGCCATAGGTGGCTACAGTCATCAGATGGTGATGTAGAACTCTGCAGTGAGGATGGTAGGCCTATGCACTAAACGGGTAACTGTGGTCATCTAGGAGTAATTTGCTGACCTAGATATTGTTAATATGTGTTTGATGACTGTACCGAAAGATTTTTGTATTGTATTGCCAGTGTGTATTCATTCTGCAAAGTTGTCAGGTTGGCTAAAATCCTTGCATTTAACATTCAAACTTCACAGACAAGACATTAACTTTAAGGGCGAGTTCCCAAAGAGTAGGCTAAATGCTGCAAAAGGAAACTCTTTCTCAACGTCCTGGACAGTTCATGTCTAGTTTTTCTGTTTATGTCATAGTATCACGTTGCAGGATGTTGATGTATGATAAAATAAGATAAAAAAAAAAAAAAAAAAAAAGGCTTTCGACTTTCAATCTCCCCAATCAAATGTTGTTGATGTTTCCTAGCATGTCTGGTGACCAGTGAAACAGTGCAGGTCCTGAGGGAGCACAGGACACAAGAACTCAGTATAAGACAACAACACATTAGGTACGATGCACTGTTCTAGTAGCCTACAATTTAGGATGACTTAGGCTGCCCAGCTCTCTGGATGCCCATGTTGATTGCAGTTGTTAACATAGCTGTCTTCATTGGTTGTGAGTCATATAAAGTTCATGATGGTTAAGCGGTTGGTAGTGTTGGGTATAACTTCATTACAAATAGTGATTGTGTAAGTAGCTGTTGCATAGCTGGTTTCTGAACCAGATAGCTTTTCTATTGGCTCAGTTTTTAAAAAGGAAATTGTGTGTGGTACATCAACCACATGCATATCAACAACATGCACTTCAAGTGTGTTCTCCAGAGCATCAGTTAAGATCAGGACCGTAAAACCGTGGCAGATAAAGTAACCAGTAAGACAGCCGCAGAGACTATCATGAAAACATCTTTCAGATAGATGAAAAAAATGACACTTTGATACAGGATGCTGCTTAAAAAAAATGTTCTTGTAGTGTTTGCTAAGATTTAAGCCTATGCTTTTTATACTTTTTGACTTTGGATGATGTAATATTGCTTAGATCTGTTCGTCATGGTGTCATGTCTGGGCTCCATTCCAGGTGGCATTCTTTTGCTGAGGGACTACCTCACTGTGTGGACATGCAGACTCTGAAACCCCTGGGACCAAATCTCAGTTACACACGCCAGAGGTGGGTGCTTTGGTAAAACCAGCACAACTGTGTTTGAGTTTGTGTTTACACTCATGCTTGCACATGGTGCTTCGCTTATCACACACTCACTCACTTTGCAGTTTTGCATTAGATGGGGTCCTGCAGTATTTCTGTACACTTTGTGGTCCTACAATTCAGACAGTTATAACTTAATTACGAATGCAATATGACTACAGCAATGTCTTCATTGCGTGTCAGCACAGAGTTAAAGGTGGTCGTTTGATTTATCTGCTCTGTGAGGTTTTTGGTGGAAGATAATGTTTCACTTCCTCATATGCAACAAAACACTACAGTATGTGTTGCTTTCAGAGAACACTGAAAGGTGGGATGTACTACATGTACGTCTCGTGTGTTTGGTGTCTAGTTGGAATACATCTCTGAGGACAAAAGCATCTGCTAAGACAGACAAATGGGACATTATTGACCATCGCTCAGCTGTCTGTTAGTTATCAGTATTGGTTATTGATAATTATTAACTGATAATTATTAACTTAAAATTATTGTCTGTCTTTCTTTCTTTTTTAACCTCCTTCTCTCAGTCCCGGCACTAATTTGCACTATCTAAAGGGCTTTACGGAGAGGAAGGAACCTTGGGGAAGCCTTAAGGAGATAGAACGTCTTTTCATGCACAACGGCAGTGGAAATTTGGTTGCCAGTAGGTATATTTTCTAGCCTGGGAGAAGCCATGCTGCCTTGCCACTCGATTTCATTTTGCCCTGTGAAGCTGCATGGTGTCCATAGCCGATTTCTAGCCCTCTACGAGAAAATGAATAGGTGGTTCCCAGACTAAAAATCACTTGTGTTGGTATTAGCCAGGCTATATATTTTCCTTTATTAACGGTGAACATTCCCACAGAAAACTGAAAATAAAGTCTGCACACCACGCTCCCATTTATCTTGATTTAATGTTTAACGTTTCGTACAGCCTGCCCATCATCGGACATTACAAACACATAAAAACCCAATATTTTATACAATACAATATCAAGATAAATGGGAGCTTGGTGTACGGACTTTATTAGTTATATTTCAGTTTTCATGTGACTTTTCTAGTCTTGCACCCAAAACTTTTTTAGACGGTTGTGCATGTTTTCCTTTCTTGATTAACATTCCCACAGAATGCATCTCAGTATTTGTCTCCTCTCTTGTCTATTTCAGTGTATGTGTTGTCCCACTGGAGAGAAGATGCCTTCTTTGGGTATCAGACTCTGAATGGCTGCAATCCCCTAATGATTCGGCAGATCCGCAGCATCCCAGCTAACCTGTCAGTTACCCCAAAGCTAGTTCAGCCTTTTCTCCCTGAAGGATCCTCACTTGAGCTAGAGCTGGAGGTGTGTGTCGGCATCCTTGGCACATTGAAGTAGTTTACATTAGATACATTTTCAATGCACAGTGGTATTTTTGTCACACATTTTTTTCTTTTTCCTTTCATTTGTGTTTTTGTCATTTGTTCATGGCTACAGAGAGAGAAAGTGTTTCTGTTGGATTATGAGGTTCTGGAAGGTGTGCCACCAAACGTCATCAATGGGAGACAGCAGCACTTGGCTGCTCCGTTGTGTCTTCTGCATGCCGGTCCAGATGGAAATCTCAAACCCATTGCCATCCAGGTCTGTTTACTAAACATGTCACTTGCTGTATTCTCTTATCATGACATATTTCTGTGAGTGTGAACCTATATTGTATGCTGTCATCTCATCTTCCATTTTTCTTTATATTGTTTTCCTATCCACTTATCAAGAGTTTCTGTGATTTCAGAGAATCCATTTTGAACAGGGGATTTTCACTGTGCTTTGTAGCATCAGTGGCTATTTCATCAGTAATTTGCATTTGAAAAACCACCTGACCTTTTCTATCTATCTATCTATCTATCTATCTATCTATAGATCTTTCTTTCTTTGACTCTCACTGAGTGTGGCTTCTCTCTGTGCTCCTGCCACCCCACAGCTCCAACAGAAACCCAGCACAGAAAACCCAGTGTTCCTGCCATCTGACCCAACACCTGATTGGCTGCTGGCCAAAATGTGGACTCGCTGTGCAGACTTCCAGTGTCACCAGCTCATCTCCCATTTCCTGCGCACGCATCTTATGGGAGAGGTGTGCTGTGTCGCCACCCTGAGGCAGCTACCAGAAGTGCACCCTGTTCATAAGGTGGACTCAGATGAGAGAAGATTGTCTTGAAAACTACCCTCACATGTCCTGAAAAATGACTGCAGTAGACCATGACAAATTTATCTCTGTACAAAACAGGAAAATATGGCTACTTCCAACTACTCCATCTCCATCTCAAATGCATACACATGTCCTCCCATCTCCATAGAGCTAACACAGACTTGTAGTCCTCTGCACTGTAGCTGGCAGAGTTTGGTTTGTCTTCGTTTGCTATGTAATGCAGTTCTATACAATCTTCATGGCAGTATTTATATTGGTGAATTTGTAGGCTGTTTTATTTTAGTCATTCCCAGAGGTCATATGGGGGGGTATGCAGGAACATACAGGTCACATTTAGGAACATGATTCATAAATCTTTTTTTGGTAACATGGCATAATTCAACATACAAGGCGGGTCTTATTCTGTGTTCTTGTATGAAATTATTATACTTTAATTATTACGGTTCAATTTGTGGAGTGTGTGTTTGATGTCTTACCCAATCTCAGACTAGCCTGACATAGCCCGACCATAATACTGCTGTTCATCCGTATTCATGGTCTGGAGGTTCTTTAACCTTACGCGATTATACTGCGGGGGGGAGGGCATTGACTTTTGGTTTGAAACAATTGGACAGCTCGTCTAATCAGCGTCGCTTATTGGCCGGTAGACTCTCTACCGATATAAACACGCCCAAGAGGACCGTTCCCAGACCATGAATACGAATGAACAGCAGTATTATGGTCGGGCTATGTCAGGCTAATCTCAGACCACCTCCACAGTGATATTTCTGGTATGATTTCATGAATTTCCTACCGGATGTATAAAGGTCCGGTCTTATCTTATTTTATCTTATCCTATATCTTATCTTATCTTATCTTATCGTGTCTCCTCAGCTTGTGATGCCACATGTTAGGAGTTCTCTCCAAATCAATATTCAAGCCCGGGCCTCTCTATTGGCGGCCAATGGAGTATTTGATCGGGTAAGTGCGTTTCTTTCATGCAGTATGCCACATTTTGTTTATTGTTTGCATGTACATCTATGTACAGTATGTAGAACTGCTATTAGAATGCACTGGAATACCTAGAGGCCTATTAGTGGTTTTGTAATTACACTTCTGACTGTACATCATGTGTGTAACTAGCTTCACACCTCAATTTTCTGTGTTAGCATTTGCATATGATTTGGTTAATACTGACTCCTGCTTGTGTGTTAGGCCATAGGTTGTGGCCTGAAGGGATTCCCAGTTCTGCTGGCTCATGCCACATCTCGACTGCGCTACGAGACTCTGTGTGTTCCCGAGGACCTGAAGGCCAGGGGGGTGGACACACTTCCCAATTGCTACTATGCTCAAGATGCCCTGAAAGTGTGGAACGCTCTTCACAGGTACGAATGACTCCCAGGGCCAATGTGAAATCATCTCAGGCATCCATTGAGGCCCGGGACATAAGAGGTTTAGTGCTGTATGTCTGACAGCTTTTCATTCCACATCAGTTTCAACAAGTCACAGCTGAGCTGAGATGAACTGATCAACACCCAGTCTTGTCAGTGTTCATTTAGTCTCATCTTGTTTTCTCTGGAGAATCGGTGTAGCTTTGGAGCAGGTAGATCTTAAATAACTGAAGAAACTGAAATCTGTTCATAAGAAATGGCATGTGTGAAAGAAAGTGTTATGCTATTGGACCATGAATCCTGGTTGGAAACTGTTGTCCTTGAGGGCTGTTTATTGTATAAAGATGTTCTTTCAACATTATTTTAGAATATAAACCGTTGTTCACTGAGAGGGCTCAGATTTGCATGTGACATTTGTGAGTGTGTTCGCACTTGTTTGAAATTAGAGACCATTTATTTGCATGCTGCCCAGGTTTGCCACAAAGTGGGTGGGTGTGTATTACCATAGCAACACAGAAGTCCAAGAAGACAGCGAACTGCAGAGCTGGATCAAAGAAATTTTCATCAAGGGCTTTCTGGGAAACACAGAATCTGGTAAGGAAGCAGAGTGTTACACAGTATGTAGGATATAAGCCTAAAAAATTGCAAATTGATGAGTTTTCATGTCCTGTTTGTGTGCATGTTCAATAACTCAATTCCGGATCTAAAATAATTCCTCTGTCCCCTAACACAGCACATCTGATTTGTGTTGACCTTTATAATATTTTTACCACTATTTCAGCCGCAAAAAATAACATTTACATAAAAGTAGTTTTTGCTAGATTGCCATCAAAGATACTGTTATTTATGTTGGACCCTGCAGTATTACTCTGTAGTACATTATGTTTGCCTTCTACATCCGTGTTCTTGTTCAATTCTAACATGTAGGCCTAAGTGCAGGAGAATAACAGCATCCTGTTCTTTTATTGTCTGTCTGCTGGGTGTCTCCTTGGCAGGACTGCCACAGTCTTTTCAGAGCAAGGAGGAGCTGAGCAAGTTTATCACCATGGTGATCTTCAGCAGCTCAGCCCTGCACGCTGCTGTCAACTTCTCTCAAGTATGCAGATCTTGACTGATAATCTGTCTCCATTTGAATACTATATTGAGAGTTTGATTGAACAGCCAGCTGTGATGTTAATGGTCTAGCTCTAGCTAGTCCAAGTATTATTTGATCTATACTTGTAGATAAAATGAAAGGAGATGTTTGTATGAGGGAATGTGCAAAGTAATATTGCATCCTCACAACTGTTTTATATATGTTAAACATCTTTTAGAAACTCTTGACACATTTTTCATATTTCATTACAATAGATAATCTCATTTTAAACCCTCTCAGTATTTTGATGTAACCCGGTAAACATTTGATTCTGTTTTTGTTAAACTAACTACAGCTTGACTTCAACCTGTGGATGCCAAACTGTCCGGCCTCCATGTCCAAGCCTCCCCCTCAGTGTAAAGGCTCAGTGAGTGAGGAGGACCTACTGACCTTCCTGCCAGACGTCAACGCCACCTGCAGTGTCCTGACCACCCTCACTCTCCTCTCTCAGCCAGCCCTAAACTTTGTAAGGATTTATTGTTGACTTAGTGATTGTTTAAAAATATAATTTACTGGGGATATTTTTAAAAGAGTAATGGCACATTTGACTTTTGCACATTAAGTGGTGCACAGGGATAGGAAAGTACACTGACCAATAGACCTGCCGCAGCGTGCATTTTTATGTTTCTCCTGACACCTTTATGCTTTTTTTCTATTCAGATCTGAACTGGGTCTTTGTCACTTTATCACTGTACTGTGAATGTTTACCTTTTGTAAAACTAGAACTCCAGACTTCAGTTGTCTCCTCCTCTGCCCTCTAGGTGCCATTGTGTCAGTACCGTGAGCCTTACTTCAGCAATGACGCCCACCGCAGGCCTGGTTGAGGAAGTGCAGAAGGATCTGAAGGCAATAGGGGAGGAAATCTCTGAGAGAAACAGCAAGCTGGAACTTCCTTACTCATATCTCATCCCTGATCACATTGAGAACAGCGTTGCAATCTGATCTTATCATAAAAGGAGATGCCATTTCTGTAGTACATTCTGCAGCAGTTTAGATTCTGTTTTTTTTTTTTAGGTGCGTCATATGACATTGCTACTACAGTGCATTCTCTGCTCATGCCCATGGCCATACCAACATCACTATCTATTA
>JAODXP020000020.1:16086915-16125063 GCA_027497455.2 Sardinella longiceps
ATAAATCCTGTTACTAAATGCATTCTTTTCCTTCTAAGCTGTATTTTAACATTAACTTATAGTGCTGGCAAAATTAACTGATTAATCACGTGATTAATCCAAAAAATTTAACTCGGATTAAAAAAATTAACTCAGATTAATCCTGATGGATATGGTTCCACTTTCATGGCATGTTTTATGTTAAATTTCAGATAGAAAATGGAACGGTTATCAAGTCAAACTATACAAAGATTATGGCCTAGCTCCTGACTGTCCAACAACATGTTTGGGGAATCCTTTGGGGTAGGGGACAGGTGTGAATTGCCCCATTTGAGACGAACAAAGCCAACTATTCAGTATCAGGGCCTTTACAGGGCAAAATAAGGATCCAATATACCCTAGCATCCAAATTCTTACTGGAGGAAATGAGTTGCGTATTAAAAGTAATTAATCACTGATTAATCTTTGAAAAATGTTGTGATTAATCAGATTAATTTTTTTAATCGTTTGACAGCACTATTAACTTATTATTACATTGATGAATTTTGTACTTACAACATTGCTTCTAGCGCTAACAACAGATGAAATTCACAGGTGGATTACATGTGCTTACTTCTCCTGAACTTCCTTCCTCTCAAACAGGAAGTAACCTTTAACCCTGAATTACAGGTCTACAGCATATCAAATTAAAGGTCTTTCAACATTCTGCCCTAATGGCAGCACACTATTAGAGATAATATGCATACCCCTGGTAATGTTTAGGATCAGCCCCGTGATGTGCAAAAGGTGCCCAAGGTCCAAATAATATGTAAATACTAGCCTAAGTGTCTTTGTTGGATATTTAAGGGAAGCATGTTCTGTTACCAGATCTCCCATCCACATGCATGAAGCCTATGCCTAGTTTGCAGGTATGCTATGGTATTTTGACTACTGTATTGTTTTATTGATTATTATTTGATTTTTTTTTTTTTTTTGGATTACCTCAAGAATACTAGTTCTATTGATTGTATGCCTATTTGGTTACAATAAACAGTGATAAAACAAAAGTGCTAATATTCTGCAGTACTGCCTTTTTAAGATCTTTCTTAAGACCCACAGTAAGGATATAGTCTATAGGGGTCTAATACTTTGTATTACTCTATGCAATCAAATAGTAAGAGGAAATTGGTAAGATTAAGTTTCACATTCAGTAATAAACCCAGAAAGACAGAACACATGTTCGGAGACAAAGTAAAAATACTGTTAGTTCACAAAGTAGCCAGATAGCAACTCTTTGGCTGCTTTACTTTCCAGCACCTACATGTATGCTAAAACTACAGTTAAATTGGGGTTGCCAGACTAACACCAAAATGAAAGCAAAATGCTTTTTACATACATATGTAACTCCAGGTAAGGGGATGACTGACTAATTTTCATGGCCAACCAGTCGGAGACCAAGAGTCACATATCTGACTATGTTACAGCAAAGAGCAACATCAGCACACAGGCACATGACACACACACACACACACACACACACACACACACACACACACACACACACCTTTGCCAGACAGATGAATTGTAAATGTCACACACCAATATTATAACAGAAATGTACCCCTACATTAGTAAGATCACAGGCCAGCAACATCATACATATGAGCACACACCCCCAGTCATGTCTTCCTCACACACATACACACACCTCTGTTCAGTCAGATTTGTCACACACCAACATGACGACTGAAATGTACACCATATACTAAGACAAAGGCCAGCAACATTATACACATGTACACACATGAGCATCACCCATCCCTTCCTCTCACTGACACACACACACACACACACACACACACACGCATATTCCGTTGTTGCCACTCGAAGCAGTTTTTTCACATGGGTGTCAGTGAGAACAGAGAACATAGTGTTTTGATTTCACGTATTTCATGGTAGAAAATACAGACTCCCCTTAAAGCAGGTTTCAGTTGGTCCTCCTCAGTGAGATCAATCAATCAATCATCTCCAACTCAGCAGTTGCCTCATCTGCGACTAGCGGGGTTTTCAAACAGTCCGTATCCGCGTTGAATGGTTCGACGAGGAACGTGATCTGTGACCCCCTGACCTACTGTTGCAGCAAGGCTACTGGGAAAGTACTAGATCTGGATCTGTTCTGGATCACCGATCGCCACTAAAATTTAATCAGTTTTTACTTGTCCCAACACACACGTTGTCCAAAAATTTCATCCAAACCCTTGCAGTACTTTTCGAGTTATGTTATACACACAGACAGACACACAGACGCACACACACCGACGAAAACATAACCTCCTTGGCGGAGGTAACTAACCAATTCTATCGAAACGTAGCCTACTTTTTTATGGGTAAAACATTTTTTTAAATGAAACTACATCAAATTGACAGATGGTAGAAGACACAATTGATTTTCATTATGGACACTTTTTTTGCATTATGACACCTGTCAGGCAATAAATGCATCACAGAGTAGGCCTACAGTAAAGAACTGATCCTCCGTGCATGGCCTAGATGAAAGATTTGCTGTGGTGAACTGATGCCCTGAAAATGTAGCTAATGGGAAAGCTACCACACTACATGGCCAAAAAAGTAGCTACACTACTGAAAAGCTATCAGATTCAGAAAATAGCTACACTACAGCCAAGTTACTCAGAAATGTAGTTAAACTAGTAGCTTCACTACTTGTAGCTAGCTACTGCCCAACACTGCGCACACCTAACAAAATCACTGTATTGTATTAAACGTAAGGGAACACACACATAAACACACACACAAACACAAACTTGGACATGAACATAAGAGCCGCATGACTCCAGGCAAAGAGCCGCATGCGGATCGCGAGCCGCAGGTTGGCCACCCCTGGGCTAGTGTGTAGATCCTGTGTTGAGCATGTGATTGAAACATGATGAGAACGTAAAGTTGAATTGACATGCGCTTAAAGAGAATACACATGTGTGCAGCTTGGAAAAATAAAGCTTTTTGACCGTTGTTCAGTCACCCCAAAAAAATGGAGATGTGGAAATAACTAATGTGACCCTGTTGTTTTTGATGACAACCTTCTGGAAATAAAAGACGTCAACTGTTACAAGGACATGGTCTGTGAGTAGGCTTACCGGTGAATTAATGATAAATACGCGTCAGAAAAGCATCTACTGTAGTTGCTCACATGAGGAAGTGGTAAATTTATTTAAGACAGAACCGAAAATTTGCCACTACAAAAAAAAGTCTGTCTGGCAAACCAGATGATATGAGCCTCAAGGATTTGTCCATGTAGTCAATATGACCAGCTAAAGATTTTTTTCACCACAGCTACACACCTCTTTGCCCACCCCCTTCTCGGTCAGTAACTCTCAGGTAAGCTCTTTTCTTGCTGAGTAGTCAGTGTAGTGGCGTTCCACAGTCATGAGGACCTCTCTTCATCTCTCCACGTTTCTGACTGCTCTTTCATTCTGCACAGGTAGGCTCTTTGGTGGTACATTTGTTTTTTATTTGAGAACTTATGTAAGCAGAAATCAGATTTTTGAATATTGTGTCTTTTGAAAAATGACACCAAAAAATGATATTTTACCGAAACACTACCTCCATGTAAGCCTATTTCAAATCATTTCAGCAATCAGCTTTTGTTGAATATTGTAAGTCAAGTCTGGAATTGAAAAAATATATTTTAGGACCTGTATTTCTTTTTTTATTATTTTTTCAACATACCATTGCTTGAACGGCTGATAATTAGTAGTATGCATGGGAGGTACAGACAGATAGCTACACCTACATACTGTTTCCACAGAATACAAATAATGTACATGGTGTGAAAATTGTTACTGAGGTTATGGTTGATTTTTTTTTTCTTGTCAATGGTGTTGAGTAAACAGTAGAGATAATATTAAAAATTATTATCTAAAACCAAGAGTTCAGAGTGTACAACAGGGCATTGTTTAAAACTACACCTGTGACTTGAAGGCTCCATCAATAGATCTCTTTGTAAAAACAGTTAAAGGTGTCAAGTCATCAAATGAATTAATACTCTGTTTGCTCTCCAATCAGGTGTTCAAAATTACTCTCATTTTCCCTTACAGCCTGGCCTTTGTGCTGGGCTCTGATACCACCATGTTCACACTATTGACACTGCACTCAAACAAAATATAAGCTTGGGTGGGAAAAAAAGCTTTTTTTTTTTGTCATTTCAGTGTTTTCATTCAGATGATTGTTTTTACATTTCATTTAGATGATTGTTTCAAAGCCCCATAAAATGGTTGATATTCGTGCTATATTGAAAGGAGGAAAGAAAAAAAATGACCAATACAAACAAACAAACAAACAAACAGGTTACAACAGAGGTCATTGGTTTGATACTGGAGGTGTGTATGGTGTGGTGATCCAGGAGCTCCAGATTTGTGAAGGTGAGGTGTCCCAACTGCATTACTGCCCCAGTGACACCTCACCGTAAGGTCAAGTGGAAATGTTGCTGACGGCAAGATTATCAGCCCATGTCTGAAAAGGGCAGACAAATAAATAAATGTGTCAGTTAATGACCACCAGAAGTGTTATTTATCTAAACGCAATACCTATGACCCATGACAGTCACACGGCTCACATGCTTGTGTGTGTGTGTGTGTGTGTGTGTGTGTGTGTTCCAGGTCAGTACCACGAAACTCACCCATGGTGCTACCACAGCCAGTACTCATGTGATGACACCTGCGAGGGTGAGTGTCACCTGTATCCAGTGGTTAAAGTGGGATTTGGCAGGAGGGGGAACTCTCATATTTTGTATCGGCACAAACAAAGCAAAATGTATAGAAGAAGAATGGGATGATGTTGTTCATTTATCTGAGGTGCCGGTACTGCGTACCCCCGCGTACCCCCCACTTTAACCCCTGCCTGTATCAGTAATTCAGAGATTGTCAAATCATATCCATATTTATGTATCTAAGCTTGGGCACTACACAGTATTAGCTAGAAGGAAAGAATGGTGAATTATTTGTATTTATGAGATTTTGTCTTTGTAGGTACATTGGTAATAGGCCTACGTACAAAAAAAGAGAAAATACTGTACTGCTAATTAAAATGAATTATTATAATAAAAAAAAAAACAGAAAAACAAATTGGCCTTCTGTATTACAAAAAACTACTGCTCAACTAATAATGGTAATAAATGTGCTCTAACTCTAACAGCAGCCATTTTATCAATAGGTGTTCATTTACATTGAGGGCTGGTGTGAGTTGTCATTGTGCTCGTTGTTGTCATTGTCAGAGCCAGGGAAATGGTCCAGAATGTTCCCTGACTGTGGAGGGCAGAGACAGTCTCCCATTAACATAGTCACCAGTAGAGTAGAGTATGAAGCAAGCCTGGGCCCATTCACTTTCGAGGGACATGATCACATCAGCACCATCACAGTGGATCACCTTGGACATTCAGGTGATCCTTTGGTTGTTCTTTACGTGTTGCTCAAATATGACTGAATTTAGACTTCAATCTATATGATAATAAATTATTCAATCCAATATCCAATAATGAGTGTTTTAGTGTGATGAAACTGACATGTTCACCAGAGCAAAGAGATGCTGATTCTTTTGTTTTTATTATTCCAGCTCATTTTGCTTTGCCTCAGTCAGTGAGGATCCAGGGTGGGGGCCTGCCCAGCGTTTACAAGGCCCTGCAGTTTCACCTGCACTGGGGTGTGGATGCTGGGCCCGGCTCAGAACACACAGTGGATGGAGAGCGCTACCCCATGGAGGTTAGCTTGCTTACATTCATCTCAAAGCAGAGAGTCCCTGGCACACACACTTAGCTGTTTATAGAAAATGTTGTGGAATGGAAAAGCTGTTTGCGTCATTTGTATTAACATCTATTGTGTGTGTGTGTGTGTATGTGTGTGTGTGTGTGCATGTGTTTGTCACTGTCTGTTTTCCTCCTTAAAGCTTCATGTAGTTCATATCAAAGAGGAGTACCAGAGCCTGGAAGAGGCTGAACGCGACAGGACTGGAATAGCTGTGCTTGCCTTCTTCTTTGAGGTGCTGCTCTCTTCATTGTACACTACATGCCTTTATAGCCTCTTATGAAATCATTACCAACATTGCCATGATATTTCTAGGAATCACTTGAGGACAACCATTACTTTGATACAGTGCTAGAAGCACTGAGAAGAGTTCGCTTCCATGGTGAGTGTAAGTGAGAACGATGAGAGCTGAATCTCTTATCTGCTGGTTTAAAACTATAAACTTTAAGAAGTTAAAATCTATTTAATTAAGAACTGTAATTTCACCCTGTTCTCTTGTGGTTACAGGAAACACAAGCTCTGTGGCAAACTTTAAACTGAGTAACATCCTCCCTCCAGCCAATGAGCTATTAGCTTACTACCGCTATGCGGGGTCCATGACAACCCCCAAATGTGACGAGGCTGTTATCTGGACCATATTCGACAGGAAGTTGCCAGCCAGTCACAGACAAGTAAGACGTCATGATCCCCCCACAGCATACTACCCAATTGGTCACTGATATGGGATGATTTGCTCCAAATTTACAGAATATACAGCAATTAAGTCCAGTATATACGTATGACTGATGTTCTTGTCTTCTGCTCCCCAGCTGGTGGAGGTGGCTGAGGAGGTGTGGTACTGGACAGGGAAGCCCATGACAAACATCTTCAGGCCTGCCCAACCACTCAACGGCAGAGTTGTGTACAAGTCCACTCCCTCTCCATCCTCACCAGTCGCACTTCCAGTTCTGCCCAGCACGGCAGTCCTGGTTCTCCCAGGTTCTTTGTTGTGTCTGAGCTCTTATCTTCTTGTTAGCTTGTACGGTCTCCACTGAAGCAGTAGGAAAATACCTATTCCCAGTCTTTTGTCAATTCCAGGAACAGATGTATTATCTACTAATGACCAGATGGCCCGGGTGTGTTCCTGTATCTTATTTGCCTGTTTCACCTCCCTGTTTGGGGTTATCGTAATGAGATGTCTATAATTATTTCTTGTCTGGAATACTGTGTGGTTCTTCCAGTAATGATCTGCTTGAGTTGTGTGCCATGCTACCAGAGTAACGTGGGGACATCAGCATTCAGAACAATAGACTGGATCAATAACCATGACGACAGAGTTGATGCGATTTTAGTTTGTCTTTTAGGTTCTAGTTCAAACAATTTCAGTTACTTTTATGTTTGTGCAAAGTTGTAAACAGAGGGGAATAGGATAGATTTATTATATATATATTATAATATATAACACATTACATGGGAAATGGTAGGCCTATAACTGAAATATAGCAATGTTGTAAGTGACAAAAACTCTACATGTTATGTTGACATGTTATACAGAACACCAATAAAACAAACAAAATAAAAGAATGTAATGCAAGACCTCATTGGTATGTTTTATTTGCAGCAAAGATTTGTTGACCTAAAAGTTTTTGAGGCTACATATACAGTAAGCACAGGTGCAAAGAATTCACAAATCTGGTAAAATCTTAACTTCAGAACCCTGAAACGTAACTTCGGACGCAAAAAGGTAACATGGCAATTTTTTGCAACTTAACTCCCCTTTAAGACTAGAGTGCATTTAATCATGTAACAACATTTAACCCACTCTCCATACACCTCACACAAAGCTAGCTAGTTATTCTGATTCAGTGTGTGTTGATGAAAGCACTAATTCCAGTGTGAGTGTTTGGGTAAGGCTTGTGTGAGTGTGCCTGTTCATTATGGCACTGTTTGCATTACTGTTTGTGTTTTTCCAGCCAGGTTTTCATGTAGTCTATCTGTGCCAGCACGCTGCTCTTGGCAGTGCCACCCATGGCACTATATTGCTCCACACTACTGCTGTAGTCCCACACAGAGGACACATCACTCTCAAAGAGCGGGCTACAATCAGAGAGAGAGGGAGAGAGAGAGAAAGAAAGAGAGAGAGAGAGAGAACCAAATCAATGTCAGCAAGTCTTTAACAATGAGACTGATGTGTGTGTACTATATGTATGTATGAATGTGTGTGTGTGTGTGTGTGTGTGTGTGTGTGTGTGTGTGTGTGTGTGTGTTTGTGTTTTGAGTCTACTGACCTAGCAGAGTGCAGGTCTTCCAGGGTAAGTTCATTAAGTGAAACACTTTTGGCCTCGGCGAGAGCCACAGCTTTCCCAGAGCATCCGTGAGCCTGTCTAAACGGCACCTGAGGGCAAGCAGGAAACATTATGTCAATTATTCACACTCTTACTATAACAACACCGGAGGAAAGAAAATGAAGGAAAAAAAACCAGGGGAAAAAAAGGATTGAAAGGATGAAACCCACCCCTTTTCTGACCAGGTAGTAGGCAAGGTCAGTGGCAAGCATGTCGGGACTAAGAGCTGCTTTCATTTCACTACTGTTTACCTGTGGAGAACAATCAATGTCAAACAAACACAAACAAACAAGTCTATGTCAACAAGCCTGTCAGTAAAGGTAATAGTAACAAACACATCTATTAAGCTGCTCCACATTGTGAGGCTCTATAAGGGGTCAAGGGAAGGTCCGTCTTACCGTCAGTGTGGCCATGACACCTGTGGCTATCTGAAGAACTGCTTCGATAGTGTCATAAACATCAAACATGGCCTCCTTATCCTCCTGTAGGATAGAAAAAGGAAATTTAGAGTTAGAATAAGATTAAGTTAGAATAAGGCCTGTATCCTATCCTTGACCTCTTGATCTGGATTTTGGACATTGCAATTTCTTTTTTATTACTGATAATGAGTTAAGCAGACTGTATACTCCCGCGCACATGGCATTACCCGCGCATTTTGCGCACAGTGCGCACCGCCACGATCAGATATACAGTTTACCCTAGCTGTCTATTTGCGCGTCGGGGTCCTGTGCCCGACGGCAGCAACACAGTTCAGTTTCTGAACTTCAACCTTCACTAGCAAGCTATTTCCAGTCAGTTAAACAATATTACCGACTTGCGGTGAGTGTGTGGTGCGGGCACAGTATTTTGCGGGCGGTTAAAAAATGAAAGAGGATGCGCATGCAAGCGCGAGTCGCAAAGATGACGCAAATCTTGTCACGCAAAATTATTGTTGTTGTTGTTGTTGTTGTTGTTGTTGTTTGATGTATATAAACAGCATTTTGTGTTAATGTTCTCACCTGCAAGTCTTTGTTGTAGGTGCTGGGCAGGCCTTTCAGTGTCATTAGGAAACCTGCACACTGAGGCAGGAGAATACATTAGATGCATTTCACAGATCGCATACAGTACATCATCTGACAAACAGTTCAGAATCATAAAGGACCAAACAGTAACTGGGACTAGATACCATTATCCACTTGTCTGCATTATGAAAATATAGCTGAGATCTGCGATTAAAGGATGTTTTTTTTTAAAAAAAAATAAATAAATAAATTAACTGGAGGTCTATGATGCTGACTGAAACTTTCTGATTTTCTTGAGAAATAAACGTCAGATCTGCACTTCTCTATTTCTTCCTTGTACAAGAAAAAAAAACCATCCCTTTTCTTTAGAACCTCATTCATACATTATGAGCAACACTCATAAACATCCCCACCGTATTGTCACAACAAACTCCATATCCCAGTTCCTTACTCTTCCAAAGACGCGTCCAGCCTTGCTGCGGATGAGCTCCAGGCTGTCTGCATTCTTCTTCTGGGGCATCAGGCTGCTTCCAGTGCTGCTCACGCCACAAACACACAAGCACAGAGCTCTAAGCACTACACTACCCACAGCACACACACACACACACACTCACACTGGACACACACACACAACACAACAGGGAACGCACGCCAGAGCACGGGACAGTCAAAGACAGCCAGCCTTTCGGAATAAATATGAACAACTATGAACAGATTGCGATTTGATTTTAAATTGGGGGGGGGGGTCTGTGTGTGTGTGTGTGTGTGTGTGTGTGTGTGTGTGTGTGTGTGTGTGTGTGTGTGTGTGTGTGTGTTACCTGTAAGCATCAGACAGTGTAACAAAGGAGAACTCTTTGGTGCTGTAGATAATCAAGTCTTCTGCCATCTTGCTTAGGTGGGTGAGACTTAAAGAAGCCCAGAAGAGAAACTCAGCTGCAAACGAACACATACAAATACACACACACACACACAGAGAGAGAGAGAGAGAGAGAGAGAGAGAGAGAAGAGAGAAGAGAGAAGAGAGAGGTAGAGGACACAGTAAAATACACTGGTATTTCTACAATTGTGTAGTGCCGCAGGCACAAAGTAAGAATAGAATGCATAGAATGCATCTTGTCCAATCAGAAATTCATTAAATGTCAACTGGACCTAACTACTGTACAAAGTAATAAACTAGGAAATACATATAGATTTTCTGATCCTCTGTGCAAAGAACATACCAACAAAATCTCTCTCCGCTGTAGCATCCATACTGTTGATACTGACGGAATCAAAGCCCAGTTCTACACAAAGACAAAGACATAACAGTCCAACAATCCAAATGTGAGACTATACATCTCTATATGTGTATTTAAATTGCATTGCCTGAAAAATGTGTAGCAGTGCTTATGTGAAGATGCACTGAGGCTTGCACAGATACTATAACCTTTACAAAGGAGTTTGCGGTCAATGTTGAATGGATTCCCTGCTATAGCACCACTGTAAATACCAAGAAGTAAAATTTCAGTAAAATTGAACAGACTTGGACAGAATGCTAGGTTAGAATTTAAATCCCTGTGGTAAAAACAGAATCTTTGAAATGTATTCGGAACTAACAGAATTCCATACAGCACTACGACAGACATGAATGTTAGAACAAAAGTGCTGAGTCTCTTGAGAATGAAGCAAGTTTGTGAGTGACAGCCCAAAAGATGAAATCGTTACCTTCCAAGAGGCAGTACATTAACTCGCCGACGGATTTCATCAAGTTTGTCCACATCTCTGCTCAAGGCCACCACATGACTGCAAAGGGCAAATGCAAACATAGACAGAGAGAGGAACACATCACCTAAAAGGTGCACATCAAACTTACAAGCTAAATCAAATATATAGTATTATTACCATTTAATAAAAATAAATAAATAAATATTTATAATATTCTATTCATATTATGTTCCATTTAATTAGCAAAACAATTATTTTCTCTACCACAGTGACAGTCCTGCAGCAGTAGACAAAGAAAACTTCTTGTACAAAACTACAGAACCATACACTACTAGCCAATCAACAACACTGCTTGAGGGAAATGTGTATTTTATTGTCTGTCTGTTATCATCAACCTTTTGACAATGTCAAGAATTGTACTTTCACGATTGTATGAAAGAATCAAGCTTACATTGAGCAATATTCAGCTTACCTCATTATCCAGTGACTCCATCTGATTGGCTGAGCCCTCTGCATGTGTGTGTACCCAGGGAAGACAATCTCTATCTCTCTGCTCATCGCCAAAAAGGATGAAGGGTGGGTACATGCAACACAGATTACAAAGCAGATGTTGAGATCCATCATGCCGGTGTTTCAATAAATAAACTCCATAATGTACATTTGTAAAAGTGAGTGTTAAGAAAACGCATTGGAAGAATATGTTAACCTGAAGGCCCTGTCCACCATGGCAGTGATTAGTTGTACGGCATGACCCTTTACAACACCAACAGCATCCCGTAACCAAAGCCTCATGTCTGTGACAACCTATTGAGATTACAAAGAAGGACAATGAATGCCAGTGAACAATGAATGCCAGTGAACTATACCTCTCAGATTTTCCCATAAGCCTCAGTTTTTCATGCTCCTGTTTCAAAGCCTTACATCTGACCACAACAATATACTCCTTTTTCTGAACTACTATAACCTCCACACAGTGTCTTGCAGTTGTTATGAGATTACTGCTGCAGAGTACATGCGTAGTAAACAAGTAAATAACTGTAGCAGCACTAATATTGTTGAATCTCACCTGATCGTTCCTACTTCTGCCTGTATGCAGCTTACCTGCTGCTTCTCCAATCAATTCCTGCACAAAGGCAAAAAGTTCATCAATAAATCTGACTGCAACACAGGGGTTTAAAAACAGTTTTACAGTGTGTGTGTGTGTGTGTGTGTGTGTGTGTGTGTGTGTGTGTGTTGGGGTGTCCCTGGGTTACAGGAGTTTAATCTTAACGAAAGGTAACATTGACATAAAGACATAAAGACAAACCTATAGGCTGGGCAAGAAAGTAAACTGACCGAGATCAAAAAGAGTCTGATCTTACTCGCCCAGGCTTCTTTGAGCATAGGCCTGCTGCCTTACCACACACAAAAGAAACTGAAGGTGATATGCATGAAAAGTAGTAACATGGCTTGCCTTAAGCCGACGCTCGTTAGCTGTATGGATGTCTTCATCTCCAGATCTGATTTGAAAGGAACCACCAGACCACTCTGCATGTACCTGGTTTGTGTGTACACAAGACATACCGGATCATACTTTATATACAATGTATTATATCTCATTAATATCAAGAATTTCACTGCACAGTCTATCGTCTTAGTCAGCATTTAAGCCTGATTGAAAACACAGCACTGTTTGGTGAATGCAACTAACAAAAGCTCAATAGGCAGTCACATGGTTATGCAACCATTGTCCTGTGGACAACAGCACACAGCCATTTCTGTCATCCATTTTTGTACTGGTCACCTATTAAGTTGACCCCAACACAAGTATGCCTACTAAGGGAGAATAAAATGTGAAAGTGAAAAATGAATAGTAATAGGCATCAGAAGTAAAAGCTGCAAGAAACTCACTTTATCCAGACCAGATATAATCTGATTCATTTCATCCTCTGTCACAAGGTTAGCCTTTTGCAATGCTAAAACATATGCTTTACTGCCCCTGATGTCTGCATCCCACATTCTCTGGTCATATGCAATCGAGGCGTTGAATTTTTCCATGATGGCATCCGTATCTCCAGCAAACCTCCCTCCCCACAGCTTCGACCCCTGCAGAAGGATCAACTGTTAGTAACGTTAGGCTACCCAGTCTGACAATGAATCAAGTCACAGTTTCATAAACTGTCAGTGTTGTTGTTATTATGCAGGGAAGCAGCAATTCAATATTGTGTCGTACACAGACAAAGGGGTCACTCAGAGACATAAGCATATAATTACTTAAAATCCAACTTTACCTCCGAACTGTCAGAGGCACTTGTAGAGCTCATGGTCGGGCAGGCAACGCTGAACTCTGACAACAGGTGGTGGTGTTCACTGCTCTCAAGTTAGCCTGAAGATAGTGGATGAAGAGAGTGTGTCGCGTTATGGGCTAACGATAAGAGCTACTGCAACGTGCATGTAGGCTGTACGTTCGTTCAAACATTACAGGTGTAATCTCGAGGAACAGGAATTTATTCGTAGGCGTAACCTCACAGACTTTCAACTATCCACTGGAAGAAAGTAGAGCCCGTTATTTATCTATGCGCTCAGTGAAGCCAAAAATTCTGGATTTGAGTAGCGCTAAAATAGCCCCGCCCACTGTACAAAATCACTGTATGGTATCAAAAGAGGGCCAAACAAGATGTAGGCCGGGAAGCAATGTAACATTATCACAACACAAATTTAAATTTATAGGATTACATTTGTAGAAATTATAGGCTTACATTATTCTAAAACCATAGTACTAATACCACAATATCTTAATTAATCTTAGTCATTATGGCATTTGGCAAAACTTAACTTAAAAGATTGTTTTGTGTGTGTCAAATGCAGACTTACTGTATAACAAAATTATAGGCCTATAATTTATCTGGTTTTCAGTAGAGAGGGTAAAAGCTTAATAATATTTGGTTTGCAGCGATAATGACAGAGGGATGACATCATTGATCAAAACTGGTAACATGCAAAATGTTTTACGGGCGATATAGCATTTTTCTCCACATATAGCCAATGAGCCAATAAGTTCATAAGAAATGTAGAAGGAAGTAAGTTGAGGAGAAGTAGTGATATAGTTCTATGTCAGGCTCTTCCATAGAAGTCCGTTGAATTTCCAATCCACTCCACAGCGTTTGGGCAGTGTCTCCTAAATACATTAAAGGCTCTACCAAACTACTAGTAAAGACCAAATGGACAGGCCAAGGTCAAGGTCCAGAGGGGTACATCATGAAATATTGCTTCTTGACACTGTTTGTACAATATTTTAACATATTGATAGTACATGATTTAAGACAACATTTTTTTGATGTTTTCCTTTTTTTGATGTTTCCTCCCCTAAAGTTGTGCATCAGTCATACACCAGTAATTCCAGTGCTGGACTAGGCACAGGTTATGGAGGAGGTCGAGACATGTCACAACTCATGTTACATCACATATGGTTATACTCAGATCACATATGTAAGAAAATGTGTTTTTAGCTGGATGAACTGGTTTTCCTTTAAAATGTAAGAGCACCAAATTTGATACAGGACTGTGTACAAGTTATGGTATAACAATGAATGGAGTAAGGTAATATCATGATTCACGTCCAAATCAAATTTGACTCTCATGGTGATTAGTTTTGCAGAGATCCTTCAGAGGTTTCTAGAGATATCAAACAACAAACAAACCCCCAAATCCCCCAATTTTATGCTCTTGGCTCTTGGACTTTATGTGAAGAAAAATAAGCCACAGATCAGTGTCATCCAATAACATTGTGCATGTTACCCACCCATTTGGTCCAATGCCTGTTACGTAAACATGAACTTAAAGAGAAGTTCAGTGTGATAAGGACCCAAAGTATATTGCAACATCATAAAAGTTTGCAAGAATGTTTGCTGAGGAGCAGAATTTTGACATGTTCATGCAGGCCAGAGAAAACCGCTGGCTAGTTATAGCTTCCGGGGGCACCCAGCTAATGGGTAAGTAGCTATCTGTACAGTTACTAAGTTTTCAATGCCTAGTTGAACACAAAGAGGGGGGCTATTTTGAGCCTTTCTATGGTTTAAAACTAGCCTGACACGTCAGACTATATCATAAGAATGTATAGTCTGAAGACCACTGATAGACTGTACCTCAATGGGGGGGCGGGTGATTGCGTTGTCTTTCAAACTGCCTCTCCACGTAATAGGCTAGCGTTCCGGCCAGTGGTACCAGCTGGTATATCAAACTTTTCCCGTAGCCCGTCGGTAACACGGCAAAGACATCTTTTTCAGAACGAAAAACTTCAGTGCACTTTCTTGTTTCACTTTCAAAGAAAATGACAAGTGCAATTCGTCCAAAACTAAAGCCAAAGACGATTCCGCTCTGGTTTGAGCAGGGCTGTCGTCATTGTACAAAGCCCGCCTTACGATTTCCTGTACACATACCGCGCTGTGATTGGTTATCCGCCTCCAGAGGAAGGCTAAAACGGGTTTCTATCAGTGGCCTCTAGACGTACCTCTGTGCAAATTCAAATTTGCTACCACTAGGGGTACGTCTAGAGTCTAGGGTAGTTTAAAACAGCAATTTGGCCACCAACAACCAGCTGGGTGCCCCTGGAAGCTACAAATAGCAAGTGGTTTTCTCTGGCCTGCATGAACATGTCAAAATTCTGCTCTGGGCAAATGTTCAAACTTTTCATGGTGTTACAATATACTTTGGATCCTTATCACAACAAACCTCCCCTTTAAATGTGTTGTAAATGATCTTGGTGAGCCCCTTTGGCTCATCAACTAATAAGAAATGATATTTTAAGTCAATTTTTTTTCACATAGGCCTACTGCGGACCCAATGGGTCCCCATACCTCACTTTGAGAATTAATATAAATTTACACTAGATGGCGCTCTGAAACACCAGTAGGCCTATGCCTGTTTCTACACAAGCAGTTGCTTTTAAAAATGGGATGTCACAATACACAAACCATCTAGTAAACAAGATATTCAGATATTTTGTGCTTCTGTAATGTACATGCAACTCTGCACGCAATTCTGTTTATTTCCTCTTCCTCCTCAGGACCATATGCTTTGCATAGCCTATCAATATGTCTACAGATCAAGGGCTTCCCATGTCGACATATTTGCTTTTCTCTGTTTTCTGTTTATCCCCCATATCTGGATTTATTTTAGGGATGACGTGAAAGCTAACACATAGAATTGTTCATATATCACGTAGCCCTCAAACTAAATGTGATATGCGTGTTACTGTTGTCAGTATACGTCCATTATTAGTGGCCTATTTCTTAATCAATAGGAGTTTATTTTAATACTATGGATTCATGCTCTTCAAACGATCAAAATGCTGCATGCAAATTGGTTGCCTTTGCATTTACTTACTTTGCATTGGGCAGCAGTAGTGTGAATGAAGTCATAATCGCAAAAATAACATGGGAATGATCTCATAGACTGCACCTGTAATTTCTCTGACCTACATTAAGTACTATTCTCTGTTTTGTCAAAGGGGCAATGGTATTACATCATGTTGTTTCTGCAGGTTTCTGTAAACGATGTCATCACCTGGCATGTGTCGTCCTTTATTATCTTCAATTGTCTGTGGAAAGAATGTGAGGTATTTTTTCTCTAAATAGAAATCAGAGGTCTAGGAGGGTTCTCATTACACTTGACTGTTAACTGACTGGGAAGCCAAATGTGTCCCACAAAACCACAAGCCACCATAAGAACTCGTCCTACACCATGTGATTTAAGCGCAGACGTGTTTCAGTCTGTTGTATGGTGGTTATGATGATTGTTCTTATTACCTACGCCAAGGAGGTTATGTTTTCACCAGCGTGTGTCTGTGTGTCTGTCTGTGTACAAAACAACTCAAAAAGTACAGCAAGGATTTTGATTTTGAAATTTTAGGACAACGTTTGTACTGGGACAAGTAAGAACTGATTTGATTTTGGTGGCGATGGGTAATCCAGAACACCATCTGGAATTTATTTTGTGTCTGTGACCACATTGCTTTGGTGGAGGTCTGCGCTCTCATAGTGCTTTTCTAGTTTATTGATTATTTTCATTGATTGTTTAATATCATGATCATTATTATCCCATTGAGCCTGTTGAGAGGCAAAAGAACATTTAATTTTCATGACTGTCTTTTGACTGCTTGTATCTCATCTCATAGGTCTAATTGATAGAGTATAGATATTTGTATGATTTATATGTGTGTGTGTGTGTGTGTGTGTGTGTGTGTGTGTGTGTGTGTGTGTGTGTGTGTGTGTGTGTGTGTGTGTGTTTGTGGCTGTGTATGCGTGTAAGTGTGATTGTGTCATGTATGTGTCTGCATCTGCACGGATCATATTTACATAATACAGAATTGTACTTGTAAAACAGTATAGTAAACAAAAGAGGAACAAAAATATGCTTTCTGTGGCCTTCACTGATGGGGCCATGGAGCAAACCTTAGGACTGGAACATGAGGCTGCATGCCTGCCAGTGTTCATGTCTTTGTGTCCTAATTAAGAATAGAACAAGAAAATAATCATCATTTGGGGGTAACTTATTATTTAGAAACAAAGACATCAGATGCAAAACAGTCTAAATCCAGTTGTGATTACTTTATCTATTTCTAAGATAGGCTAAGTGTTCTATTTGGATTATTTTGGATGTATTTGCTTATGCTCGATAATATTTCAAGTGAACATATTTAAAAATAGAAATAGCAGGGACTACCGGTCCGTGACCGAAGTATAATTCCCACTACCATAGCAGAGCCCTAATTTCTCTGACCATAGTCTGAGAAGAACTGGTAATGTACCTTTAAGAGAAACGTCACGAAGCATTCGACCAATCAGGTACATCGATAGTCGTGTTTGGCCAGATATTTGTCCAATGACAATCGACGTTGGTTTCTTATGTCTCTCCTGAATTTACAATAACTTGTTATGATGAATTTATGATCATGCTATGCCAAAACTAAATTTAGAGTAATAATAACATTCGACAGATCCGAAAGCTGATTAAACAACTTTACTAACGGAATCAGACCAGGGTAAGTCATTTCATCTGAAACTTCCATAACCTAGGAAGCAAATTACCACATTTTGAAGTAACGTTAACGACACACTGATGTCGCATTGCCCTGCTAACGTTTTTGATTTCATGATATATAATCAAGAAATTGTAGGGCCATGTCGACGAAACGCATGCGGTCTGTTGCCGCGTCCACCGAACTACAGTGCAAAAGTCTGCCTGTTTTTACGTCGCATTTGACATTTTTTTTACCTGTCTGCATAACGTTAGTCGCCAATGCAGACGATGAATTAAATAACGCTACGGGTCATCATGATTTAGTAGCATACCGTGATATGCAATTGATAGTGGAACCAAAAACCTTCTACGTTCCTCTTATGTGAACACGTCCATGGGTTTAACGTTATTTAGGCAGGCGTTGAAATGAAATTTGACTCCCGAGAAGTCAGCCTTTTATGACTAACGTTACTTTTGTATAGTTAGCCTCGTTATTTTAAGAGCAAACTAAGTAACGTTACCAAATTGTAACTAATAGCCTCGATGCAGCAGACGCTGGAACTTTTGCTGTGTCTAATGTTGATCTGGGCAAAGTATGTTCAGGATTTCGTTCATATAACGTTAACGTTAGCTATCTTCTTCCTGGAGTTAGCCCATAATGTCGGATCACAGTTCGCACAATGTGGCTTCCTTTGCCTTTTACATGTCAGTAATGTCAGTAACGTTAAACATTAAAATATCACATGGTTTATAATTACATTTAAAGTCGGGTGTCAAAAACATTTCGAAAACGTTGTAACATGATGTAGAATGAAGGTCTACCGTTGTGACCTCTGATCCCTAATCTCTCTCCCTGATGTCTTTTCCCAATCAGCCGAATATGTCGGTTAAAGTTTGCTCTTTCCCTCGCAATTTTATGTAAAACTAGTCAGTAGTGGGTGGGAACAAACTGCGAGGGAACATATGCATAAACTCTAACGTTGGATGAGGTCAAGATTGTTCATATGTTATTTGAAGTTGAACAGAGTAGCCTACTTTACTATCAGTTATCTCATGACAAGTGAAGGACCCTCAATTTGTTGTATTTTGCCCCAGACGAGGTTACTGTATGGAGAAGATTCAGAGTCCACTGGGGGATAAAGAGAACTTATTCCTGAAATATGGCATGCACATTTTGAAGCCATAAAGTTTAGATTTTAATGTACTCACAGTGCAGCTGTGTGTAAGGGTGCAAGCTTTTTTTTTTTTTTTTGAGGGTTTATTTTGTTTTTGATAATATCTTTTTTCTTCTTCTTCTTTTTCTTACAGGCACTATGGAGATGGCGCAACAAAAATGGGTCACCACAGTAAGAGAAGGTTTCTCACTCAGCCCTCCCCACAAATCACCTGTCTGAGTACAGAAGAGAGGGGGTCTTGTACCTTGTACCTAGTGCCCCTTTCACCCTAGAATCACCCTGCCCCCACCCTCTTTCTTCCTACCTACTTACCTATACCTTACATTCCTTTCCTGACCTTCAGCATTCCTGTTCAATTGTCTTCCATACTCATGGTGTTCTTCTGACTTGTTTCTTCTCTTGTCTTGTCTTGTCTTTGTCTTGTCGTCTCTTCTCTTCTCCTTCTCCTCTCCACATTTCATCTGTCTCAATTCATAGCGTAAGTCTCCCCTAAAACATCTGCATCCCTGTGTCTGTCCAACACAACTTCATGATGAGGAAACCGCAAAACATTCTGCTACTGGCCTGTGTGGTCATCAGCTCTGTGACCATTTTCTACCTGGGCTTAAGTACTGTGGAATGCCCGAGGCGAGGTCGTTGGCATGGCAGTCAGTCTGGACGCTACACCTGGGCATCCCAGAACCCGGGCCAGAACCTGAGTGGCCAGACGATCCCGCTCGAGTATGACGAGAACACGCCTCTCATCTTCGTGGGTGGCGTCCCACGTAGCGGCACCACACTGATGCGCGCCATGTTGGACGCTCACCCGCTGGTGCGCTGCGGCGAGGAGACGCGTGTCATCCCCCGCCTCTTAGCCATGCACGCCACCTGGAGTCGTTCGGCACGGGAGCGTGTGCGCCTGGACGAGGCCGGCGTCACTGACGAGGTGTTGGACGCTGCTATCCGCGCCTTCCTATTGGAGGTGATTGTGGGCCATGGCGAGCCAGCGCCACGCCTCTGCAACAAAGACCCCTTCACGCTCAAGTCGCTGGACTACCTCAGCCGCCTGTTCCCACGCGCCAAGTTTGTGCTGATGCTTCGCGATGGCCGAGCCACCGTCCACTCCATGATTTCCCGGCGTGTCACCATCGCGGGTTTCGACTTGAGCAGCTACCGCGACTGTCTGGTCAAGTGGAGTCGGGCAGCGGAGAGCATGTATGAGCAGTGCCGTGAAGCCGGTCCTGAGAGGTGCATGCTGCTGCGCTATGAGCAACTTGTCCTAGAACCACAGCGGTCCATGCAGAGGCTGCTGCAGTTCCTTGACCTGCCCTGGGACTTGTCTGTGCTCCACCACGAGCAGCTCATTGGAAAGGCTGGTGGAGTGTCATTGTCTAAGTAAGTGGAACTGAGAGGAGGATAGTCCTTTGACCACACACATCCCTTACTCCCTTTTTTTGATGGGTGCTGGACCAATAATGTCAATAATGAGTATTATGGTCCGCACACCAGTTTTTGTTCCCTTAAGTGAACAAAAACTGGTGTGTGGACCATATCTCATTATCGAACTGAGAGGAGACATGGGAACGTAGTACAGCATTTAGGAAATAATTATTTTCCTACAATGGAAGGTTGAGCACTGACATTTAATGTAACAGTCTTTAACTGGGTTCAGTCCTTTGGATAGGTTATTACATCCTTCTTATAGAGGATTAAAAAATAATGTAGCAGCCTTTTGTAAAAGTTAAAACTAAAAAAAATCTTCCTGATTTTGACAGTGAATCCCTGATAGTATCTTGATACCATATGACCTAAGTGCTGGTGTAGGGTAATATGACAAAGAAGTACTCCAACCATCTGGCTTGCTTAAGAAGGTCACTTGGCTATCTTTCAGGACAGAGCGCTCTACTGACCAAGTGATGAATCCAGTGAACACGGAGGCGCTTGTGAAATGGGTCGGCAAGATTCCGCCTGATGTGGTGAAGGACATGGCAGACATCGCGCCCATGCTAAGCAGGCTCGGCTACGACCCTCAAGCTAATCCCCCAGACTACACTAAGTTTCAGGAGCCCTCGCAGGGCAACAGCAGTGTGCTGGTGAGTTACCTTATAGCTGTGGTGGTACAGCTCTCAAATCTTATCAGTGCATGATGCCAGGTGTTAAATGATGTTAGCAGTTAAGATATATATTGGACCAGACCGTATCTGTACGTATGTGTGTATGCAAACCCATGTTCTAAAACTCTGGGCTTGTGTTCTGGAAAGAGATTATTTCCCATGTCCTCAAAGGGGGATTTAGTGATGTAATTGATGGCAAGACTGTGAATGAAATACTAATTTAACTGATGGCTGAGGGTTATCCACGTCTTGGTCATTAAGTTACGTAAGGCTGATGTTCTTTTCTGTTCTACTTTCTTTAGTTACACGGAATTGAAGAAAGTCCTGATCCAAGTTAGGACATCTGTACAGTTTATGTGTCATGGTACGTACGTGTACAGGTATGTGCTTTACACTCTTATTTTCCAAAAATATAAAGGGCAGAGAGGCCTAATGGTTTGTAAACACGTAGCACTTATTTGCTAGATATCTCCTCTTGATCCACTTAGCTGTCTACTCTCCAAGAGCGCTGACTTGCAAAAAAAATGTTTTTCCTTTTTTACATTTTTTTTCTAATGATGCCCTGTCTTAGTTAACTGTACATAAACAAAATAGAGGGCAACCTGTCCCACAAAGAGTAACATAGTGTTTTTACACAAACACTGTGAGCTGTGAACTATCACTTTGGCATGTTTTGTTAGCCTGGTGGACCAGACTCTGTTACTTTGCTACGCTTTGTGAGAGGTTTTTGTTTACTTCATTCTGGGTGGACAATTAAAGCTACAGTACATATACAGTATAGAGATGCAAACATAAACAAATACAAACATAAACAAATATAATTTCATCCAGGATTGCTGACTGACTGCATCTGGCTGCACCAACAATGTCACATTAAACTAATGAGTAATTCAAACTCTGCATTAATGTACAGTATACAATTATCTGCATTATATACAGTATATAATGTATACTTTCAATATGGTTCTCTCTGTATATTTTTCCTTGTGCATTTCTGTTTAGGGAGCCCTGTGAGGGACATCTTTTGATATTGTTCATGGAATGCCTTGTTGGAGGAGATGACACCTGTCTATGCCCATTAGCTGAAGATGCCATTTTCATCATTGTCAGCAATCATAAATTTCATGTATGGTTCAGTATTGAGTAGCACAGATGCTGAAACATTTACACCTCACATATCACAGCAAGATTGTTAGAAATGTGAAAGTGCAAGACGTGCCAAATTTCAGTGACTGAGCGTAACTATTTTAATGCCATTTGTCCTCACTTTGACTTTTCTGATCAATTGTCTATTCAGTATTAATGCAAATACCAAGAGTATTTTGTGAAACCCTGTCAGATTTCATTATGGCGATCATGGAATCGTTGTGGAACAGCTGAATGATATGTGTTTTCAAATTATTTATTAAAGAGATTTATTTTTCAAACGTGTTGTGTGTATTTAAAAATATTGCTATTCACTCAGTTTAATAACACATGTGGTATGACCCCTCGTCAATTCAGGGTGATCCATAACTTGCTCTCACCAGAGGGAGTCCTTTGCAAACCTATGAACCACGACAGTACACTGTATCAGTATGTTAAATCGTTTTTTACGCAGTAGGCCTTCCTCATACCATTTACATGGCGGTAATTGTTATGTAGTACCTTTTAAGGGTAAAAACACAAACTTTAAGTACACTATGCAAAACAGTATTCCACTTGACCCCGACGTGATTTGAACACGCAACCTTCTGATCTGGAGTCAGACGCGCTACCGTTGCGCCACGAGGTCTGCTAGTTCCAGGAGTCGACGTTTATGTTTATAAATACCACATCAAATGAAGTTCGGAGTGTTTTCAACAAAAAAATTAATATTTACTGCTGCTACGGCTGAGCGATTAACGAGGCAACATAGAAACATGCAACAATTAATTTAAAGCTAATGCTAATTTGTACCGAGTCCGTCTCGAACGAACCAACGCAGTTAGGCCTAAGCTAGGCTACGCTATGTAACATGCGGCTGTCACGGCTACAAGTAACCATTCTTGAATTAGGCAAGGCAACACTGTAAATTACAAATAGACTGTACAGTGTAACCTGTGTATCATTTATGGACGGAATCCTTGACAGGTTTAAGATAAAGGACAGCGTTATTACTCTGACATGGCCTACTGCTACTTAGCATACTCAAAGGAATTGCAAGGAATGGACCAGATGGAAGACATCCAAAAAATGACACTTGCAGAACTTGAGCCAACTACAGCCTCAGCGACTATAGCCCATCACTTGACTTGTTCGTGATGCACTAGCTAGTCCCTCTGAGCATGCTTGACTTTCAGAGAGTTGGGATTTGACGTTGAAATCCTCTGACTCATGGTATGGATGATTTTCTTTAGGTGCGCCTTGCACACTCGTTAGTAAGTTTGTGTAACTCTTATGAAAAATAAATTGCAGTAGGCCTACCGAAATTACAATTTTGCAACATAAATTGCAGGAGGCCTATCAAAATCACACTATTGCAGCATCATTACTGCAGGCTAAACGCAATATTTTCAACAAAAACTGCATTAAGAAAAATTCAGTGCATAATGTAACTGTTGGACATGACTGGATTTCCGTTTGTTTGTTTTTTTCGGGGACTAGCCTTCCCCAAAGAAGCAACAACTACGAATCCTGTGGCATGAAATTCAAATTTGGGCTTCCTACAGTAGGCTAAGTGATGAGCAATAGCCTACCTTACTAACACAGGAAATATGATATAGCCTACTATTGCACGATCCACAAACCGCTCATACAGTCATCAGCAAGCATTCAGCTATCGGTATGTTCAAAATTTTCATGGTTCATAAATGGTTCATATAAATTAGGCTACTTGGATTCTCAAATTGGTTTTATAACTACATTAAGTAGCCTACATTTAATTGGCAAACTTAGTGTTTGCATTTGAAGACCACGTTTGTGAACGTACTCTTTCCTGTATTTATTTCCAATTCAAATGCCACAGCTAGTGTCTTGTTTGCTGGAAGATAGTGTATGCAAATAAATTAAAATTGAGCCCAACTCTAGCTGTGCAAACCCACTCGAATGCGGCAACATTCTTTTCCTGTCTATGGATTAGACTGCAGAGAACTAAACACGTTTATCATCAATAGAGTTAAACGACACTAGAAATTTACTCTTTTATTTCTCTAGACATCTAACTCTCACCGGTGTGACTTTGCCGGATTACAATGGAAGACTTTCACGTTACTATAAAAACATCAGCTTCCTCACTTGCCGGCTCCTACAGCAAACTACACGTTTCCTTGATCAGCACCCATGGCAAGATTGTATCCGCTGTGCTAGATGCAGAGAGCCATCTCTTACCTGGCTCGGTAAGGATATCAAACATTTTATAACACGTTTCTAAATGTCTATGTGTTTACACTGGGGGCATAAGTCTGTGTGTTTACACTGGATGCATTTATGCTAACAGCCCATACATTTGTTCTTAAAAGGCTTGCACAATGACAATGGCAGGGAATAATGATGTGGAACAGGTGGCTTTGGTCCGCTTACGCTTGGAGGTCCGGCCTGGATTTCCTGAACTGGACTGGCATTGCCAGACGGTTGAAGTAAATCATGGTCCTCAAGTGCAAGTCTTCCCCTGCCATAGGTGGCTACAGTCATCAGATGGTGATGTAGAACTCTGCAGTGAGGATGGTAGGCCTATGCACTAAACGGGTAACTGTGGTCATCTAGGAGTAATTTGCTGACCTAGATATTGTTAATATGTGTTTGATGACTGTACCGAAAGATTTTTGTATTGTATTGCCAGTGTGTATTCATTCTGCAAAGTTGTCAGGTTGGCTAAAATCCTTGCATTTAACATTCAAACTTCACAGACAAGACATTAACTTTAAGGGCGAGTTCCCAAAGAGTAGGCTAAATGCTGCAAAAGGAAACTCTTTCTCAACGTCCTGGACAGTTCATGTCTAGTTTTTCTGTTTATGTCATAGTATCACGTTGCAGGATGTTGATGTATGATAAAATAAGATAAAAAAAAAAAAAAAAAAAGGGTTTTCGACTTTCAATCTCCCCAATCAAATGTTGTTGATGTTTCCTAGCATGTCTGGTGACCAGTGAAACAGTGCAAGTCCTGAGGGAGCACAGGACACAAGAACTCAGTATAAGACAACAACACATTAGGTACGATGCACTGTTCTAGTAGCCTACAATTTAGGATGACTTAGACTTAGGCTGCCCAGCTCTCTGGATGCCCATGTTGATTGCAGTTATTAACATAGCTGTCTTCATTGGTTGTGAATCATATAAAGTTCACGATGGTTAAGCGGTTGGTAGTGTTGGGTATAACTTCATTACAAATAGTGATTGTGTAAGTAGCGGTTGCATAGCTGGTTTCTGAACCAGATAGCTTTTCTATTGGCTCAGTTTTTAAAAAGGAAATTGTGTGTGGTACATCAACCACATGCATATCAACAACATGCACTTCAAGTGTGTTCTCCAGAGCATCAGTTAAGATCAGGACTGTAAAACCGTGGCAGATAAAGTAACCAGTAAGACAGCCGCAGAGACTATCATGAAAACATCTTTCAGATAGATTAAAAAAATGACACTTTGATACAGGATGCTGCTTAAAAAAAATGTTCTTGTAGTGTTCGCTAAGATTTAAGCCTATGCTTTTTATACTTTTTGACTTTGGATGATGTAATATTGCTTAGATCTGTTCGTCACGGTGTCATGTCTGGGCTCCATTCCAGGTGGCATTCTTTTGCTGAGGGACTACCTCACTGTGTGGACATGCAGACTCTGAAACCCCTGGGACCAAATCTCAGTTACACACGCCAGAGGTGGGTGCTTTGGTAAAACCAGCACAACTGTGTTTGAGTTTGTGTTTACACTCATGCTTGCACATGGTGCTTCGCTTATCACACACTCACTCACTTTGCAGTTTTGCATTAGATGGGGTCCTGCAGTATTTCTGTACACTTTGTGGTCCTACAATTCAGACAGTTATAACTTAATTACGAATGCAATATGACTACAGCAATGTCTTCATTGCGTGTCAGCACAGAGTTAAAGGTGGTAGTTTGATTTATCTGCTCTGTGAGGTTTTTGGTGGAAGATAATGTTTAACGTCCTCATATGCAACAAAACACTACAGTATGTGTTGTTTTCAGAGAACACTGAAAGGTGGGATGTACTACATGTACGTCTCGTGTGTTTGGTGTCTAGTTGGAATACATCTCTGAGGACAAAAGCATCTGCTAAGACAGACAAATGGGACATTATTGACCATCGCTCAGCTGTCTGTTAGTTATCAGTATTGGTTATTGATAATTATTAACTGATAATTATTAACTTAAAATTATTGTCTGTCTTTCTTTCTTTTTTAACCTCCTTCTCTCAGTCCCGGCACTAATTTGCACTATCTAAAGGGCTTTACGGAGAGGAAGGAACCTTGGGGAAGCCTTAAGGAGATAGAACGTCTTTTCATGCACAACGGCAGTGGAAATTTGGTTGCCAGTAGGTATATTTTCTAGCCTGGGAGAAGCCATGCTGCCTTGCCACTCGATTTCATTTTGCCCTGTGAAGCTGCATGGTGTCCATAGCCGATTTCTAGCCCTGTACGAGAAAATGAATAGGTGGTTCCCAGACTAAAAATCACTTGTGTTGGTATTAGCCAGGCTATATATTTTCCTTTATTAACGGTGAACGTTCCCACAGAAAACTGAAAATAAAGTCTGCACACCACGCTCCCATTTATCTTGATTTAATGTTTAACGTTTCGCACAGCCTGCCCATCATCGGACATTACAAACACATAAAAACCCAATATTTTATACAATACAATATCAAGATAAATGGGAGCTTGGTGTACGGACTTTATTAGTTATATTTCAGTGTTCATGTGACTTTTCTAGTCTTGCACCCAAAACTTTTTTAGACGGTTGTGCATGTTTTCCTTTCTTGATTAACATTCCCACAGAATGCATCTCAGTATTTGTCTCCTCTCTTGTCTATTTCAGTGTATGTGTTGTCCCACTGGAGAGAAGATGCCTTCTTTGGGTATCAGACTCTGAATGGCTGCAATCCCCTAATGATTCGGCAGATCCGCAGCATCCCAGCTAACCTGTCAGTTACCCCAGAGTTAGTTCAGCCTTTTCTCCCTGAAGGATCCTCACTTGAGCTAGAGCTGGAGGTCGTGTGTCGGCATCCTTGGCACATTGAAGTAGTTTACATTAGATACATTTTCAATGCACAGTGGTATTTTTGTCACACATTTTTTTCTTTTTCCTTTCATTTGTGTTTTTGTCATTTGTTCATGGCTACAGAGAGAGAAAGTGTTTCTGTTGGATTATGAGGTTCTGGAAGGTGTGCCACCAAACGTCATCAATGGGAGACAGCAGCACTTGGCTGCTCCGTTGTGTCTTCTGCATGCCGATCCAGATGGAAATCTCAAACCCATTGCCATCCAGGTCTGTTTACTAAACATGTCACTTGCTGTATTCTCTTATCATGACATATTTCTGTGAGTGTGAACCTATATTGTATGCTGTCATCTCATCTTCCATTTTTCTTTATATCGTTTTCCTCTCCACTTATCAAGAGTTTCTGTGATTTCAGAGAATTCATTTTGAACAGGTGAATTTTCACTGTGCTTTGTAGCATCAGTGGCTATTTCACCAGTAATTTGCATTTGAAAAACCACCTGACCTTTTCTATCTATCTATCTATCTATCTATCTATCTATAGATCTTTCTTTCTTTGACTCTCACTGAGTGTGGCTTCTCTCTGTGCTCCTGCCACCCCACAGCTCCAACAGAAACCCAGCACAGAAAACCCAGTGTTCCTGCCATCTGACCCAACACCTGATTGGCTGCTGGCCAAAATGTGGACTCGCTGTGCAGACTTCCAGTGTCACCAGCTCATCTCCCATTTCCTGCGCACGCATCTTATGGGAGAGGTGTGCTGTGTCGCCACCCTGAGGCAGCTACCAGAAGTGCACCCTGTTCATAAGGTGGACTCAGATGAGAGAAGATTGTCTTGAAAACTACCCTCACATGTCCTGAAAAATGACTGCAGTAGACCATGACAAATTTATCTCTGTACAAAACAGGAAAATATGGCTACTTCCAACTACTCCATCTCCATCTCAAATGCATACACATGTCCTCCCATCTCCATAGAGCTAACACAGACTTGTAGTCCTCTGCACTGTAGCTGGCAGAGTTTGGTTTGTCTTCGTTTGCTATGTAATGCAGTTCTATACAATCTTCATGGCAGTATTTATATTGGTGAATTTGTAGGCTGTTTTATTTTAGTCATTCCCAGAGGTCATATGGGGGGGTATGCAGGAACATACAGGTCACATTTAGGAACATGATTCATAAATCTTTTTTTGGTAACATGGCATAATTCAACATACAAGGCGGGTCTTATTCTGTGTTCTTGTATGAAATTATTATACTTTAATTATTACGGTTCAATTTGTGGAGTGTGTGTTTGATGTCTTACCCAATCTCAGACTAGCCTGACATAGCCCGACCATAATACTGCTGTTCATCCGTATTCATGGTCTGGAGGTTCTTTAACCTTACACGATTATACTGCGGGGGGGAGGGCATTGACTTTTGGTTTGAAACAATTGGACAGCTCGTCTAATCAGCGTCGCTTATTGGCCGGTAGACTCTCTACCGATATAAACACGCCCAAGAGGACCGTTCCCAGACCATGAATACGGATGAACAGCAGTATTATGGTCGGGCTATGTCAGGCTAATCTCAGACCACCTCCACAGTGATATTTCTGGTATGATTTCATGAATTTCCTACCGGATGTATAAAGGTCCGGTCTTATCTTATTTTATCTTATCCTATATCTTATCTTATCTTATCTTATCGTGTCTCCTCAGCTTGTGATGCCACATGTTAGGAGTTCTCTCCAAATCAATATTCAAGCCCGGGCCTCTCTATTGGCGGCCAATGGAGTATTTGATCGGGTAAGTGCGTCTTTCATTCAGTATGCCACATTTTGTTTATTGTTTGCATGTACATCTATGTACAGTATGTACAACTGCTATTAGAATGCACTGGAATACCTAGAGGCCTATTAGTGGTTTTGTAATTACACTTCTGACTGTACATCATGTGTGTAACTAGCTTCACACCTCAATTTTCTGTGTTAGCATTTGCATATGATTTGGTTAATACTGACTCCTGCTTGTGTGTTAGGCCATAGGTTGTGGCCTGAAGGGATTCCCAGTTCTGCTGGCTCATGCCACATCTCGACTGCGCTACGAGACTCTGTGTGTTCCCGAGGACCTGAAGGCCAGGGGGGTGGACACACTTCCCAATTGCTACTATGCTCAAGATGCCCTGAAAGTGTGGAACGCTCTTCACAGGTACGAATGACTCCCAGGGCCAATGTGAAATCATCTCAGGCATCCATTGAGGCCCGGGACATAAGAGGTTTAGTGCTGTATGTCTGACAGCTTTTCATTCCACATCAGTTTCAACAAGTCACAGCTGAGCTGAGATGAACTGATCAACACCCAGTCTTGTCAGTGTTCATTTAGTCTCATCTTGTTTTCTCTGGAGAATCGGTGTAGCTTTGGAGCAGGTAGATCTTAAATAACTGAAGAAACTGAAATCTGTTCATAAGAAATGGCATGTGTGAAAGAAAGTGTTATGCTATTGGACCATGAATCCTGGTTGGAAACTGTTGTCCTTGAGGGCTGTTTATTGTATAAAGATGTTCTTTCAACATTATTTTAGAATATAAACTGTTGTTCACTGAGAGGGCTCAGATTTGCATGTGACATTTGTGAGTGTGTTCGCACTTGTTTGAAATTAGAGACCATTTATTTGCATGCTGCCCAGGTTTGCCACAAAGTGGGTGGGTGTGTATTACCATAGCAACACAGAAGTCCAAGAAGACAGCGAACTGCAGAGCTGGATCAAAGAAATTTTCATCAAGGGCTTTCTGGGAAACACAGAATCTGGTAAGGAAGCAGAGTGTTACACAGTATGTAGGATATAAGCCTAAAAAATTGCAAATTGATGAGTTTTCATGTCCTGTTTGTGTGCATGTTCAATAACTCAATTCCGGATCTAAAATAATTCCTCTGTCCCCTAACACAGCACATCTGATTTGTGTTGACCTTTATAATATTTTTACCACTATTTCAGCCGCAAAAAATAACATTTACATAAAAGTAGTTTTTGCTAGATTGCCATCAAAGATACTGTTATTTATGTTGGACCCTGCAGTATTACTCTGTAGTACATTATGTTTGCCTTCTACATCCGTGTTCTTGTTCAATTCTAACATGTAGGCCTAAGTGCAGGAGAATAACAGCATCCTGTTCTTTTATTGTCTGTCTGCTGGGTGTCTCCTTGGCAGGACTGCCACAGTCTTTTCAGAGCAAGGAGGAGCTGAGCAAGTTTATCACCATGGTGATCTTCAGCAGCTCAGCCCTGCACGCTGCTGTCAACTTCTCTCAAGTATGCAGATCTTGACTGATAATCTGTCTCCATTTGAATACTATATTGAGAGTTTGATTGAACAGCCAGCTGTGATGTTAATGGTCTAGCTCTAGCTAGTCCAAGTATTATTTGATCTATACTTGTAGATAAAATGAAAGGAGATGTTTGTATGAGGGAATGTGCAAAGTAATATTGCATCCTCACAACTGTTTTATATATGTTAAACATCTTTTAGAAACTCTTGACACACTTTTCATATTTCATTACAATAGATAATCTCATTTTAAACCCTCTCAGTATTTTGATGTAACCCGGTAAACATTTGATTCTGTTTTTGTTAAACTAACTACAGCTTGACTTCAACCTGTGGATGCCAAACTGTCCGGCCTCCATGTCCAAGCCTCCCCCTCAGTGTAAAGGCTCAGTGAGTGAGGAGGACCTACTGACCTTCCTGCCAGACGTCAACGCCACCTGCAGTGTCCTGACCACCCTCACTCTCCTCTCTCAGCCAGCCCTAAACTTTGTAAGGATTTATTGTTGACTTAGTGATTGTTTAAAAATATAATTTACTGGGGATATTTTTAAAAGAGTAATGGCACATTTGACTTTTGCACATTAAGTGGTGCACAGGGATAGGAAAGTACACTGACCAATAGACCTGCCGCAGCGTGCATTTTTATGTTTCTCCTGACACCTTTATGCTTTTTTTCTATTCAGATCTGAACTGGGTCTTTGTCACTTTATCACTGTACTGTGAATGTTTACCTTTTGTAAAACTAGAACTCCAGACTTCAGTTGTCTCCTCCTCTGCCCTCTAGGTGCCATTGTGTCAGTACCGTGAGCCTTACTTCAGCAATGACGCCCACCGCAGGCTGGTTGAGGAAGTGCAGAAGGATCTGAAGGCAATAGGGGAGGAAATCTCTGAGAGAAACAGCAAGCTGGAACTTCCTTACTCATATCTCATCCCTGATCACATTGAGAACAGCGTTGCAATCTGATCTTATCATAAAAGGAGATGCCATTTCTGTAGTACATTCTGCAGCAGTTTATATTCTGTTTTTGGGTTGTTGTTTTTTTAGGTGCGTCATACGACATTGCTACTACAGTGCATTCTCTGCTCATGCCCATGGCCATACCAACATCACTATCTATTACCTGCTTTTGATTTTTTTTTTTATTTTAAATGTCATTTTTATACAAATCACCTGTAACTTAGTATTTAGCCATATTATCATGTTTCAGGCCTTCCAACCCAACCCTTACTCATACATATCTTAGACAAGGGGAATTATGAGAGTGTACTCAGAGCAGAACTAAAAGGAAAATGGTGAAAAATAATGTGAAAAAAAAATGTGACAAAGTTTGCAGCGCAGACTCTCACTATGGCATATACAGTGTATTACTGTACTCTACAGTCTTTTTATACAATGTCTTGTGTAGCCGGTGGCGGTCCACACTGCACGCGGGTCTCGAACCCGCTACCCCGCAAGCTACAAACTCCCGGCGTGGGAGTGGAACGCTCTAACCAACTGAGCCAAAAGCCCGAGCTTCTAACTGAGCGTGTTAGAAGCGCCCATGGAATTGGGTGATGAGGATTTACACACTACCGCCGAGCTAGCCACGCTAGCTGGCCCCCGTTACACTTGCATAGTCAGTAAAAATAAACCTTCTAACTTCTGTCAGACATAGACAAAATACATTCACATATCTCCCTCATATGCCAGTATGCCACTGAGACAAAAGAGGTCCTACAGCAGATGCAGTGTTCTTTATTATAAAGAGGATTGGCTTAAAGCAAGGTATAGAATTGATCATGTTCAAATCTGTATTTGCAAATACTGTCTCATACATATTATTTTAGAAAGGTTCTGCAGTCATACAAGTGACTTACGTACAAATACACTTGTGTACAGAAATATTGGGCAGTTAGTCCCAGGAGCCAGAGCAATAAAAAGCATGTAAACCCTAGCCCCTCTGCTTTATTTGGCAAAACAGTGCATATCATTGTTCTTTTATTTCACCGTAAACAGCACAGCAAGATTTTTTTCCTTTTTTTGTTAAGCGAAGAAAGCAGCACTGTGTCCTTAGAAGTCACTGCAGGAATCACGAGTGGTTGTTGAGTGTTTAGATTGAGTGTCGTCTCCCACTTTTTTGCCTCTGGATCAAGTAGATTTCCATAGCCTACTTTCATACCAAGACTGATTTTGTATGCAAATAAAAAGGTTTCATCAATCAAAAACAAGCAAATGCATTTTTAAATAAATATTAATTCCTAGTAATAAGGAATATAAAGGTCTCTCCTTAAAAAGTTAATTTTTTTTTAGAGCAGGCTTTCTCTCCCTCAGTGTTTCAGTCTGTCTTAGTCCTTTCCTGCTTCGTCAGTGTATTCTCCTCAGCTATGGGACTCCAGCACGAGTACTTTGCACTCTCTCTTGGCGATCTTGTCCAGGGAGAGAACAGTTTTCTCCTGAGGCGGTAGGTAGAGGGGCTTTCCCACTGGTGACCCCACAGGAGGGGTGATGGCTCGCCGTTCCATGGCGCTGCCCGCCCTGAGCGACCACACACACACACACACAAAGACACTGTTAATATCAACCTGACTGAGCAACACTTCTGTAACATAGCCTAACAACAAGTAAGTGCTATTGTAGCTCATCATTAATTACATTTTCTTAACAAAGAAAGCTTTTAGGGGTATTTCTTTGCAAGTCTGAGTACACTCTGCTATAGCAAAACGTTGCTTGAATTCTTTAGACATTGAGCAAGAATTCAGGTATTGACCAATTTATTTATTTGAAAAACTATAATGTATTATGGCAATAATGTATTTTCAAGTCTCCAGCTGTTTATGGTGAGATATTGGCTATTCCATTTATGCGACAGCTCTGGGGTCAGTCTCCCAAGAGCATAGTTGCTTTGCAATATCCAAGTGCCAACCAACTAAGTTTCTAACTTGTTAGCAATTATATAGTACTAGGCTGTTCTGCTGTTCCACCCATTATAACTGCCCTTATCACAACGTGTTGTTCCCCATGGTCTGTCTGTGAGGGGTCAGAGGTCAGATACCTCATGATGTGGGAGCGTGACGGCTGCTGGTGGGAGAAAGACTGGGAGCGGCCCAAGCTGGTCTGATGCCGGTCTAGCAGGTCCCTTACGGCCGGGCTGGAGGGGCTGTTTTTGCGGGACAGGGGGCGTGCGTCCACTGGGGGGTTGGACACCGGAGCTGTGAACTGCAGCTTCAGTTTCATGTGCTGACTTAGCTGCAATGGCAGAAGGAGGGAAATGATAGTTCAGGATCACGAAGAGCCTCATGAAACATGTAATGCTTTTGGTGAATACTGTTAAGTTGTTCTGTGTTATTTAAATCGTAACTGCAAAAATAATTGACCTTCTCTTTAATTTCCTGATGATCTAGCTCACTGTCTTTAATACCCCTAAGACCCAGACCCATAACAAGTCACACTGGACACTGACAGCAGATACAAAAAGGGAAATTCAATAGTTTCATTAAGGATCTCTGAACCACCTAGGGCCACCATTTAAAGGCAATGATAGTATTTCATGGAGTCTATGACTCAATGCAAGTGGAGTGCTTGCAACAAGATTACTCTGAAGCACACCACACCAGTGACTCCAGAAATCACACTGCGAGATCATCTCTCTTAAGATAAAGTTAATATGTCATAGTAAAACATCCTCTTTCTCTATATAATCCAGCAGAGAGTCTTCATAGAGACCTCATAGAGTCCAGCTCGTAGAATCTGGAAGGCCACAGTGAAGGAGATGGTGCTGCCTTTACGACAGTGGCCAAGATTGCTGAGGGGTGACTGACATACCACGGGACCAATGGCAGTCTCTTCACTTTGACCCCGCCCTGGATAACAGTGTGAGAGGGCAGAGAATGGAATGGATGGAGATAAAATAATATTATATGCAGAGCCTTGTCAGAGGAAGAGATGGAGAATATAATGGGAACACATTATATTACACATATGTACACATTTTCTGTGTACACAATTGGGTATCAACATGCTTGTTTCATGAAATATCTGTATGTAAGGTATCTTACCCTTACCCTCTGGGGTCCAAACTAGTCTTACGGCCAGAAAATCTTGTAAGTTGTTGAATAATGTGTAGCGGACCCGAAAAAGGTCCTGTGTCTTGACTGTACTGGGGCAACTGGCCGTCATAACAAAGCGTGGACGATCCAACCTTATACTAGGCAGTCTGGTCAAATAGAATTTCAAAAGAAGTAGGGGGATTTGTTTGTTAAATTTGTTTACATGTACTATTTTATATTTTGTTGGACCAGAAACATAATACTTCCTTACCTGTAATGTGTATAGATACAGTTGGTGAAAGGCATTTTGGCAGTTGACCACTGAAGTACTGCTACAAGGGGTACCTCAAGGCCCTAATAAAAGAAAATACTATTCAATCTGTGTCAACAATACAATACTGTGATGACACTCTATTTAAATAAATAAATAAATAAATAAAAGAGTGCATTAGTGCCTTAGATCACTTTCATGTCTACGCAGCTTTTCTCGCTCGGTAGATATGAGTATAGAGTTTCACCTCAGAGTCATCCTGGGACATGTCACTCATATGCAGCTGAAACAGGAAGTCATGCTCCTCTAAGGAACTGAGCATGCTGGGAAACTGGCAGGTGAGGCTTTCCATTCGACAGAATGATGCCATGGCAACTTCTCCTGACTGGTGGCTGGAAGTAGAAAAGTGAAGATTCTATTTTGAGTACAGAAAGTATATCCATACATTTTCATAAATTACTACTATGACCTAACAACAGGACACGGATTACTGTGTCTTACTACTAATTCATAATTTTAGAGGTTTAAGGATAATAATATGCACACATAGTGGACAGACTTACCAGACATTGTCAACAAGCAAGACAGAGCCATCTGGCATCATGGGTAGATAGGATGCATTAAAGTTGGGTAGAATCCTCAGGTCATGGATGTTGATGTCTTCCTGGGAACACTCATTAAACACTGACAGAAGAAATGGACACATTGAAGAAAAAATACAAAAATAATTTGAAAGAGAAACATACACATAACAAAAATCCACTAATAAAAGTGTTGTCTACTGCAGTAAGACTGATTAGGCAATGGTGTCTCCCCAAGCTGGCCTTTCCTACCTTTCAGCACAGTCAGGTGTTTCCCAGCAACGGTCATCTGCTTGCATCTCACAGTCGGGGGCGGAAGCACTGTCAGAGTTGTGCTTACTATTTCAAGAAGAAAAAGAATTGAGTCTTAGCCCAGTACATTGACAGCATCATAATTATCAACATAAAGATCTGATTGGCTTATATTATCTGAAGGGATTCCTGTGAGAGAATGCTGTCAATCTTTCGAGTACTGAGTTACTCGATTAAAAACGGTGTGACCATGACTAAGATCTGATTAAGAAAGTACCAATCAAAGGTCTGTTGTGATTGCTGATGAAGTGGCGTACAGTACATTTAATCTTTCAAAAGTTGCAGTAGATGGGATTGGATTTAATTTGCAAGCCCAGCATCTGAATCACGTCACAGGAAAAGTGATACATTACTTCTAAAGCGTGTGCCAATGCTGGCTCAGGAGATCCCTGCATTCAGGCATCTAGACGGTTTCATCAAATCAAAGGCACAAGAGTGCGATCTGAGCACTGCAGATTTTCTTGAGTGAGAGCTTTTGTCTTTTATAGTCACTATTCTGAGATCCTCTGACAGGTAGATATGTTTGTAAACAGACGGACACACCTTGGGCTTTAAAGGTGTTGAGATCCTGTCGGAAGGTGAGCGTTGGCGCTTGCTGCTGCAGAACTGTGAGGTAGCCTCTGTCCTGCACTTCTGCTTTCTCTGCCTCCTGCTTCCAAACAGTCACCATCACCTATAACAGGCACCAAGACAGAGCAAAACTGTAGCACTTACTATTTGTAACACTGAGACTCCCATGATGGAGTAATCAATGCATAACTATACTGTATCTTTAAGCAATAATGAAAAACATATAATGTGTGGCATCCAACCACTGAGTTCTAACCTTGACCTTGTGTGTGTTGACAGGAAGTTTATCAAGGGACACAGTCAAGGGAAAGATGACTTCATCACTAAGGACCACTGGCTCATCCAGAGGTGACTGGCAGATACAAACAGAAAGATGTCAATCAATCAATCAATCAATCAAGAGTGAAAACACATAGAGAGTGAAAGAATCAAGGAGTAGCAGGCTTGAGGGTGTAAAAGAGAACACAAGGGGGTTAGTGAAGAAAACAGAAAAGAAAACCATAGCGTGACTGAGTGGACGTTGTAAGACACCAAAATAGAGAGGCAGGGAGAAAGGTCATTATTTCTGCTCTATTTGCCTTCATGCTTGTGTGGAGCAATATTATATAAACCTTGTGCACATCATTTTTCATGAGGCCCAGGAGGAGGGCTTCTCTATTGTTTTTCTTGAGCACTAAAATCCTATTGTTATGAGTGGCATGAACACAACACATGGCAGCAAGGCATAGAACATGTCTGTTGTGGTGTGGAGAACAGGAGGGAGAAAAGGAATACAGCTAAAGACAGTAGCCTATGTGTCATGCAAAATATCCAATTGGAGAGAGAGTCTGCTAATAAAACGAATAATTTCATTGTTGGGTCTATATTAACATTGGCACTTCTGTGGTTTTAAATACTAGGTTATCATTTAGTCCGTCACTAGAAATGACGAGTTTTGGCACCTTTAAAGGAGCTCTGCGGAACTCCCGAACGCCGTTGCCGTTGTTGTGAATAAGCAGTGGCTTGCATTCTCTGAAGCCACCACCTCCAGCATCCCTTCTGAAAGACGATTTTCCTTCACTATCGTCTCCCTCCTCAGCACCTTCATTCCCGCTACTGTGATCATGGTCGAAGTAGGCGTGAGAACGATGTCTGCTTTCCCCTGGACTCACGCTTGCCACTGCGCAAAGCGAACCGGCCAGTTCTCTCCAAGCACGACCGTTTGGACTCTCGGTACCGAATTCAAATGCGTGACCGGACCTTGTCAACACGTCGCTCTCCGCATCGCTGCACCGCAGAACGAGCAAGAACCGTACTGTCTCTCCCATATAGAGATGACTTCGTCTTGGTAGTGATCGGTACCGTGCTGGGTCTGACAAGTCCGTAATCGGAACCGCAGGAAAATACATAAAATATTCGCATTGTGACTCCATCATCTGTACCATCGTGGTTGTAAATGGTCAATTGATAAACCAAACACACACATTCATTGCATGGATGTAGGGGGGCGGGGGCGGTCTAGGATCCGAAGAGGCATGAGCAATGGAACGTCGAAACCAAATATGCCATAAAGGTGTAATTAGGCCAAAGGAGATGGTGAAAACTTTCCGTCAAGCTAAAGCATGGACAATCCATGCGCAACAGACCTACTTGAAGCAGAACAGTTTAAAATAACATGTAAATCATAATCATGTAAAACGTTCAAACTTTTTATGAAGCCCCTTTATAATGAAGATATATTTTTTTGAGTGTCATTGTTACTTTTTTATGCTGGCCTACAGCAATCCATTGACAACTTAGCCCACTGCATGTGACCTTTTTAAACTGGCATGGCGTTT
>JAODXP020000020.1:16125163-16158870 GCA_027497455.2 Sardinella longiceps
TTTAAAACAGCAATTTGGCCACCAACAACCAGCTGGGTGCCCCTGGAAGCTACAAATAGCAAGTGGTTTTCTCTGGCCTGCATGAACATGTCAAAATTCTGCTCTGGGCAAATGTTCAAACTTTTCATGGTGTTACAATATACTTTGGGTCCTTATCACAACAAACCTCCCCTTTAAATGTGTTGTAAATGATCTTGGTGAGCCCCTTTGGCTCATCAACTAATAAGAAATGATATTTTAAGTCAATTTTTCTTTTCACATAGGCCTAACTGCGGACCCAATGGGTCCCCATACCTCACTTTGAGAATTAATATAAAATTTACACTAGATGGCGCTCTGAAACACCAGTAGGCCTATGCCTGTTTCTACACAAGCAGTTGCTTTTAAAAATGGGATGTCACAATACACAAACCATCTAGTAAACAAGATATTCAGATATTTTGTGCTTCTGTAATGTACATGCAACTCTGCACGCAATTCTGTTTATTTCCTCTTCCTCCTCAGGACCATATGCTTTGCATAGCCTATCAATATGTCTACAGATCAAGGGCTTCCCATGTCGACATATTTGCTTTTCTCTGTTTTCTGTTTATCCCCCATATCTGGATTTATTTTAGGGATGACGTGAAAGCTAACACATAGAATTGTTCATATATCACGTAGCCCTCAAACTAAATGTGATATGCGTGTTACTGTTGTCAGTATACGTCCATTATTAGTGGCCTATTTCTTAATCAATAGGAGTTTATTTTAATACTATGGATTCATGCTCTTCAAACGATCAAAATGCTGCATGCAAATTGGTTGCCTTTGCATTTACTTACTTTGCATTGGGCAGCAGTAGTGTGAATGAAGTCATAATCACAAAAATAACATGGGAATGATCTCATAGACTGCACCTGTAATTTCTCTGACCTACATTAAGTACTATTCTCTGTTTTGTCAAAGGGGCAATGGTATTACATCATGTTGTTTCTGCAGGTTTCTGTAAACGATGTCATCACCTGGCATGTGTCGTCCTTTATTATCTTCAATTGTCTGTGGAAAGAATGTGAGGTATTTTTTCTCTAAATAGAAATCAGAGGTCTAGGAGGGTTCTCATTACACTTGACTGTTAACTGACTGGGAAGCCAAATGTGTCCCACAAAACCACAAGCCACCATAAGAACTCGTCCTACACCATGTGATTTAAGCGCAGACGTGTTTCAGTCTGTTGTATGGTGGTTATGATGATTGTTCTTATTACCTACGCCAAGGAGGTTATGTTTTCACCAGCGTGTGTCTGTGTGTCTGTCTGTGTACAAAACAACTCGAAAAGTACAGCAAGGATTTTGATTTTGAAATTTTAGGACAACGTTTGTACTGGGACAAGTAAGAACTGATTTGATTTTGGTGGCGATGGGTAATCCAGAACACCATCTGGAATTTATTTTGTGTCTGTGACCACATTGCTTTGGTGGAGGTCTGCGCTCTCATAGTGCTTTTCTAGTTTATTGATTATTTTCATTGATTGTTTAATATCATGATCATTATTATCCCATTGAGCCTGTTGAGAGGCAAAAGAACATTTAATTTTCATGACTGTCTTTTGACTGCTTGTATCTCATCTCATAGGTCTAATTGATAGAGTATAGATATTTGTATGATTTATATGTGTGTGTGTGTGTGTGTGTGTGTGTGTGTGTGTGTGTGTGTGTGTGTGTGTGTATTGTGGCTGTGTATGCGTGTAAGTGTGATTGTGTCATGTATGTGTCTGCATCTGCACGGATCATATTTACATAATACAGAATTGTACTTGTAAAACAGTATAGTAAACAAAAGAGGAACAAAAATATGCTTTCTGTGGCCTTCACTGATGGGGCCATGGAGCAAACCTTAGGACTGGAACATGAGGCTGCATGCCTGCCAGTGTTCATGTCTTTGTGTCCTAATTAAGAATAGAACAAGAAAATAATCATCATTTGGGGGTAACTTATTATTTAGAAACAAAGACATCAGATGCAAAACAGTCTAAATCCAGTTGTGATTACTTTATCTATTTCTAAGATAGGCTAAGTGTTCTATTTGGATTATTTTGGATGTATTTGCTTATGCTCGATAATATTACAAATGAACATATTTAAAAATAGAAATAGCAGGGACTACCGGTCCGTGACCGAAGTATAATTCCCACTACCATAGCAGAGCCCTAATTTCTCTGACCATAGTCTGAGAAGAACTGGTAATGTACCTTTAAGAGAAACGTCACGAAGCATTCGACCAATCAGGTACATCGAAATAGGGGATAGTCGTGTTTGGCCAGATATTTGTCCAATGACAATCGACGTTGGTTTCTTATGTCTCTCCTGAATTTACAATAACTTGTTATGATGAATTTATGATCATGCTATGCCAAAACTAAATTTAGAGTAATAATAACATTCGACAGATCCGAAAGCTGATTAAACAACTTTACTAACGGAATCAGACCAGGGTAAGTCATTTCATCTGAAACTTCCATAACCTAGGAAGCAAATTACCACATTTTGAAGTAACGTTAACGACACACTGATGTCGCATTGCCCTGCTAACGTTTTTGATTTCATGATATATAATCAAGAAATTGTAGGGCCATGTCGACGAAACGCATGCGGTCTGTTGCCGCGTCCACCGAACTACAGTGCAAAAGTCTGCCTGTTTTTACGTCGCATTTGACATTTTTTTTACCTGTCTGCATAACGTTAGTCGCCAATGCAGACGATGAATTAAATAACGTTAACGCTACGGGTCATCATGATTTAGTAGCATACCGTGATATGCAATTGATAGTGGAACCAAAAACCTTCTACGTTCCTCTTATGTATAACGTGAACACGTCCATGGGTTTATTTAGGCAGGCGTTGAAATGAAATTTGACTCCCGAGAAGTCAGCCTTTTATGACTAATGCTACTTTTGTATAGTTAGCCTCGTTATTTTAAAAGCAAACTAAGTACCAAATTGTAACTAATAGCCTCGATGCAGCAGAGGCTGGAACTTTTGCTGTGTCTAATGTTGATCTGGGCAAAGTGTGTTCAGGATTTCGTTCATATAACGTTAACGTTAGCTATCTTCTTCCTGGAGTTAGCCCTTAATGTCGGATCACAGTTCGCACAATGTGGCTTCCTTTGCCTTTTACTTGTCAGTAATGTCAGTAACGTTAAACATTAAAATATCAAATGGCTTATAATTACATTTAAAGTCGGGTGTCAAAAACATTTCGAAAACGTTGTAACATGATGTAGAATGAAGGTCTACCGTTGTGACCTCTGATCCCTAATCTCTCTCCCTGATGTCTTTTCCCAATCAGCCGAATATGTCGGTTAAAGTTTGCTCTTTCCCTCGCAATTTTATGTAAAACTAGTCAGTAGTGGGTGGGAACAAACTGCGAGGGAACATATGCATAAACTCTAACGTTGGATGAGGTCAAGATTGTTCATATGTTATTTGAAGTTAAACAGAGTAGCCTACTTACTATCAGTTATCTCATGACAAGTGAAGGACCCTCAATTTGTTGTATTTTGCCCCAGACGAGGTTACTGTATGGAGAAGATTCAGAGTCCACTGGGGGATAAAGAGAACTTATTCCTGAAATATGGCATGCACATTTTGAAGCCATAAAGTTTAGATTTTAATGTACTCACAGTGCAGCTGTGTGTAAGGGTGCAAGCTTTTTAATTCGAAAAGTAATAAGGGGGGAGATTCAGTCGATAAAAAATAATTTGTTGTGCGCCATTCAATGTGCAATCATTAAGTGTTTCAATTCAGGCATTGGTTGAGGCCACCGCAGCTGTGATATGAGTAAGATTGCAGGGTTTTTTTTTTTTTTTTTTTTTGAGGGTTTATTTTGTTTTTGATAATATCTTTTTTCTTCTTCTTCTTTTTCTTACAGGCACTATGGAGATGGCGCAACAAAAATGGGTCACCACAGTAAGAGAAGGTTTCTCACTCAGCCCTCCCCACAAATCACCTGTCTGAGTACAGAAGAGAGGGGGTCTTGTACCTCTTTAGTGCCCCTTTCACCCTAGAATCACCCTGCCCCCACCCTCTTTCTTCCTACCTACTTACCTATACCTTACATTCCTTTCCTGACCTTCAGCATTCCTGTTCAATTGTCTTCCATACTCATGGTGTTCTTCTGACTTGTTTCTTCTCTTGTCTTGTCTTTGTCTTGTCGTCTCTTCTCTTCTCCTTCTCCTCTCCACATTTCATCTGTCTCAATTCATAGCGTAAGTCTCCCCTAAAACATCTGCATCCCTGTGTCTGTCCAACACAACTTCATGATGAGGAAACCGCAAAACATTCTGCTACTGGCCTGTGTGGTCATCAGCTCTGTGACCATTTTCTACCTGGGCTTAAGTACTGTGGAATGCCCGAGGCGAGGTCGTTGGCATGGCAGTCAGTCTGGACGCTACACCTGGGCATCCCAGAACCCGGGCCAGAACCTGAGTGGCCAGACGATCCCGCTCGAGTATGACGAGAACACGCCTCTCATCTTCGTGGGTGGCGTCCCACGTAGCGGCACCACACTGATGCGCGCCATGTTGGACGCTCACCCGCTGGTGCGCTGCGGCGAGGAGACGCGTGTCATCCCCCGCCTCTTAGCCATGCACGCCACCTGGAGTCGTTCGGCACGGGAGCGTGTGCGCCTGGACGAGGCCGGCGTCACTGACGAGGTGTTGGACGCTGCTATCCGCGCCTTCCTATTGGAGGTGATTGTGGGCCATGGCGAGCCAGCGCCACGCCTCTGCAACAAAGACCCCTTCACGCTCAAGTCGCTGGACTACCTCAGCCGCCTGTTCCCACGCGCCAAGTTTGTGCTGATGCTTCGCGATGGCCGAGCCACCGTCCACTCCATGATTTCCCGGCGTGTCACCATCGCGGGTTTCGACTTGAGCAGCTACCGCGACTGTCTGGTCAAGTGGAGTCGGGCAGCGGAGAGCATGTATGAGCAGTGCCGTGAAGCCGGTCCTGAGAGGTGCATGCTGCTGCGCTATGAGCAACTTGTCCTAGAACCACAGCGGTCCATGCAGAGGCTGCTGCAGTTCCTTGACCTGCCCTGGGACTTGTCTGTGCTCCACCACGAGCAGCTCATTGGAAAGGCTGGTGGAGTGTCATTGTCTAAGTAAGTGGAACTGAGAGGAGGATAGTCCTTTGACCACACACATCCCTTACTCCCTTTTTTTGATGCGTGCTGGACCAATAATGTCAATAATGAGTATTATGGTCACACCAGTTTTTATTCACTTTTTTTGTATAAAAAAAGGGAACAAAAACTGGTGTGCGGACCATATCTCATTATCGAACTGAGAGGAGACATGGGAACGTAGTACAGCATTTAGGAAATAATTATTTTCCTACAATGGAAGGTTGAGCACTGACATTTAATGTAACAGTCTTTAACTGGGTTCAGTCCTTTGGATAGGTTATTACATCCTTCTTATAGAGGATTAAAAAATAATGTAGCAGCCTTTTGTAAAAGTTAAAAATAAAAAAATTAAAAAAATCTTCCCGATTTTGACAGTGAATCCCTGATAGTATCTTGATACCGTATGACCTAAGTGCTGGTGTAGGGTAATATGACAAAGAAGTACTCCAACCATCTGGCTTGCTTAAGAAGGTCACTTGGCTATCTTTCAGGACAGAGCGCTCTACTGACCAAGTGATGAATCCAGTGAACACGGAGGCGCTTGTGAAATGGGTCGGCAAGATTCCGCCTGATGTGGTGAAGGACATGGCAGACATCGCGCCCATGCTAAGCAGGCTCGGCTACGACCCTCAAGCTAATCCCCCAGACTACACTAAGTTTCAGGAGCCCTCGCAGGGCAACAGCAGTGTGCTGGTGAGTTACCTTATAGCTGTGGTGGTACAGCTCTCAAATCTTATCAGTGCATGATGCCAGGTGTTAAATGATGTTAGCAGTTAAGATATATATTGGACCAGACCGTATCTGTACGTATGTGTGTATGCAAACCCATGTTCTAAAACTCTGGGCTTGTGTTCTGGAAAGAGATTATTTCCCATGTCCTCAAAGGGGGATTTAGTGATGTAATTGATGGCAAGACTGTGAATGAAATACTAATTTAACTGATGGCTGAGGGTTATCCACGTCTTGGTCATTAAGTTACGTAAGGCTGATGTTCTTTTCTGTTCTACTTTCTTTAGTTACACGGAATTGAAGAAAGTCCTGATCCAAGTTAGGACATCTGTACAGTTTATGTGTCATGGTACGTACGTGTACAGGTATGTGCTTTACACTCTTATTTTCCAAAAATATAAAGGGCAGAGAGGCCTAATGGTTTGTAAACACGTAGCACTTATTTGCTAGATATCTCCTCTTGATCCACTTAGCTGTCTACTCTCCAAGAGCGCTGACTTGCAAAAAAAATGTTTTTCCTTTTTTACATTTTTTTTCTAATGATGCCCTGTCTTAGTTAACTGTACATAAACAAAATAGGGGCAACCTGTCCCACAAAGAGTAACATAGTGTTTTTACACAAACACTGTGAGCTGTGAACTATCCCTTTGGCATGTTTTGTTAGCCTGGTGGACCAGACTCTGTTACTTTGCTACGCTTTGTGAGAGGTTTTTGTTTACTTCATTCTGGGTGGACAATTAAAGCTACAGTACATATACAGTATAGAGATGCAAACATAAACAAATACAAACATAAACAAATATAATTTCATCCAGTATTGCTGACTGACTGCATCTGGCTGCACCAACAATGTCACATTAAACTAATGAGTAATTCAAACTCTGCATTAATGTACAGTATACAATTATCTGCATTATATACAGTATATAATGTATACTTTCAATATGGTTCTCTCTGTATATTTTTCCTTGTGCATTTCTGTTTAGGGAGCCCTGTGAGGGACATCTTTTGATATTGTTCATGGAATGCCTTGTTGGAGGAGATGACACCTGTCTATGCCCATTAGCTGAAGATGCCATTTTCATCATTGTCAGCAATCATAAATTTCATGTATGGTTCAGTATTGAGTAGCACAGATGCTGAAACATTTACACCTCACATATCACAGCAAGATTGTTAGAAATGTGAAAGTGCAAGACGTGCCAAATTTCAGTGACTGAGCGTAACTATTTTAATGCCATTTGTCCTCACTTTGACTTTTCTGATCAATTGTCTATTCAGTATTAATGCAAATACCAAGAGTATTTTGTGAAACCCTGTCAGATTTCATTATGGCGATCATGGAATCGTTGTGGAACAGCTGAATGATATGTGTTTTCAAATTATTTATTAAAGAGATTTATTTTTCAAACGTGTTGTGTGTATTTAAAAATATTGCTATTCACTCAGTTTAATAACACATGTGGTATGACCCCTCGTCAATTCAGGGTGATCCATAACTTGCTCTCACCAGAGGGAGTCCTTTGCAAACCTATGAACCACGACAGTACACTGTATCAGTATGTTAAATCGTTTTTTACGCAGTAGGCCTTCCTCATACCATTTACATGGCGGTAATTGTTATGTAGTACCTTTTAAGGGTAAAAACACAAACTTTAAGTACACTATGCAAAACAGTATTCCACTTGACCCCGACGTGATTTGAACACGCAACCTTCTGATCTGGAGTCAGACGCGCTACCGTTGCGCCACGAGGTCTGCTAGTTCCAGGAGTCGACGTTTATGTTTATAAATACCACATCAAATGAAGTTCGGAGTGTTTTCAACAAAAAAATTAATATTTACTGCTGCTACGGCTGAGCGATTAACGAGGCAACATAGAAACATGCAACAATTAATTTAAAGCTAATGCTAATTTGTACCGAGTCCGTCTCGAACGAACCAACGCAGTTAGGCCTAAGCTAGGCTACGCTATGTAACATGCGGCTGTCACGGCTACAAGTAACCATTCTTGAATTAGGCAAGGCAACACTGTAAATTACAAATAGACTGTACAGTGTAACCTGTGTATCATTTATGGACGGAATCCTTGACAGGTTTAAGATAAAGGACAGCGTTATTACTCTGACATGGCCTACTGCTACTTAGCCTACTCAAAGGAATTGCAAGGAATGGACCAGATGGAAGACATCCAAAAAATGACACTTGCAGAACTTGAGCCAACTACAGCCTCAGCGACTATAGCCCATCACTTGACTTGTTCGTGATGCACTAGCTAGTCCCTCTGAGCATGCTTGACTTTCAGAGAGTTGGGATTTGACGTTGAAATCCTCTGACTCATGGTATGGATGATTTTCTTTAGGTGCGCCTTGCACACTCGTTAGTAAGTTTGTGTAGGCCTAACCCTTATGAAAAATAAATTGCAGTAGGCCTACCGAAATTACAATTTTGCAACTTAAATTGCAGGAGGCCTATCAAAATCACACTATTGCAGCATCATTACTGCAGGCTAAACGCAATATTTTGAACAAAAAAACTGCATTAAGAAAAATTCAGTGCATAATGTAACCGTTGGACATGACTGAATTTCCGTTAGTTTGTTTTTTTCGGGGACTAGCCTTCCCCAAAGAAGCAACAACTACGAATCCTGTGGCATGAAATTCAAATTTGGGCTTCCTACAGTAGGCTAAGTGATGAGCAATAGCCTACCTTACTAACACAGGAAATATGATATAGCCTACTATTGCACGATCCACAAACCGCTCATACAGTCATCAGCAAGCATTCAGCTATCGGTATGTTCAAAATTTTCATGGTTCATAAATGGTTCATATAAATTAGGCTACTTGGATTCTCAAATTGGTTTTATAACTACATTAAGTAGCCTACATTTAATTGGCAAACTTAGTGTTTGCATTTGAAGACCACGTTTGTGAACGTACTCTTTCCTGTATTTATTTCCAATTCAAATGCCACAGCTAGTGTCTTGTTTGCTGGAAGATAGTGTATGCAAATAAATTAAAATTGAGCCCAACTCTAGCTGTGCAAACCCACTCGAATGCGGCAACATTCTTTTCCTGTCTATGGATTTGACTGCAGAGAACTAAACACGTTTATCATCAATAGAGTTAAACGACACTAGAAATTTACTCTTTTATTTCTCTAGACATCTAACTCTCACCGGTGTGACTTTGCCGGATTACAATGGAAGACTTTCACGTTACTATAAAAACATCAGCTTCCTCACTTGCCGGCTCCTACAGCAAACTACACGTTTCCTTGATCAGCACCCATGGCAAGATTGTATCCGCTGTGCTAGATGCAGAGAGCCATCTCTTACCTGGCTCGGTAAGGATATCAAACATTTTATAACACGTTTCTAAATGTCTATGTGTTTACACTGGGGGCATAAGTCTGTGTGTTTACACTGGATGCATTTATGCTAACAGCCCATACATTTGTTCTTAAAAGGCTTGCACAATGACAATGGCAGGGAATAATGATGTGGAACAGGTGGCTTTGGTCCGCTTACGCTTGGAGGTCCGGCCTGGATTTCCTGAACTGGACTGGCATTGCCAGACGGTTGAAGTAAATCATGGTCCTCAAGTGCAAGTCTTCCCCTGCCATAGGTGGCTACAGTCATCAGATGGTGATGTAGAACTCTGCAGTGAGGATGGTAGGCCTATGCACTAAACGGGTAACTGTGGTCATCTAGGAGTAATTTGCTGACCTAGATATTGTTAATATGTGTTTGATGACTGTACCGAAAGATTTTTGTATTGTATTGCCAGTGTGTATTCATTCTGCAAAGTTGTCAGGTTGGCTAAAATCCTTGCATTTAACATTCAAACTTCACAGACAAGACATTAACTTTAAGGGCGAGTTCCCAAAGAGTAGGCTAAATGCTGCAAAAGGAAACTCTTTCTCAACGTCCTGGACAGTTCATGTCTAGTTTTTCTGTTTATGTCATAGTATCACGTTGCAGGATGTTGATGTATGATAAAATAAGATAAAAAAAAAAAAAAAAAAAAGGCTTTCGACTTTCAATCTCCCCAATCAAATGTTGTTGATGTTTCCTAGCATGTCTGGTGACCAGTGAAACAGTGCAGGTCCTGAGGGAGCACAGGACACAAGAACTCAGTATAAGACAACAACACATTAGGTACGATGCACTGTTCTAGTAGCCTACAATTTAGGATGACTTAGGCTGCCCAGCTCTCTGGATGCCCATGTTGATTGCAGTTGTTAACATAGCTGTCTTCATTGGTTGTGAGTCATATAAAGTTCATGATGGTTAAGCGGTTGGTAGTGTTGGGTATAACTTCATTACAAATAGTGATTGTGTAAGTAGCTGTTGCATAGCTGGTTTCTGAACCAGATAGCTTTTCTATTGGCTCAGTTTTTAAAAAGGAAATTGTGTGTGGTACATCAACCACATGCATATCAACAACATGCACTTCAAGTGTGTTCTCCAGAGCATCAGTTAAGATCAGGACCGTAAAACCGTGGCAGATAAAGTAACCAGTAAGACAGCCGCAGAGACTATCATGAAAACATCTTTCAGATAGATGAAAAAAATGACACTTTGATACAGGATGCTGCTTAAAAAAAATGTTCTTGTAGTGTTTGCTAAGATTTAAGCCTATGCTTTTTATACTTTTTGACTTTGGATGATGTAATATTGCTTAGATCTGTTCGTCATGGTGTCATGTCTGGGCTCCATTCCAGGTGGCATTCTTTTGCTGAGGGACTACCTCACTGTGTGGACATGCAGACTCTGAAACCCCTGGGACCAAATCTCAGTTACACACGCCAGAGGTGGGTGCTTTGGTAAAACCAGCACAACTGTGTTTGAGTTTGTGTTTACACTCATGCTTGCACATGGTGCTTCGCTTATCACACACTCACTCACTTTGCAGTTTTGCATTAGATGGGGTCCTGCAGTATTTCTGTACACTTTGTGGTCCTACAATTCAGACAGTTATAACTTAATTACGAATGCAATATGACTACAGCAATGTCTTCATTGCGTGTCAGCACAGAGTTAAAGGTGGTAGTTTGATTTATCTGCTCTGTGAGGTTTTTGGTGGAAGATAATGTTTAACGTCCTCATATGCAACAAAACACTACAGTATGTGTTGTTTTCAGAGAACACTGAAAGGTGGGATGTACTACATGTACGTCTCGTGTGTTTGGTGTCTAGTTGGAATACATCTCTGAGGACAAAAGCATCTGCTAAGACAGACAAATGGGACATTATTGACCATCGCTCAGCTGTCTGTTAGTTATCAGTATTGGTTATTGATAATTATTAACTGATAATTATTAACTTAAAATTATTGTCTGTCTTTCTTTCTTTTTTAACCTCCTTCTCTCAGTCCCGGCACTAATTTGCACTATCTAAAGGGCTTTACGGAGAGGAAGGAACCTTGGGGAAGCCTTAAGGAGATAGAACGTCTTTTCATGCACAACGGCAGTGGAAATTTGGTTGCCAGTAGGTATATTTTCTAGCCTGGGAGAAGCCATGCTGCCTTGCCACTCGATTTCATTTTGCCCTGTGAAGCTGCATGGTGTCCATAGCCGATTTCTAGCCCTCTACGAGAAAATGAATAGGTGGTTCCCAGACTAAAAATCACTTGTGTTGGTATTAGCCAGGCTATATATTTTCCTTTATTAACGGTGAACATTCCCACAGAAAACTGAAAATAAAGTCTGCACACCACGCTCCCATTTATCTTGATTTAATGTTTAACGTTTCGTACAGCCTGCCCATCATCGGACATTACAAACACATAAAAACCCAATATTTTATACAATACAATATCAAGATAAATGGGAGCTTGGTGTACGGACTTTATTAGTTATATTTCAGTTTTCATGTGACTTTTCTAGTCTTGCACCCAAAACTTTTTTAGACGGTTGTGCATGTTTTCCTTTCTTGATTAACATTCCCACAGAATGCATCTCAGTATTTGTCTCCTCTCTTGTCTATTTCAGTGTATGTGTTGTCCCACTGGAGAGAAGATGCCTTCTTTGGGTATCAGACTCTGAATGGCTGCAATCCCCTAATGATTCGGCAGATCCGCAGCATCCCAGCTAACCTGTCAGTTACCCCAAAGCTAGTTCAGCCTTTTCTCCCTGAAGGATCCTCACTTGAGCTAGAGCTGGAGGTGTGTGTCGGCATCCTTGGCACATTGAAGTAGTTTACATTAGATACATTTTCAATGCACAGTGGTATTTTTGTCACACATTTTTTTCTTTTTCCTTTCATTTGTGTTTTTGTCATTTGTTCATGGCTACAGAGAGAGAAAGTGTTTCTGTTGGATTATGAGGTTCTGGAAGGTGTGCCACCAAACGTCATCAATGGGAGACAGCAGCACTTGGCTGCTCCGTTGTGTCTTCTGCATGCCGGTCCAGATGGAAATCTCAAACCCATTGCCATCCAGGTCTGTTTACTAAACATGTCACTTGCTGTATTCTCTTATCATGACATATTTCTGTGAGTGTGAACCTATATTGTATGCTGTCATCTCATCTTCCATTTTTCTTTATATCGTTTTCCTCTCCACTTATCAAGAGTTTCTGTGATTTCAGAGAATTCATTTTGAACAGGTGATTTTCACTGTGCTTTGTAGCATCAGTGGCTATTTCACCAGTAATTTGCATTTGAAAAACCACCTGACCTTTTCTATCTATCTATCTATCTATCTATCTATCTATAGATCTTTCTTTCTTTGACTCTCACTGAGTGTGGCTTCTCTCTGTGCTCCTGCCACCCCACAGCTCCAACAGAAACCCAGCACAGAAAACCCAGTGTTCCTGCCATCTGACCCAACACCTGATTGGCTGCTGGCCAAAATGTGGACTCGCTGTGCAGACTTCCAGTGTCACCAGCTCATCTCCCATTTCCTGCGCACGCATCTTATGGGAGAGGTGTGCTGTGTCGCCACCCTGAGGCAGCTACCAGAAGTGCACCCTGTTCATAAGGTGGACTCAGATGAGAGAACATTTAGGAACATGATTCATAAATCTTTTTTTTGGTAACATGGCATAATTCAACATACAAGGCAGGTCTTATTCTGTGTTCTTGTATGAAATTATTATACTTTAATTATTACGGTTCAATTTGTGGAGTGTGTGTTTGATGTCTTACCCAATCTCAGACCACCTCCACAGTGATATTTCTGGTATGATTTCATGAATTTCCTACCGGATGTATAAAGGTCTGGTCTTATCTTATTTTATCTTATCCTATATCTTATCTTATCTTATCACGTGTCTCCTCAGCTTGTGATGCCACATGTTAGGAGTTCTCTCCAAATCAATATTCAAGCCCGGGCCTCTCTATTGGCGGCCAATGGAGTATTTGATCGGGTAAGTGCGTTTCATTCATATGCCACATTTTGTTTATTGTTTGCATGTACATCTATGTACAGTATGTACAACTGCTATTAGAATGCACTGGAATACCTAAAGGCCTATTAGTGGTTTTGTAATTACACTTCTGACTGTACATCATGTGTGTAACTAGCTTCACACCTCAATTTTCTGTGTTAGCATTTGCATATGATTTGGTTAATACTGACTCCTGCTTGTGTGTTAGGCCATAGGTTGTGGCCTGAAGGGATTCCCAGTTCTGCTGGCTCATGCCACATCTCGACTGCGCTACGAGACTCTGTGTGTTCCCGAGGACCTGAAGGCCAGGGGGGTGGACACACTTCCCAATTGCTACTATGCTCAAGATGCCCTGAAAGTGTGGAACGCTCTTCACAGGTACGAATGACTCCCAGGGCCAATGTGAAATCATCTCAGGCATCCATTGAGGCCCGGGACATAAGAGGTTTAGTGCTGTATGTCTGACAGCTTTTCATTCCACATCAGTTTCAACAAGTCACAGCTGAGCTGAGATGAACTGATCAACACCCAGTCTTGTCAGTGTTCATTTAGTCTCATCTTGTTTTCTCTGGAGAATCGGTGTAGCTTTGGAGCAGGTAGATCTTAAATAACTGAAGAAACTGAAATCTGTTCATAAGAAATGGCATGTGTGAAAGAAAGTGTTATGCTATTGGACCATGAATCCTGGTTGGAAACTGTTGTCCTTGAGGGCTGTTTATTGTATAAAGATGTTCTTTCAACATTATTTTAGAATATAAACCGTTGTTCACTGAGAGGGCTCAGATTTGCATGTGACATTTGTGAGTGTGTTCGCACTTGTTTGAAATTAGAGACCATTTATTTGCATGCTGCCCAGGTTTGCCACAAAGTGGGTGGGTGTGTATTACCATAGCAACACAGAAGTCCAAGAAGACAGCGAACTGCAGAGCTGGATCAAAGAAATTTTCATCAAGGGCTTTCTGGGAAACACAGAATCTGGTAAGGAAGCAGAGTGTTACACAGTATGTAGGATATAAGCCTAAAAAATTGCAAATTGATGAGTTTTCATGTCCTGTTTGTGTGCATGTTCAATAACTCAATTCCGGATCTAAAATAATTCCTCTGTCCCCTAACACAGCACATCTGATTTGTGTTGACCTTTATAATATTTTTACCACTATTTCAGCCGCAAAAAATAACATTTACATAAAAGTAGTTTTTGCTAGATTGCCATCAAAGATACTGTTATTTATGTTGGACCCTGCAGTATTACTCTGTAGTACATTATGTTTGCCTTCTACATCCGTGTTCTTGTTCAATTCTAACATGTAGGCCTAAGTGCAGGAGAATAACAGCATCCTGTTCTTTTATTGTCTGTCTGCTGGGTGTCTCCTTGGCAGGACTGCCACAGTCTTTTCAGAGCAAGGAGGAGCTGAGCAAGTTTATCACCATGGTGATCTTCAGCAGCTCAGCCCTGCACGCTGCTGTCAACTTCTCTCAAGTATGCAGATCTTGACTGATAATCTGTCTCCATTTGAATACTATATTGAGAGTTTGATTGAACAGCCAGCTGTGATGTTAATGGTCTAGCTCTAGCTAGTCCAAGTATTATTTGATCTATACTTGTAGATAAAATGAAAGGAGATGTTTGTATGAGGGAATGTGCAAAGTAATATTGCATCCTCACAACTGTTTTATATATGTTAAACATCTTTTAGAAACTCTTGACACACTTTTCATATTTCATTACAATAGATAATCTCATTTTAAACCCTCTCAGTATTTTGATGTAACCCGGTAAACATTTGATTCTGTTTTTGTTAAACTAACTACAGCTTGACTTCAACCTGTGGATGCCAAACTGTCCGGCCTCCATGTCCAAGCCTCCCCCTCAGTGTAAAGGCTCAGTGAGTGAGGAGGACCTACTGACCTTCCTGCCAGACGTCAACGCCACCTGCAGTGTCCTGACCACCCTCACTCTCCTCTCTCAGCCAGCCCTAAACTTTGTAAGGATTTATTGTTGACTTAGTGATTGTTTAAAAATATAATTTACTGGGGATATTTTTAAAAGAGTAATGGCACATTTGACTTTTGCACATTAAGTGGTGCACAGGGATAGGAAAGTACACTGACCAATAGACCTGCCGCAGCGTGCATTTTTATGTTTCTCCTGACACCTTTATGCTTTTTTTCTATTCAGATCTGAACTGGGTCTTTGTCACTTTATCACTGTACTGTGAATGTTTACCTTTTGTAAAACTAGAACTCCAGACTTCAGTTGTCTCCTCCTCTGCCCTCTAGGTGCCATTGTGTCAGTACCGTGAGCCTTACTTCAGCAATGACGCCCACCGCAGGCTGGTTGAGGAAGTGCAGAAGGATCTGAAGGCAATAGGGGAGGAAATCTCTGAGAGAAACAGCAAGCTGGAACTTCCTTACTCATATCTCATCCCTGATCACATTGAGAACAGCGTTGCAATCTGATATTATCATAAAAGGAGATGCCATTTCTGTAGTACATTCTGCAGCAGTTTAGGTTCTGTTTTTTGTTGTTTTTTAGGTGCGTCATACGACATTGCTACTACAGTGCATTCTCTGCTCATGCCCATGCCCATGGCCATACCAACATCACTATCTATTACCTGCTTTTGATTTTTTATTTTATTTTAAATGTCATTTTTATACAAATCACCTGTAACTTAGTATTTAGCCATATTATCATGTTTCAGGCCTTCCAACCCAACCCTTACTCATACATATCTTAGACAAGGGGAATTATGAGAGTGTACTCAGAGCAGAACTAAAAGGAAAATGGTGAAAAATAATGTGAAAAAAAAAATGTGACAAAGTTTGCAGCGCAGACTCTCACTATGGCATATACAGTGTATTACTGTACTCTACAGTCTTTTTATACAATGTCTTGTGTAGCCGGTGGCGGTCCACACTGCACGCGGGTCTCGAACCCGCTACCCCGCAAGCTACAAACTCCCGGCGTGGGAGTGGAACGCTCTAACCAACTGAGCCAAAAGCCCGAGCTTCTAACTGAGCGTGTTAGAAGCGCCCATGGAATTGGGTGATGAGGATTTACACACTACCGCCGAGCTAGCCACGCTAGCTGGCCCCCGTTACACTTGCATAGTCAGTAAAAATAAACCTTCTAACTTCTGTCAGACATAGACAAAATACATTCACATATCTCCCTCATATGCCAGTATGCCACTGAGACAAAAGAGGTCCTACAGCAGATGCAGTGTTCTTTATTATAAAGAGGATTGGCTTAAAGCAAGGTATAGAATTGATCATGTTCAAATCTGTATTTGCAAATACTGTCTCATACATATTATTTTAGAAAGGTTCTGCAGTCATACAAGTGACTTACGTACAAATACACTTGTGTACAGAAATATTGGCCAGTTAGTCCCAGGAGCCAGAGCAATAAAAAGCATGTAAACCCTAGCCCCTCTGCTTTATTTGGCAAAACAGTGCATATCATTGTTCTTTTATTTCACCGTAAACAGCACAGCAAGATTTTTTTCCTTTTTTTGTTAAGCGAAGAAAGCAGCACTGTGTCCTTAGAAGTCACTGCAGGAATCACGAGTGGTTGTTGAGTGTTTAGATTGAGTGTCGTCTCCCACTTTTTTGCCTCTGGATCAAGTATATTTCCATAGCCTACTTTCATACCAAGACTGATTTTGTATGCAAATAAAAAGGTTTCATCAATCAAAAACAAGCAAATGCATTTTTAAATAAATATTCATTCCTAGTAATAAGGAATATAAAGGTCTCTCCTTAAAAAGTTCATTTTTTTTAGAGCAGGCTTTCTCTCCCTCAGTGTTCCAGTCTGTCTTAGTCCTTTCCTGCTTCGTCAGTGTATTCTCCTCAGCTATGGGACTCCAGCACGAGTACTTTGCACTCTCTCTTGGCGATCTTGTCCAGGGAGAGAACAGTTTTCTCCTGAGGCGGTAGGTAGAGGGGCTTTCCCACTGGTGACCCCACAGGAGGGGTGATGGCTCGCCGTTCCATGGCGCTGCCCGCCCTGAGCGACCACACACACACACACACACACACACACACAAAGACACTGTTAATATCAACCTGACTGAGCAACACTTCTGTAACATAGCCTAACAACAAGTAAGTGCTATTGTAGCTCATCATTAATTACATTTTCTTAACAAAGAAAGCTTTTAGGGGTATTTCTTTGCAAGTCTGAGTACACTCTGCTATAGCAAAACGTTGCTTGAATTCTTTAGACATTGAGCAAGAATTCAGGTATTGACCAATTTATTTATTTGAAAAACTATAATGTATTATGGCAATAATGTATTTTCAAGTCTCCAGCTGTTTATGGTGAGATATTGGCTATTCCATTTATGCGACAGCTCTGGGGTCAGTCTCCCAAGAGCATAGTTGCTTTGCAATATCCAAGTGCCAACCAACTAAGTTTCTAACTTGTTAGCAATTATATAGTACTAGGCTGTTCTGCTGTTCCACCCATTATAACTGCCCTTATCACAACGTGTTGTTCCCCATGGTCTGTCTGTGAGGGGTCAGAGGTCAGATACCTCATGATGTGGGAGCGTGACGGCTGCTGGTGGGAGAAAGACTGGGAGCGGCCCAAGCTGGTCTGATGCCGGTCTAGCAGGTCCCTTACGGCCGGGCTGGAGGGGCTGTTTTTGCGGGACAGGGGGCGTGCGTCCACTGGGGGGTTGGACACCGGAGCTGTGAACTGCAGCTTCAGTTTCATGTGCTGACTTAGCTGCAATGGCAGAAGGAGGGAAATGATAGTTCAGGATCACGAAGAGCCTCATGAAACATGTAATGCTTTTGGTGAATACTGTTAAGTTGTTCTGTGTTATTTAAATCGTAACTGCAAAAATAATTGACCTTCTCTTTAATTTCCTGATGATCTAGCTCACTGTCTTTAATACCCCTAAGACCCAGACCCATAACAAGTCACACTGGACACTGACAGCAGATACAAAAAGGGAAATTCAATAGTTTCATTAAGGATCTCTGAACCACCTAGGGCCACCATTTAAAGGCAATGATAGTATTTCATGGAGTCTATGACTCAATGCAAGTGGAGTGCTTGCAACAAGATTACTCTGAAGCACACCACACCAGTGACTCCAGAAATCACACTGCGAGATCATCTCTCTTAAGATAAAGTTAATATGTCATAGTAAAACATCCTCTTTCTCTATATAATCCAGCAGAGAGTCTTCATAGAGACCTCATAGAGTCCAGCTCGTAGAATCTGGAAGGCCACAGTGAAGGAGATGGTGCTGCCTTTACGACAGTGGCCAAGATTGCTGAGGGGTGACTGACATACCACGGGACCAATGGCAGTCTCTTCACTTTGACCCCGCCCTGGATAACAGTGTGAGAGGGCAGAGAATGGAATGGATGGAGATAAAATAATATTATATGCAGAGCCTTGTCAGAGGAAGAGATGGAGAATATAATGGGAACACATTATATTACACATATGTACACATTTTCTGTGTACACAATTGGGTATCAACATGCTTGTTTCATGAAATATCTGTATGTAAGGTATCTTACCCTTACCCTCTGGGGTCCAAACTAGTCTTACGGCCAGAAAATCTTGTAAGTTGTTGAATAATGTGTAGCGGACCCGAAAAAGGTCCTGTGTCTTGACTGTACTGGGGCAACTGGCCGTCATAACAAAGCGTGGACGATCCAACCTTATACTAGGCAGTCTGGTCAAATAGAATTTCAAAAGAAGTAGGGGGATTTGTTTGTTAAATTTGTTTACATGTACTATTTTATATTTTGTTGGACCAGAAACATAATACTTCCTTACCTGTAATGTGTATAGATACAGTTGGTGAAAGGCATTTTGGCAGTTGACCACTGAAGTACTGCTACAAGGGGTACCTCAAGGCCCTAATAAAAGAAAATACTATTCAATCTGTGTCAACAATACAATACTGTGATGACACTCTATTTAAATAAATAAATAAATAAATAAAAGAGTGCATTAGTGCCTTAGATCACTTTCATGTCTACGCAGCTTTTCTCGCTCGGTAGATATGAGTATAGAGTTTCACCTCAGAGTCATCCTGGGACATGTCACTCATATGCAGCTGAAACAGGAAGTCATGCTCCTCTAAGGAACTGAGCATGCTGGGAAACTGGCAGGTGAGGCTTTCCATTCGACAGAATGATGCCATGGCAACTTCTCCTGACTGGTGGCTGGAAGTAGAAAAGTGAAGATTCTATTTTGAGTACAGAAAGTATATCCATACATTTTCATAAATTACTACTATGACCTAACAACAGGACACGGATTACTGTGTCTTACTACTAATTCATAATTTTAGAGGTTTAAGGATAATAATATGCACACATAGTGGACAGACTTACCAGACATTGTCAACAAGCAAGACAGAGCCATCTGGCATCATGGGTAGATAGGATGCATTAAAGTTGGGTAGAATCCTCAGGTCATGGATGTTGATGTCTTCCTGGGAACACTCATTAAACACTGACAGAAGAAATGGACACATTGAAGAAAAAATACAAAAATAATTTGAAAGAGAAACATACACATAACAAAAATCCACTAATAAAAGTGTTGTCTACTGCAGTAAGACTGATTAGGCAATGGTGTCTCCCCAAGCTGGCCTTTCCTACCTTTCAGCACAGTCAGGTGTTTCCCAGCAACGGTCATCTGCTTGCATCTCACAGTCGGGGGCGGAAGCACTGTCAGAGTTGTGCTTACTATTTCAAGAAGAAAAATGAATTGAGTCTTAGCCCACTACATTGACAGCATCATAATTATCAACATAAAGATCTGATTGGCTTATATTATCTGAAGGGATTCCTGTGAGAGAATGCTGTCAATCTTTCGAGTACTGAGTTACTCGATTAAAAACGGTGTGACCATGACTAAGATCTGATTAAGAAAGTACCAATCAAAGGTCTGTTGTGATTGCTGATGAAGTGGCGTACAGTACATTTAATCTTTCAAAAGTTGCAGTAGATGGGATTGGATTTAATTTGCAAGCCCAGCATCTGAATCACGTCACAGGAAAAGTGATACATTACTTCTAAAGCGTGTGCCAATGCTGGCTCAGGAGATCCCTGCATTCAGGCATCTAGACGGTTTCATCAAATCAAAGGCACAAGAGTGCGATCTGAGCACTGCAGATTTTCTTGAGTGAGAGCTTTTGTCTTTTATAGTCACTATTCTGAGATCCTCTGACAGGTAGATATGTTTGTAAACAGACGGACACACCTTGGGCTTTAAAGGTGTTGAGATCCTGTCGGAAGGTGAGCGTTGGCGCTTGCTGCTGCAGAACTGTGAGGTAGCCTCTGTCCTGCACTTCTGCTTTCTCTGCCTCCTGCTTCCAAACAGTCACCATCACCTATAACAGGCACCAAGACAGAGCAAAACTGTAGCACTTACTATTTGTAACACTGAGACTCCCATGATGGAGTAATCAATGCATAACTATACTGTATCTTTAAGCAATAATGAAAAACATATAATGTGTGGCATCCAACCACTGAGTTCTAACCTTGACCTTGTGTGTGTTGACAGGAAGTTTATCAAGGGACACAGTCAAGGGAAAGATGACTTCATCACTAAGGACCACTGGCTCATCCAGAGGTGACTGGCAGATACAAACAGAAAGATGTCAATCAATCAATCAATCAATCAAGAGTGAAAACACATAGAGAGTGAAAGAATCAAGGAGTAGCAGGCTTGAGGGTGTAAAAGAGAACACAAGGGGGTTAGTGAAGAAAACAGAAAAGAAAACCATAGCGTGACTGAGTGGACGTTGTAAGACACCAAAATAGAGAGGCAGGGAGAAAGGTCATTATTTCTGCTCTATTTGCCTTCATGCTTGTGTGGAGCAATATTATATAAACCTTGTGCACATCATTTTTCATGAGGCCCAGGAGGAGGGCTTCTCTATTGTTTTTCTTGAGCACTAAAATCCTATTGTTATGAGTGGCATGAACACAACACATGGCAGCAAGGCATAGAACATGTCTGTTGTGGTGTGGAGAACAGGAGGGAGAAAAGGAATACAGCTAAAGACAGTAGCCTATGTGTCATGCAAAATATCCAATTGGAGAGAGAGTCTGCTAATAAAACGAATAATTTCATTGTTGGGTCTATATTAACATTGGCACTTCTGTGGTTTTAAATACTAGGTTATCATTTAGTCCGTCACTAGAAATGACGAGTTTTGGCACCTTTAAAGGAGCTCTGCGGAACTCCCGAACGCCGTTGCCGTTGTTGTGAATAAGCAGTGGCTTGCATTCTCTGAAGCCACCACCTCCAGCATCCCTTCTGAAAGACGATTTTCCTTCACTATCGTCTCCCTCCTCAGCACCTTCATTCCCGCTACTGTGATCATGGTCGAAGTAGGCGTGAGAACGATGTCTGCTTTCCCCTGGACTCACGCTTGCCACTGCGCAAAGCGAACCGGCCAGTTCTCTCCAAGCACGACCGTTTGGACTCTCGGTACCGAATTCAAATGCGTGACCGGACCTTGTCAACACGTCGCTCTCCGCATCGCTGCACCGCAGAACGAGCAAGAACCGTACTGTCTCTCCCATATAGAGATGACTTCGTCTTGGTAGTGATCGGTACCGTGCTGGGTCTGACAAGTCCGTAATCGGAACCGCAGGAAAATACATAAAATATTCGCATTGTGACTCCATCATCTGTACCATCGTGGTTGTAAATGGTCAATTGATAAACCAAACACACACATTCATTGCATGGATGTAGGGGGCGGGGGCGGTCTAGGATCCGAAGAGGCATGAGCAATGGAACGTCGAAACCAAATATGCCATAAAGGTGTAATTAGGCCAAAGGAGATGGTGAAAACTTTCCGTCAAGCTAAAGCATGGACAATCCATGCGCAACAGACCTACTTGAAGCAGAACAGTTTAAAATAACATGTAAATCATAATCATGTAAAACGTTCAAACTTTTTATGAAGCCCCTTTATAATGAAGATATATATTTTTGAGTGTCATTGTTACTTTTTTATGCTGGCCTACAGCAATCCATTGACAACTTAGCCCACTGCATGTGACCTTTTTAAACTGGCATGGCGTTTTGCAAAGGATTTGTTAAAATTTCTCATGCACAGTTAATGTGATGTTCAGCCTCGAGTGTTTATACATTATATAGCAACAGTAAAAAGTATCCAACAAGTCAATATTTTTATTTCTTTATTTTATTTTTCTACTTTAATTTTAAAGGGATCCAAGCTGTCCATGATGCCATTCAGCAAACAAGCGTCATCATTGTGACGTCATAATTGGGCTCCTTTTTCAAAAGAAAAACTTCATTTCAGTTCATTTGTAGCAACATTTTTTAGGAGTAGGCTAGGCCATTTGTTGCCTCCTTCCGATAAAAAAATGAATGTCAATGGTTTTAAAAAGGAGTTGGAGAGAATCCAGGCTAATAACCAGGAGATGAAGAACACCATGCTGGATCTCCTGAAGTTATTCCAGGAGCAGAAGGCCGGCACCCGCATGTGTTGCTGTGCATGTGTGAGTTTTCCTCAACTGTACAACCTAGCTGAACAATTTCATAGCCTAACCTAAGGAATTAATTGAAGGTGTTTGGCTAAGTTCAGACTGCAAATTCTTGCATTGCACAATTCTTAAGTAATTAGTGACAACCAAGATTAATGTGTTTGGTTGAGCTTTGGCTAAATGTGGCCACAATTTTGTTGTTTATGTTATATTATTATGTCACAGTTTGTTCAGATAACTCTTAATATAAATCTAATAACTAACATGTAATAATATATTAAAATACGTCACTTTACAGGAAAAAAAAAGAATATCCATTATAAGTGATAAATGTGTTGCTTTCTATTCTCTCTGCAGAATCAGCACCTGCCCTCTCATCTCCATCCCCAACCTCCATCCAGGCCTGTGCCCCTGTCAAGCAGCCATGGCACAATTCTTCAGGGCTCTCATCAGCCCCGGAGAGCCAATGTGCCACCTGGCCGTTTCCTGCCTCCCATTCAGCCAGCATCCCCCCAGCAGCAGAGGCAGACACAGCAGTTGCTTGGAGATGCCTTCTCACCATCCCCACCTGCGGTGGTCCAGGGCCCTGTCCTGCCACAGTCTCCCTCTGGTGGTGTGTGCACCCTGCCTGCCATCCAGACCCCTGCTGTCCCTGCTCCCCCACAGACTGCCAAACCCCAGGCACCCGCTCAGGGGCAAGGTTGCAGTAGGCTGCCACGTCTCAAGAAGACATCCTCACTTAGTGTGGCAACTACTGTGACAGGTAAACACACACACACATTGAATACTGCCTCATGCTCATAGAGATTCACAGGGTTCATAACAGAGATGTAGGCTATGTTTGAACCAGTAGCATTACTATATGTTGACCTTTTTCAGTTTAAATGTGAAACATTGAAAGAAATTCTGTACAATTCTCACTGAAATCAGAAAGTGTAGACATTCATTCAGACAGTCATTTCACCTTTGCCCCCCAGAGCAAAAGTCCAGGCAGACGAGGCAGACAAGCAAGACAGAGCCCAGACAGGCCAAGAATCTTCCAGAGCTGGTCAAACTGCCTCCTCTTCCCAACCCAGAGCAGGCCATCCAGCAGGCCTTTAATCTGCTGAGTGCTGACTGGTGGGATTATAGCTTAAATTGGCTAGAAATATTACATTACATACATAGTGTTGACATATTAATAGCCTACTAGAACAACAACAACAATATTTTAAGATATCTTAATATATGATTAGATATTTTCTTGAAGGATTTATGTTAAACTAGCTGGAGACTATTTACTCTGCAATAAAGGTCATGACCTTTATTGCAGAGTAAATAGTTTAGGCTATTGGTGATGCCATCTTTTTATTCATTAGTCTTTGCTGTGTATGTATGCTTTGTATCTGCACCCTTGGGTGCCACCTATCCATTGTCATGTGATCCAGAGGTAACCTGTGACCTCTTACCCCCTGTGATAAGATGCTCCCTTCCATTGTTCTCTGTATCACGCACTGATGATGGCTTAGGCCGAAACGCGTTTGCACTGGACATGGTGGTATGCCAAATAAATAATGAGACATTGTAGCTCGTGAGTGCGGATTTTTCTTTAAGCTTATAGTTTTCTTTTTTCACTCACCCAAAGTCTTTTTTAAAACTTTTGAAGTTGAGCGCGCCCTCCCGACACACTTGAAAACTAGCTGGAGACCACATAGCCTACAGTAAACCAACTCCATGTATCAAGTTCCTCTAATAAGATTGTGTCGTTGCTGCAGGAAGATGAAGATTGAGGCACTGACCTCCATCAGGTCTCTGTCTCAGCACCATGCTGAGGTGCTCCTCCCCAAACTGCATGATGTTTGTCTGGCCATCTATCACGAGGTGAGAGACTTAGAAAAGATGCTAATACATGGATGTGTGAAAATATCTGTTTGTAGGATAACTGTTGTAATATCATGGTGCTATGCTAGAAATAATGTTTACTGTTGACAGTGTTGCTAAACTTCCCTCATTCCACCCAGGTAAAGATCAAGCAGAAGCAGGTGTCCTGTGCTGCACTGGAGACCTTGGCCCACCTGTTTGCCTTCTTGGGGCAGAACATGGACTCTGAGGCTGAGGCCACTGTCCAAATGTTGCTGCCCCTCGCCTCACTTGGGGAGGCTAGCATTTTCAAGGAGCAGATAGGTTTGGCACTGGGGTACATGATGGTCAGCATCACCCCATCTTACAGTGTCAATGCTCTGGTCAGAACAGGGCTCAGGTAAGGCACAGAGAGAAAGAGCGCAAGAACGACGGAGGAGTTTTCCTCCTCTCTGCAATTCTGTTGGTTACTTTGGTTCAACCAATCCTCAATAGGCTCCCCACATTGGCTATAGCTCTCTAGATATCCGTTTCACTTGTCTCTGTCTCACCAGGCTAGCGCTTGTGATGTCATGTCATTGTGTTTTTTCGACATTTCTGGCTAACAGCTAATTAATTGTCATGGTTTTCATGGACTCATTGCTTGTCTGCCTCTTCCTAGGCACAAAAGCACACCTGTGCGAAAGGCCACTGCTCTGCACCTCGAGACACTGACCAATATCGTGGGGGCGTCGCATCTGCTGTCTGGGAGGAAGGGCCTGACGGACCGTTTTGTTCATAGTGTCAGCTGCCTGGCCCTGGATTGTGCACTAGAAGTCAGGTGGGAGTGCCACTTCTTCCTCTTCCTTCTTCTTCGTCATCGTTTGGAGGTCACTTTGGACAAATGCAGCACTATGCACTCATAAATGTCTGGATCATTTAACTATCAGTCTATCTGTCAATCAATGCCTTGATCAATTCATGAATGTTGATGCATTTTGTGTATGACACAGGAACCACGCCCGCAACATCATGGCCCTCCTGGGCTCCCATCCTGACTTGATCAAACTAGTGGACAAGTACGGCCCTGAGAGTCAGCTAGTTACCGTGAAGGACATAATAAACAAATGCCAGAAAAGGTGGGCTTGAAAGATCACAGGATATCATATTCAAAATATCAATGAAATGCCAAAATTATTATTTAATGTGTGATACAGGAGAAACATATGTTTTTTTTTTCTTTCAGAAATATCCACTGAAGTACACATCGACGCGGCGGTAAAAGACAGCATCCAATTGCAAAAAAAAACATACTTGCACACAAATAGGCAATAATAATAATTTAAAAAAAGCATGTGTTTGTCACTGTCACTTTCTAAACTATTGGCTAAACTGCAATCTAAAAGCCTGTTCTTGCCTATCTTAAAATCTGATCAATGGAGCCACAAAATCTTGCAGACCCAGCTGGCTGTGAAGCTCCAAGAGTTTGTCAAACTGGCATCACTCTCCTACGCAGCCAATCTAAATCAAAAAATAAAAAGGACAGGCCTGAATGTTGATTGATTTTGTGTGTGTGTCAAAAGTTTAAAGGGGCCCTATTAGGCTACACCCATTTTTACTGTCATTAGTTTAATTTCAATGGTGTAGTAGAGTTTATTTATGTTGGTGACGAATTCATTAACCTCCTGCATCCCTCAAATCTTACTCACACCCTTTATCCTTGGGGTCAATTTGACCCCAGCTAAATAAATCCTCAGAAAATAATAGCAATTTATGTTGTTACTTTTTTTTTGTGACAGGCACTTAGTTTGATGTCTAATAAACACAACCCAATTCCCTACAATTAAATCCACCCTCACACATACATTGTACCTCATTATGAACCCTGAATACCTGGTGCGCGCATATAGTAAATTATAGTCTAAATGGTCTAAAAAACATCAAACTGTCTGAAAATCTTTTTAGTGTTGAAATGGCTTTTATATAACTTTTACATATTTGTACATATTTGGTTTATCTGTAACACTTGGAATGAAAAGCTTTTTCTGTTATTAGCAGTCCTATGAAAAAAAATCACATGCATGCTCCTTTGGGGTCAATTTGACCCTAAGCCAACGATGCCAATAAACAAAGACCGTCTCAAAGCTCAAATATTGTTTTTATGTCTTGAATAGCTGGCAGCATATCTGGTGTGGGACCATTCTGACAACATTGGTAGCACCAGCTTAAGTTAACTCAGTTAGGCCTAGCTAGGTACGTAGCTAAATCAATCTGGGGTCAAATTGACCCCAAAGGATCATCCGTGTATATATTTGTTGTACAGGACATTAAAAACATATTATTGTACAAATGTCATGAAATATGAGGCCAAAAGAAAAATGTTAGATATATATTTTGATGCTAAACATTGCTTTGGGGTCAAATTGACCCCAAGGACAACAGGAGGGTTAAAAAACAAACAAACATATTTGTTTCACACCCCTGTATAAAACGCCAAATTTTAGCTTGTCAGTCCAGAGATTCTGCTGTGGCATCAGTGCCCGTCAGAGCGCTACTGAATATTAGCAGATTGGAAATGTAATGTTATCTGTATTGTTATGCAGGCCTAATATTATATGAATTGTAGGCTACAGTTGAGAGACACTCAGGACACTGTGGCTGACTAGCCAAGAATTGAGAGTTTCTTTTAGTTAAATCCACACTTTCCCCTCTAAATCAGCTTTATAAAAGAGATACAACAGTTGAAGATGAAAAACATATTTTTTTTCTTTGTTTTATGCACATTTTAGGCTATAAATTATTACGTTACCCTTACAACCTTCACGTTAGAAACTATAGGCATATTCATGAATAATACATAGTCTCAATATAAAAAAAATGTTTCATTCTATTGACATTTGTGTTGCATATAGAGACAGAGCGCCCCGCGTTCTAATTTGAAGACCACGCCCCCCGAGGGGGAAACCTTTGCCTCAGCCCTCATTGACTTACATGGGGAAAAGGTGTTGTGCCCACACTTTTGGCTTTTTGGGAAGAAATGAGAAATGCCCATAAAATCCATTCATGACAAAATCCACTGTCAACAAGGAGTACAACCCAGTATGCAAGTTAAATAAACTGACTAACCTTGTAAAAAAAATCTATGAAGCAGATAATAAACGTTATACTGCTTCCCCATGTCGAAGACGGCGCATTACATTCTGAAAACCATGTTGATCGCTACGAAACCAACAACTCAACTCAACTCAAAATGACAGTATATTTGTGGGACATATTTGTAGACTTAAACAGTAGTATATTAGCAGCCTAACTCTAACATGAATCATGATATTATTGCACTACCAATCAGCAACCGGATCACAAAATCTTAACGCCATATCTGCCCAGAAAACGTTTGCAAACATGACGATGTTTAGCATTGCTAAGTACACCTTTAGCTAGTCTGGAGCCTAAAACTATTACATTGTACATCGCTTGATGAAGTAAACAGTATTTAGGCTTTTGCCTAAGTACAGACAGGAAACCGAAACGTTTATCACCGTGATGCTCAGCTGGTAAGTTAATGTCGTGGCAACATGTTAATGGAACAACTATGTATAGCCAAACAAGCTACTTATCGATAGCTAACTGCTATATAACATCCAAAAGCATCAAAATGCTTTAGCCTACTGTAGGCTAATTTAATAGCTCAACTAATGTTGACAACAAGAAATATCCTACCTTACTGACGATTTGCTTGCTGAACCTACTCTCAGTTCAGGACACCCAACTTTCTGCCTTCTATTTAATATGATAATATCCATAGACCGTGTCCTTCAGATGGCTTGTAGCAACTTCATTCTCCTGACAGGCACTGTATTTCGAATTGGCAACTTATAAAATTGAAGTTCTGGGTTCTTTCACTTGTTGGCAGTGCATTTTGTCACACAAAAACATTTTGCCATCGTTTGTTTTTTTAATATACGACTGAAAAGTCGGCGCGACACCATTTTCCAATGCAAAGTCAATGGGAGCCGAGGGCTCAGTATCCCCCCGGGGGGTCATTGTGACGTGACTTGCACTGTCTCTATTGCCTAAATTCTATGAACAGATAAACAGCATGCAATCCAATGTCTTGTCTCAACTGTAGGCTACCCTGATCTTGCACATTTTTCTAAATAACTTAACAGCTTGCATAATATGATTGGATAAACCATGTTAATTTGAGCAGAGAATCAAATGTGTATGATAAGTTTATCAGTCGAAACAGGAGTAACAAGATATTCACTGTAGAAGGGACATGGTTAAGCGAAATGGAAAAAAAAAAAAAAAAACTTTTGGTATGCACAATATTCAAATATCTCATGATTAAAGAGGGCAAATGCCCTTGTGTGTAGCAAAAACCATAGTTCTAGCTTGTTGTGCACGCAAGATATTAACGTGTCTCAACTTTACTGTCTCAAATGTAGGCTACTGTCTACCCCACATACAGCAGTCCAGGACAGTCCAGCTAGCGATCTTGCATCTTTGGACTCAGCTGTGCGCTTGTTACCGTAGCCTGCCATCTCGTTTCAGCTTCACGTTATTAATTTGACTAACAGTTACTTGACTTCTCTCTCATTCATTGTACGACTCCATGACCGTAGGCTTTATTGCTGACGAAATAGTTGAAAGTGACTGCCTAAATTTTTTAACTTACTGTCGTGTATTGAGTAACATTTTTGGACAGCCAGAAAGGGAATGTATGATGGTGACAGCTAGAAAAGCTCACACGCTTGATAGGTAGGCTATCAAAATTGGCTCGACTGAAGCATTTTGTTATGGCCTCATTTCAGTTGGCTGTTTAGGAGCGATTGATTTAAAATGACACTCTTGCACATCCGAACTTAATCTTAAATCCGATTTAGCCGAATGATGTATTTTGGAAAACTAGTATCACATGTGGCTGGTATTCATGCTAGCTAGCGGCAATGCTAACGAAATTACAAGTAGGCAATAAACTGAGTTTTCTTCCTTGACAGAGATAAAGCTGGGATATAGTTGGCAGCATTCACTACATTTATGGTTGCTAATAACAGCAACCACTGTGCTAAGGCACAAGCAGCACTTGGAAGTTGCAAGGCTAACATGTCTGCATGGTTGGGTGTAGGGAGGGTTCACTCAGAGATAAGACGTTGAAAGCCGATCAGTTTGTTCGCCGACAGAAATAACTTCTCCCAAGTCGAAATAGAACAAAATTGGTACTTCCACTAGGGGGCACTTTCAGATTTGTAACTGTTGCCAACCTTTCACATATAATACAACATACCGCTCTGGTACGTGCCAGACAGTGAAAGAAATAATATAACAGAAGAAGCATGATTTGGCCCCTTTGAAGGGCGCTGGCTCCCTTCAAAGCATGAAAGCCTGTCCAAGATGCCATTCAGCAAACAAGCGTCATTATTGTGACGTCACAAATAGGCTCCTTTTACAGAGGAAAATTTAAATTTCAGCTCATTTATGGCTATTTCTCATTAGGAGTAGGCCATTTGTTGCCTCCTTCTGATTAAAAAAATGGATTTCAATGGCTTTAAACAGGAATTGGAGAAAATCCATGGCCAGGTGTTGAACATGCTGGATCTCCTGAGGTTATACCAGGAGCAGAAAGCTGGCAGGCACATGTGTTGCTGTGCATGTGTGAGTACAAACTAGCTGAACAATTTCATATAGCCCAACCTAAAGCATTGAGGAATTATTTAGAAGGGACAAATCTTTGGCTAAGTTCAGACTGCACATTGCACAATTCTGAAGTATTTTATTTAGTGATAACCAAAATTGAAGTGTCTGGTTGGGCTTTGGCTAAATATGGTCGCAATTCTGTTGTTTATGTTATGTCATAGTTTGTTCAGGTAACTCTTAATATAAATACAGTCCAGACTATAAAGTAAACTGAACACTACACATCTAATAGCTGTAAAACTGTAAACTGTTATGATATAATAACATACTTCACTTTAAAAAAAAAAAAAGATGTACATTTGGCCATTATAAATGATAACCGTGCTGCTTTCTATTCTCTCTGCAGAATCAGCACCTGCCCTCTCATCTCCATCCCCAACCTCCATCCAGGCCTGTGCCCCTGTCAAGCAGCCATGGCACAATTCTTCAGGGCTCTCATCAGCCCCGGAGAGCCAATGTGCCACCTGGCCGTTTCCTGCCTCCCATCCACCCAGCATCCCCCCAGCAGCAGAGGCAGACACAGCAGTCTCCATTGCTTGGAGATGCCCCCTCTCCATCCCCAACTGCGGTGGTCCAGGGCCCTGTCCTGACACAGGCTCCCTCTGGTGGTGTGTGCAGCCTGCCTGCCATCCAGACCCCTGCTGTCCCTGCTCCCCCACAGACTGCCAAACCCCAGGCAACCACTCAGGGGCAAGGTTGCAGTAGACTGCCACGTCTCAAGAAGACAGCATCCCTTAGTGTGGCAACTACTGTGACAGGTAAACACACACACACACACACACACACACACACACACACACACACACACACACACACACACACACATTGAATACTGCCTCATGCTCATAGAGATTCACAGGGTTCATAACAGAGATGTAGGCTATGTTTGAACCAGTAGCATTACTATATGTTGACCTTTTTCAGTTTAAATGTGAAACATTGAAAGAAATTCTGTACAATTCTCACTGAAATCAGAAAGTGTAGACATTCATTCAGACAGTCATTTCACCTTTGCCCCCCCAGAGCAAAAGTCCAGGCAGACGAGGCAGACAAGCAAGACAGAGCCCAGACAGGCCAAGAATCTTCCAGAGCTGGCCAAACTGCCTCCTCTTCCCAACCCAGAGCAGGCCATCCAGCAGGCCTTTAATCTGCTGAGTGCTGACTGGTGGGATTATAGCTTAAACTGTCTAGAAATATTACATATGAACAGCACACCATACAAACAATAGGTTTTTAAAGGCAGAGATAGGGCTATTATTATACAAGCTAAGCTAAGATAGTGTTGACATATTAATAGCCTACTAGAAGAACAACAACAATATTGTGCCTTTAGTGAAGATATCTTAATATATGATTAGATATTTTCTTGAAGGATTTATGTTAAACTAGCTGGAGACCACATACAGTAAACCAACTCCATGTATCACGTTCCTCTGATATGATTGTGTCGTTGCTGCAGGAAGATGAAGATTGAGGCGCTGACCTCCATCAGGTCTCTGTCTCAGCACCATGCTGAGGTGCTGCTCCCCAAACTGCATGATGTTTGTCTGGCCATCTATCGCGAGGTGAGAGACCTAGAAAAGATGCTAGAGCATGGGTGTGTGAAAATATCTGTTTGTAGGCTAACTATTATAATGCCATGGTGCTATGCTAGAAATAATGTTTACTGTTGACAGTGTTGCTAAACTTCCCTCATTCCGCCCAGGTGAAGAGCAAGCAGAAGCAGGTGTCCTGCGCTGCAGTGGAGACCTTGGCCCACCTGTTTGCGTACTTGGGGCAGAGCATGGACTCTGAGGCTGAGGCCACTGTCCAAATGCTGCTGCCCCTCGCCTCACTTGGGGAGGCTGGCTGCTTCAAGGAGCAGATAGGTTTGGCGCTGGGGTACATGATGGTCAGCATCACCCCATCTTACAGTGTCAATGCTCTGGTCAGAACAGGGCTCAGGTAAGGCACAGAGAGAAAGAGCGCAAGAACGACAGAAGAGTTTTCCTCTTCTCTGCAATTCTGTTGGTTACTTTGGTTCTATCAATCCTCAGTAAGCTCCCCACATTGGCTAGTTCTGTACATGTCCGTTTCACTGGTCTCAGAGTCAGACTGTCTCACCAGGCTAGTGCTTGTGATGTCTGTCATTGTTTCTTTGACTCCTCTGGCTAACAGTTAATTCATTGTCATGGTTTGATTTATTGCTTCTCTGCCTCTTCTTAGGCACAAAAGCACACCTGTGCGAAAGGCCACTGCTCTGCACCTCGAGACACTGACACATATCGTGGGGGTGTCGCATCTGCTGTCTGGGAAGAAGGGCCTGACGGACCGCTTTATTCATAGCGTCAGCTGCCTGGCCCTGGATTGTGCACTAGAAGTCAGGTGGGAGCGCCACTTCGGTTTCTTCACTCTTTTTTCTCTATTCCCTTCATTAATGTATCTCTTTTTCCCCATTAACTTGAATAGCAGTCTTCGTTTGGAGGTCACTTTGGACAAATGCAGCACTATGAATTAAAATGTAAATGTTAAGTAAATGTATAACGAATGCTGAAATTATCTATGTATGACTTGACTTGAAATTGCGATACACAGTAGTTTGGCTGACCACAGGCAGATTCTTAAAATCTTAACACTTAGCACTGGTCTGGTGTATTCCATTTTATCACGATTTATGACAAGGTCTCATAAATGTCTGGATCATTTAACAATCAGTTTGTCAATCTGTCAATCAATGCCATGATCAATTGATGCATTTTGTGTATGACACAGGAACCACGCCCGTAACATCATGGTCCTCCTGGGCTCCCATCCTGACTTAATCAAACTGGTGGACAAGTACGGCCCTGAGAGTCAGATAATTGTCATTAAGGACATCATTAACAAATGCCAGAAAAAGTGGGCTTGTAAGATCACTGGATATTATTCAAAATATCAATGAAATGCCATAATCTCTAATCATTATTATTTAATGTGTGATACTGGGGAAATGTAATGATTTTTTTTTCTTTCAGAAGTATCCACTGAAGTAGCCTACGCATTGGCGGTAAAAAGACAGCATCCAATTACACTACAAAAAAAATAAAAAGAAAATAAAAAGAAAGAAAACTTGCACACAAAAACATCATGTGTTGGTCACTGTCACTTTGTTTAACTAAACTGTTGGCTAGTACTGCAATCTTAAAGCCTCTTGCCAATCTTAAAATCTGATCAATGGAGCCACAAAAGTCTTGCAGACCCAGCTGGCTGAGAAGCTAGAAGTCATATTTTGCGGTGATATTTATGTCAGCATATCAGTGAACACCAGATATCACTCTGTGAGTTTCATACCTTTGTAAACAGACGTTTAATGCGTTTCAGGAGGGATTGTTGAGTTGCATAACAAAATGAAAAAAATTGTGAAATACTGCTAGG
>JAODXP020000020.1:16158970-16233051 GCA_027497455.2 Sardinella longiceps
TTTAAGGGTAAAAACACAAACTTTAAGTACACTATGCAAAACAGTATTCCACTTGACCCCGACGTGATTTGAACACGCAACCTTCTGATCTGGAGTCAGACGCGCTACCGTTGCGCCACGAGGTCTGCTAGTTCCAGGAGTCGACGTTTATGTTTATAAATACCACATCAAATGAAGTTCGGAGTGTTTTCAACAAAAAAATTAATATTTACTGCTGCTACGGCTGAGCGATTAACGAGGCAACATAGAAACATGCAACAATTAATTTAAAGCTAATGCTAATTTGTACCGGGTCCGTCTCGAACGAACCAACGCAGTTAGGCCTAAGCTAGGCTACGCTATGTAACATGCGGCTGTCACGGCTACAAGTAACCATTCTTGAATTAGGCAAGGCAACACTGTAAATTACAAATAGACTGTACAGTGTAACCTGTGTATCATTTATGGACGGAATCCTTGACAGGTTTAAGATAAAGGACAGCGTTATTACTCTGACATGGCCTACTGCTACTTAGCCTACTCAAAGGAATTGCAAGGAATGGACCAGATGGAAGACATCCAAAAAATGACACTTGCAGAACTTGAGCCAACTACAGCCTCAGCGACTATAGCCCATCACTTGACTTGTTCGTGATGCACTAGCTAGTCCCTCTGAGCATGCTTGACTTTCAGAGAGTTGGGATTTGACGTTGAAATCCTGACTCATGGTATGGATGATTTTCTGTAGGTGCGCCTTGCACACTCGTTAGTAAGTGTGTGTAGGCCTAACTCTTATGAAAAATAAATTGCAGTAGGCCTACCGAAATTACAATTTTGCAACTTAAATTGCAGGAGGCCTATCAAAATCACACTATTGCAGCATCATTACTGCAGGCTAAACGCAATATTTTGAACAAAAAAACTGCATTAAGAAAAATTCAGTGCATAATGTAACCGTTGGACATGACTGAATTTCCGTTAGTTTTTTTTTTCGGGGACTAGCCTTCCCCAAAGAAGCAACAACTACGAATCCTGTGGCATGAAATTCAAATTTGGGCTTCCTACAGTAGGCTAAGTGATGAGCAATAGCCTACCTTACTAACACAGGAAATATGATATAGCCTACTATTGCACGATCCACAAACCGCTCATACAGTCATCAGCAAGCATTCAGCTATCGGTATGTTCAAAATTTTCATGGTTCATAAATGGTTCATATAAATTAGGCTACTTGGATTCTCAAATTGGTTTTATAACTACATTAAGTAGCCTACATTTAATTGGCAAACTTAGTGTTTGCATTTGAAGACCACGTTTGTGAACGTACTCTTTCCTGTATTTATTTCCAATTCAAATGCCACAGCTAGTGTCTTGTTTGCTGGAAGATAGTGTATGCAAATAAATTAAAATTGAGCCCAACTCTAGCTGTGCAAACCCACTCGAATGCGGCAACATTCTTTTCCTGTCTATGGATTAGACTGCAGAGAACTAAACACGTTTATCATCAATAGAGTTAAACGACACTAGAAATTTACTCTTTTATTTCTCTAGACATCTAACTCTCACCGGTGTGACTTTGCCGGATTACAATGGAAGACTTTCACGTTACTATAAAAACATCAGCTTCCTCACTTGCCGGCTCCTACAGCAAACTACACGTTTCCTTGATCAGCACCCATGGCAAGATTGTATCCGCTGTGCTAGATGCAGAGAGCCATCTCTTACCTGGCTCGGTAAGGATATCAAACATTTTATAACACGTTTCTAAATGTCTATGTGTTTACACTGGGGGCATAAGTCTGTGTGTTTACACTGGATGCATTTATGCTAACAGCCCATACATTTGTTCTTAAAAGGCTTGCACAATGACAATGGCAGGGAATAATGATGTGGAACAGGTGGCTTTGGTCCGCTTACGCTTGGAGGTCCGGCCTGGATTTCCTGAACTGGACTGGCATTGCCAGACGGTTGAAGTAAATCATGGTCCTCAAGTGCAAGTCTTCCCCTGCCATAGGTGGCTACAGTCATCAGATGGTGATGTAGAACTCTGCAGTGAGGATGGTAGGCCTATGCACTAAACGGGTAACTGTGGTCATCTAGGAGTAATTTGCTGACCTAGATATTGTTAATATGTGTTTGATGACTGTACCGAAAGATTTTTGTATTGTATTGCCAGTGTGTATTCATTCTGCAAAGTTGTCAGGTTGGCTAAAATCCTTGCATTTAACATTCAAACTTCACAGACAAGACATTAACTTTAAGGGCGAGTTCCCAAAGAGTAGGCTAAATGCTGCAAAAGGAAACTCTTTCTCAACGTCCTGGACAGTTCATGTCTAGTTTTTCTGTTTATGTCATAGTATCACGTTGCAGGATGTTGATGTATGATAAAATAAGATAAAAAAAAAAAAAAAAAAAAGGCTTTCGACTTTCAATCTCCCCAATCAAATGTTGTTGATGTTTCCTAGCATGTCTGGTGACCAGTGAAACAGTGCAGGTCCTGAGGGAGCACAGGACACAAGAACTCAGTATAAGACAACAACACATTAGGTACGATGCACTGTTCTAGTAGCCTACAATTTAGGATGACTTAGGCTGCCCAGCTCTCTGGATGCCCATGTTGATTGCAGTTGTTAACATAGCTGTCTTCATTGGTTGTGAGTCATATAAAGTTCATGATGGTTAAGCGGTTGGTAGTGTTGGGTATAACTTCATTACAAATAGTGATTGTGTAAGTAGCTGTTGCATAGCTGGTTTCTGAACCAGATAGCTTTTCTATTGGCTCAGTTTTTAAAAAGGAAATTGTGTGTGGTACATCAACCACATGCATATCAACAACATGCACTTCAAGTGTGTTCTCCAGAGCATCAGTTAAGATCAGGACCGTAAAACCGTGGCAGATAAAGTAACCAGTAAGACAGCCGCAGAGACTATCATGAAAACATCTTTCAGATAGATGAAAAAAATGACACTTTGATACAGGATGCTGCTTAAAAAAAATGTTCTTGTAGTGTTTGCTAAGATTTAAGCCTATGCTTTTTATACTTTTTGACTTTGGATGATGTAATATTGCTTAGATCTGTCTCGTCATGGTGTCATGTCTGGGCTCCATTCCAGGTGGCATTCTTTTGCTGAGGGACTACCTCACTGTGTGGACATGCAGACTCTGAAACCCCTGGGACCAAATCTCAGTTACACACGCCAGAGGTGGGTGCTTTGGTAAAACCAGCACAACTGTGTTTGAGTTTGTGTTTACACTCATGCTTGCACATGGTGCTTCGCTTATCACACACTCACTCACTTTGCAGTTTTGCATTAGATGGGGTCCTGCAGTATTTCTGTACACTTTGTGGTCCTACAATTCAGACAGTTATAACTTAATTACGAATGCAATATGACTACAGCAATGTCTTCATTGCGTGTCAGCACAGAGTTAAAGGTGGTAGTTTGATTTATCTGCTCTGTGAGGTTTTTGGTGGAAGATAATGTTTAACGTCCTCATATGCAACAAAACACTACAGTATGTGTTGTTTTCAGAGAACACTGAAAGGTGGGATGTACTACATGTACGTCTCGTGTGTTTGGTGTCTAGTTGGAATACATCTCTGAGGACAAAAGCATCTGCTAAGACAGACAAATGGGACATTATTGACCATCGCTCAGCTGTCTGTTAGTTATCAGTATTGGTTATTGATAATTATTAACTGATAATTATTAACTTAAAATTATTGTCTGTCTTTCTTTCTTTTTTAACCTCCTTCTCTCAGTCCCGGCACTAATTTGCACTATCTAAAGGGCTTTACGGAGAGGAAGGAACCTTGGGGAAGCCTTAAGGAGATAGAACGTCTTTTCATGCACAACGGCAGTGGAAATTTGGTTGCCAGTAGGTATATTTTCTAGCCTGGGAGAAGCCATGCTGCCTTGCCACTCGATTTCATTTTGCCCTGTGAAGCTGCATGGTGTCCATAGCCGATTTCTAGCCCTCTACGAGAAAATGAATAGGTGGTTCCCAGACTAAAAATCACTTGTGTTGGTATTAGCCAGGCTATATATTTTCCTTTATTAACGGTGAACATTCCCACAGAAAACTGAAAATAAAGTCTGCACACCACGCTCCCATTTATCTTGATTTAATGTTTAACGTTTCGTACAGCCTGCCCATCATCGGACATTACAAACACATAAAAACCCAATATTTTATACAATACAATATCAAGATAAATGGGAGCTTGGTGTACGGACTTTATTAGTTATATTTCAGTTTTCATGTGACTTTTCTAGTCTTGCACCCAAAACTTTTTTAGACGGTTGTGCATGTTTTCCTTTCTTGATTAACATTCCCACAGAATGCATCTCAGTATTTGTCTCCTCTCTTGTCTATTTCAGTGTATGTGTTGTCCCACTGGAGAGAAGATGCCTTCTTTGGGTATCAGACTCTGAATGGCTGCAATCCCCTAATGATTCGGCAGATCCGCAGCATCCCAGCTAACCTGTCAGTTACCCCAAAGCTAGTTCAGCCTTTTCTCCCTGAAGGATCCTCACTTGAGCTAGAGCTGGAGGTGTGTGTCGGCATCCTTGGCACATTGAAGTAGTTTACATTAGATACATTTTCAATGCACAGTGGTATTTTTGTCACACATTTTTTTCTTTTTCCTTTCATTTGTGTTTTTGTCATTTGTTCATGGCTACAGAGAGAGAAAGTGTTTCTGTTGGATTATGAGGTTCTGGAAGGTGTGCCACCAAACGTCATCAATGGGAGACAGCAGCACTTGGCTGCTCCGTTGTGTCTTCTGCATGCCGGTCCAGATGGAAATCTCAAACCCATTGCCATCCAGGTCTGTTTACTAAACATGTCACTTGCTGTATTCTCTTATCATGACATATTTCTGTGAGTGTGAACCTATATTGTATGCTGTCATCTCATCTTCCATTTTTCTTTATATCGTTTTCCTCTCCACTTATCAAGAGTTTCTGTGATTTCAGAGAATTCATTTTGAACAGGTGATTTTCACTGTGCTTTGTAGCATCAGTGGCTATTTCACCAGTAATTTGCATTTGAAAAACCACCTGACCTTTTCTATCTATCTATCTATCTATCTATCTATCTATAGATCTTTCTTTCTTTGACTCTCACTGAGTGTGGCTTCTCTCTGTGCTCCTGCCACCCCACAGCTCCAACAGAAACCCAGCACAGAAAACCCAGTGTTCCTGCCATCTGACCCAACACCTGATTGGCTGCTGGCCAAAATGTGGACTCGCTGTGCAGACTTCCAGTGTCACCAGCTCATCTCCCATTTCCTGCGCACGCATCTTATGGGAGAGGTGTGCTGTGTCGCCACCCTGAGGCAGCTACCAGAAGTGCACCCTGTTCATAAGGTGGACTCAGATGAGAGAACATTTAGGAACATGATTCATAAATCTTTTTTTGGTAACATGGCATAATTCAACATACAAGGCAGGTCTTATTCTGTGTTCTTGTATGAAATTATTATACTTTAATTATTACGGTTCAATTTGTGGAGTGTGTGTTTGATGTCTTACCCAATCTCAGACCACCTCCACAGTGATATTTCTGGTATGATTTCATGAATTTCCTACCGGATGTATAAAGGTCTGGTCTTATCTTATTTTATCTTATCCTATATCTTATCTTATCTTATCGTGTCTCCTCAGCTTGTGATGCCACATGTTAGGAGTTCTCTCCAAATCAATATTCAAGCCCGGGCCTCTCTATTGGCGGCCAATGGAGTATTTGATCGGGTAAGTGCGTTCTTTCATTCAGTATGCCACATTTTGTTTATTGTTTGCATGTACATCTATGTACAGTATGTACAACTGCTATTAGAATGCACTGGAATACCTAAAGGCCTATTAGTGGTTTTGTAATTACACTTCTGACTGTACATCATGTGTGTAACTAGCTTCACACCTCAATTTTCTGTGTTAGCATTTGCATATGATTTGGTTAATACTGACTCCTGCTTGTGTGTTAGGCCATAGGTTGTGGCCTGAAGGGATTCCCAGTTCTGCTGGCTCATGCCACATCTCGACTGCGCTACGAGACTCTGTGTGTTCCCGAGGACCTGAAGGCCAGGGGGGTGGACACACTTCCCAATTGCTACTATGCTCAAGATGCCCTGAAAGTGTGGAACGCTCTTCACAGGTACGAATGACTCCCAGGGCCAATGTGAAATCATCTCAGGCATCCATTGAGGCCCGGGACATAAGAGGTTTAGTGCTGTATGTCTGACAGCTTTTCATTCCACATCAGTTTCAACAAGTCACAGCTGAGCTGAGATGAACTGATCAACACCCAGTCTTGTCAGTGTTCATTTAGTCTCATCTTGTTTTCTCTGGAGAATCGGTGTAGCTTTGGAGCAGGTAGATCTTAAATAACTGAAGAAACTGAAATCTGTTCATAAGAAATGGCATGTGTGAAAGAAAGTGTTATGCTATTGGACCATGAATCCTGGTTGGAAACTGTTGTCCTTGAGGGCTGTTTATTGTATAAAGATGTTCTTTCAACATTATTTTAGAATATAAACCGTTGTTCACTGAGAGGGCTCAGATTTGCATGTGACATTTGTGAGTGTGTTCGCACTTGTTTGAAATTAGAGACCATTTATTTGCATGCTGCCCAGGTTTGCCACAAAGTGGGTGGGTGTGTATTACCATAGCAACACAGAAGTCCAAGAAGACAGCGAACTGCAGAGCTGGATCAAAGAAATTTTCATCAAGGGCTTTCTGGGAAACACAGAATCTGGTAAGGAAGCAGAGTGTTACACAGTATGTAGGATATAAGCCTAAAAAATTGCAAATTGATGAGTTTTCATGTCCTGTTTGTGTGCATGTTCAATAACTCAATTCCGGATCTAAAATAATTCCTCTGTCCCCTAACACAGCACATCTGATTTGTGTTGACCTTTATAATATTTTTACCACTATTTCAGCCGCAAAAAATAACATTTACATAAAAGTAGTTTTTGCTAGATTGCCATCAAAGATACTGTTATTTATGTTGGACCCTGCAGTATTACTCTGTAGTACATTATGTTTGCCTTCTACATCCGTGTTCTTGTTCAATTCTAACATGTAGGCCTAAGTGCAGGAGAATAACAGCATCCTGTTCTTTTATTGTCTGTCTGCTGGGTGTCTCCTTGGCAGGACTGCCACAGTCTTTTCAGAGCAAGGAGGAGCTGAGCAAGTTTATCACCATGGTGATCTTCAGCAGCTCAGCCCTGCACGCTGCTGTCAACTTCTCTCAAGTATGCAGATCTTGACTGATAATCTGTCTCCATTTGAATACTATATTGAGAGTTTGATTGAACAGCCAGCTGTGATGTTAATGGTCTAGCTCTAGCTAGTCCAAGTATTATTTGATCTATACTTGTAGATAAAATGAAAGGAGATGTTTGTATGAGGGAATGTGCAAAGTAATATTGCATCCTCACAACTGTTTTATATATGTTAAACATCTTTTAGAAACTCTTGACACACTTTTCATATTTCATTACAATAGATAATCTCATTTTAAACCCTCTCAGTCTTTAGATGTAGCCCGGTAAACGTTTGATTCTGTTCTTGTTAAACTAACTACAGCTTGACTTCAACCTGTGGATGCCAAACTGTCCGGCCTCCATGTCCAAGCCTCCCCCTCAGTGTAAAGGCTCAGTGAGTGAGGAGGACCTACTGACCTTCCTGCCAGACGTCAACGCCACCTGCAGTGTCCTGACCACCCTCACTCTCCTCTCTCAGCCAGCCCTAAACTTTGTAAGGATTTATTGTTGACTTAGTGATTGTTTAAAAATATAATTTACTGGGGATATTTTTAAAAGAGTAATGGCACATTTGACTTTTGCACATTAAGTGGTGCACAGGGATAGGAAAGTACACTGACCAATAGACCTGCCGCAGCGTGCATTTTTATGTTTCTCCTGACACCTTTATGCTTTTTTTCTATTCAGATCTGAACTGGGTCTTTGTCACTTTATCACTGTACTGTGAATGTTTACCTTTTGTAAAACTAGAACTCCAGACTTCAGTTGTCTCCTCCTCTGCCCTCTAGGTGCCATTGTGTCAGTACCGTGAGCCTTACTTCAGCAATGACGCCCACCGCAGGCTGGTTGAGGAAGTGCAGAAGGATCTGAAGGCAATAGGGGAGGAAATCTCTGAGAGAAACAGCAAGCTGGAACTTCCTTACTCATATCTCATCCCTGATCACATTGAGAACAGCGTTGCAATCTGATATTATCATAAAAGGAGATGCCATTTCTGTAGTACATTCTGCAGCAGTTTAGGTTCTGTTTTTTTTTTTAGGTGCGTCATATGACATTGCTACTACAGTGCATTCTCTGCTCATGCCCATGGCCATACCAACATCACTATCTATTACCTGCTTTTGATTTTTTATTTTATTTTAAATGTCATTTTTATACAAATCACCTGTAACTTAGTATTTAGCCATATTATCATGTTTCAGGCCTTCCAACCCAACCCTTACTCATACATATCTTAGACAAGGGGAATTATGAGAGTGTACTCAGAGCAGAACTAAAAGGAAAATGGTGAAAAATAATGTGAAAAAAAAATGTGACAAAGTTTGCAGCGCAGACTCTCACTATGGCATATACAGTGTATTACTGTACTCTACAGTCTTTTTATACAATGTCTTGTGTAGCCGGTGGCGGTCCACACTGCACGCGGGTCTCGAACCCGCTACCCCGCAAGCTACAAACTCCCGGCGTGGGAGTGGAACGCTCTAACCAACTGAGCCAAAAGCCCGAGCTTCTAACTGAGCGTGTTAGAAGCGCCCATGGAATTGGGTGATGAGGATTTACACACTACCGCCGAGCTAGCCACGCTAGCTGGCCCCCGTTACACTTGCATAGTCAGTAAAAATAAACCTTCTAACTTCTGTCAGACATAGACAAAATACATTCACATATCTCCCTCATATGCCAGTATGCCACTGAGACAAAAGAGGTCCTACAGCAGATGCAGTGTTCTTTATTATAAAGAGGATTGGCTTAAAGCAAGGTATAGAATTGATCATGTTCAAATCTGTATTTGCAAATACTGTCTCATACATATTATTTTAGAAAGGTTCTGCAGTCATACAAGTGACTTACGTACAAATACACTTGTGTACAGAAATATTGGCCAGTTAGTCCCAGGAGCCAGAGCAATAAAAAGCATGTAAACCCTAGCCCCTCTGCTTTATTTGGCAAAACAGTGCATATCATTGTTCTTTTATTTCACCGTAAACAGCACAGCAAGATTTTTTTCCTTTTTTTGTTAAGCGAAGAAAGCAGCACTGTGTCCTTAGAAGTCACTGCAGGAATCACGAGTGGTTGTTGAGTGTTTAGATTGAGTGTCGTCTCCCACTTTTTTGCCTCTGGATCAAGTAGATTTCCATAGCCTACTTTCATACCAAGACTGATTTTGTATGCAAATAAAAAGGTTTCATCAATCAAAAACAAGCAAATGCATTTTTAAATAAATATTAATTCCTAGTAATAAGGAATATAAAGGTCTCTCCTTAAAAAGTTAATTTTTTTTTAGAGCAGGCTTTCTCTCCCTCAGTGTTTCAGTCTGTCTTAGTCCTTTCCTGCTTCGTCAGTGTATTCTCCTCAGCTATGGGACTCCAGCACGAGTACTTTGCACTCTCTCTTGGCGATCTTGTCCAGGGAGAGAACAGTTTTCTCCTGAGGCGGTAGGTAGAGGGGCTTTCCCACTGGTGACCCCACAGGAGGGGTGATGGCTCGCCGTTCCATGGCGCTGCCCGCCCTGAGCGACCACACACACACACACACACACACACACACAAAGACACTGTTAATATCAACCTGACTGAGCAACACTTCTGTAACATAGCCTAACAACAAGTAAGTGCTATTGTAGCTCATCATTAATTACATTTTCTTAACAAAGAAAGCTTTTAGGGGTATTTCTTTGCAAGTCTGAGTACACTCTGCTATAGCAAAACGTTGCTTGAATTCTTTAGACATTGAGCAAGAATTCAGGTATTGACCAATTTATTTATTTGAAAAACTATAATGTATTATGGCAATAATGTATTTTCAAGTCTCCAGCTGTTTATGGTGAGATATTGGCTATTCCATTTATGCGACAGCTCTGGGGTCAGTCTCCCAAGAGCATAGTTGCTTTGCAATATCCAAGTGCCAACCAACTAAGTTTCTAACTTGTTAGCAATTATATAGTACTAGGCTGTTCTGCTGTTCCACCCATTATAACTGCCCTTATCACAACGTGTTGTTCCCCATGGTCTGTCTGTGAGGGGTCAGAGGTCAGATACCTCATGATGTGGGAGCGTGACGGCTGCTGGTGGGAGAAAGACTGGGAGCGGCCCAAGCTGGTCTGATGCCGGTCTAGCAGGTCCCTTACGGCCGGGCTGGAGGGGCTGTTTTTGCGGGACAGGGGGCGTGCGTCCACTGGGGGGTTGGACACCGGAGCTGTGAACTGCAGCTTCAGTTTCATGTGCTGACTTAGCTGCAATGGCAGAAGGAGGGAAATGATAGTTCAGGATCACGAAGAGCCTCATGAAACATGTAATGCTTTTGGTGAATACTGTTAAGTTGTTCTGTGTTATTTAAATCGTAACTGCAAAAATAATTGACCTTCTCTTTAATTTCCTGATGATCTAGCTCACTGTCTTTAATACCCCTAAGACCCAGACCCATAACAAGTCACACTGGACACTGACAGCAGATACAAAAAGGGAAATTCAATAGTTTCATTAAGGATCTCTGAACCACCTAGGGCCACCATTTAAAGGCAATGATAGTATTTCATGGAGTCTATGACTCAATGCAAGTGGAGTGCTTGCAACAAGATTACTCTGAAGCACACCACACCAGTGACTCCAGAAATCACACTGCGAGATCATCTCTCTTAAGATAAAGTTAATATGTCATAGTAAAACATCCTCTTTCTCTATATAATCCAGCAGAGAGTCTTCATAGAGACCTCATAGAGTCCAGCTCGTAGAATCTGGAAGGCCACAGTGAAGGAGATGGTGCTGCCTTTACGACAGTGGCCAAGATTGCTGAGGGGTGACTGACATACCACGGGACCAATGGCAGTCTCTTCACTTTGACCCCGCCCTGGATAACAGTGTGAGAGGGCAGAGAATGGAATGGATGGAGATAAAATAATATTATATGCAGAGCCTTGTCAGAGGAAGAGATGGAGAATATAATGGGAACACATTATATTACACATATGTACACATTTTCTGTGTACACAATTGGGTATCAACATGCTTGTTTCATGAAATATCTGTATGTAAGGTATCTTACCCTTACCCTCTGGGGTCCAAACTAGTCTTACGGCCAGAAAATCTTGTAAGTTGTTGAATAATGTGTAGCGGACCCGAAAAAGGTCCTGTGTCTTGACTGTACTGGGGCAACTGGCCGTCATAACAAAGCGTGGACGATCCAACCTTATACTAGGCAGTCTGGTCAAATAGAATTTCAAAAGAAGTAGGGGGATTTGTTTGTTAAATTTGTTTACATGTACTATTTTATATTTTGTTGGACCAGAAACATAATACTTCCTTACCTGTAATGTGTATAGATACAGTTGGTGAAAGGCATTTTGGCAGTTGACCACTGAAGTACTGCTACAAGGGGTACCTCAAGGCCCTAATAAAAGAAAATACTATTCAATCTGTGTCAACAATACAATACTGTGATGACACTCTATTTAAATAAATAAATAAATAAATAAAAGAGTGCATTAGTGCCTTAGATCACTTTCATGTCTACGCAGCTTTTCTCGCTCTGTAGATATGAGTATAGAGTTTCACCTCAGAGTCATCCTGGGACATGTCACTCATATGCAGCTGAAACAGGAAGTCATGCTCCTCTAAGGAACTGAGCATGCTGGGAAACTGGCAGGTGAGGCTTTCCATTCGACAGAATGATGCCATGGCAACTTCTCCTGACTGGTGGCTGGAAGTAGAAAAGTGAAGATTCTATTTTGAGTACAGAAAGTATATCCATACATTTTCATAAATTACTACTATGACCTAACAACAGGACACGGATTACTGTGTCTTACTACTAATTCATAATTTTAGAGGTTTAAGGATAATAATATGCACACATAGTGGACAGACTTACCAGACATTGTCAACAAGCAAGACAGAGCCATCTGGCATCATGGGTAGATAGGATGCATTAAAGTTGGGTAGAATCCTCAGGTCATGGATGTTGATGTCTTCCTGGGAACACTCATTAAACACTGACAGAAGAAATGGACACATTGAAGAAAAAATACAAAAATAATTTGAAAGAGAAACATACACATAACAAAAATCCACTAATAAAAGTGTTGTCTACTGCAGTAAGACTGATTAGGCAATGGTGTCTCCCCAAGCTGGCCTTTCCTACCTTTCAGCACAGTCAGGTGTTTCCCAGCAACGGTCATCTGCTTGCATCTCACAGTCGGGGGCGGAAGCACTGTCAGAGTTGTGCTTACTATTTCAAGAAGAAAAAAGAATTGAGTCTTAGCCCACTACATTGACAGCATCATAATTATCAACATAAAGATCTGATTGGCTTATATTATCTGAAGGGATTCCTGTGAGAGAATGCTGTCAATCTTTCGAGTACTGAGTTACTCGATTAAAAACGGTGTGACCATGACTAAGATCTGATTAAGAAAGTACCAATCAAAGGTCTGTTGTGATTGCTGATGAAGTGGCGTACAGTACATTTAATCTTTCAAAAGTTGCAGTAGATGGGATTGGATTTAATTTGCAAGCCCAGCATCTGAATCACGTCACAGGAAAAGTGATACATTACTTCTAAAGCGTGTGCCAATGCTGGCTCAGGAGATCCCTGCATTCAGGCATCTAGACGGTTTCATCAAATCAAAGGCACAAGAGTGCGATCTGAGCACTGCAGATTTTCTTGAGTGAGAGCTTTTGTCTTTTATAGTCACTATTCTGAGATCCTCTGACAGGTAGATATGTTTGTAAACAGACGGACACACCTTGGGCTTTAAAGGTGTTGAGATCCTGTCGGAAGGTGAGCGTTGGCGCTTGCTGCTGCAGAACTGTGAGGTAGCCTCTGTCCTGCACTTCTGCTTTCTCTGCCTCCTGCTTCCAAACAGTCACCATCACCTATAACAGGCACCAAGACAGAGCAAAACTGTAGCACTTACTATTTGTAACACTGAGACTCCCATGATGGAGTAATCAATGCATAACTATACTGTATCTTTAAGCAATAATGAAAAACATATAATGTGTGGCATCCAACCACTGAGTTCTAACCTTGACCTTGTGTGTGTTGACAGGAAGTTTATCAAGGGACACAGTCAAGGGAAAGATGACTTCATCACTAAGGACCACTGGCTCATCCAGAGGCGACTGGCAGATACAAACAGAAAGATGTCAATCAATCAATCAATCAATCAAGAGTGAAAACACATAGAGAGTGAAAGAATCAAGGAGTAGCAGGCTTGAGGGTGTAAAAGAGAACACAAGGGGGTTAGTGAAGAAAACAGAAAAGAAAACCATAGCGTGACTGAGTGGACGTTGTAAGACACCAAAATAGAGAGGCAGGGAGAAAGGTCATTATTTCTGCTCTATTTGCCTTCATGCTTGTGTGGAGCAATATTATATAAACCTTGTGCACATCATTTTTCATGAGGCCCAGGAGGAGGGCTTCTCTATTGTTTTTCTTGAGCACTAAAATCCTATTGTTATGAGTGGCATGAACACAACACATGGCAGCAAGGCATAGAACATGTCTGTTGTGGTGTGGAGAACAGGAGGGAGAAAAGGAATACAGCTAAAGACAGTAGCCTATGTGTCATGCAAAATATCCAATTGGAGAGAGAGTCTGCTAATAAAACGAATAATTTCATTGTTGGGTCTATATTAACATTGGCACTTCTGTGGTTTTAAATACTAGGTTATCATTTAGTCCGTCACTAGAAATGACGAGTTTTGGCACCTTTAAAGGAGCTCTGCGGAACTCCCGAACGCCGTTGCCGTTGTTGTGAATAAGCAGTGGCTTGCATTCTCTGAAGCCACCACCTCCAGCATCCCTTCTGAAAGACGATTTTCCTTCACTATCGTCTCCCTCCTCAGCACCTTCATTCCCGCTACTGTGATCATGGTCGAAGTAGGCGTGAGAACGATGTCTGCTTTCCCCTGGACTCACGCTTGCCACTGCGCAAAGCGAACCGGCCAGTTCTCTCCAAGCACGACCGTTTGGACTCTCGGTACCGAATTCAAATGCGTGACCGGACCTTGTCAACACGTCGCTCTCCGCATCGCTGCACCGCAGAACGAGCAAGAACCGTACTGTCTCTCCCATATAGAGATGACTTCGTCTTGGTAGTGATCGGTACCGTGCTGGGTCTGACAAGTCCGTAATCGGAACCGCAGGAAAATACATAAAATATTCGCATTGTGACTCCATCATCTGTACCATCGTGGTTGTAAATGGTCAATTGATAAACCAAACACACACATTCATTGCATGGATGTAGGGGGGCGGGGGCGGTCTAGGATCCGAAGAGGCATGAGCAATGGAACGTCGAAACCAAATATGCCATAAAGGTGTAATTAGGCCAAAGGAGATGGTGAAAACTTTCCGTCAAGCTAAAGCATGGACAATCCATGCGCAACAGACCTACTTGAAGCAGAACAGTTTAAAATAACATGTAAATCATAATCATGTAAAACGTTCAAACTTTTTATGAAGCCCCTTTATAATGAAGATATATTTTTTTGAGTGTCATTGTTACTTTTTTATGCTGGCCTACAGCAATCCATTGACAACTTAGCCCACTGCATGTGACCTTTTTAAACTGGCATGGCGTTTTGCAAAGGATTTGTTAAAATTTCTCATGCACAGTTAATGTGATGTTCAGCCTCGAGTGTTTATACATTATATAGCAACAGTAAAAAGTATCCAACAAGTCAATATTTTTATTTCTTTATTTTATTTTTCTACTTTAATTTTAAAGGGATCCAAGCTGTCCATGATGCCATTCAGCAAACAAGCGTCATCATTGTGACGTCATAATTGGGCTCCTTTTTCAAAAGAAAAACTTCATTTCAGTTCATTTGTAGCAACATTTTTTAGGAGTAGGGTAGGCCATTTGTTGCCTCCTTCCGATAAAAAAATGAATGTCAATGGTTTTAAAAAGGAGTTGGAGAGAATCCAGGCTAATAACCAGGAGATGAAGAACACCATGCTGGATCTCCTGAAGTTATTCCAGGAGCAGAAGGCCGGCACCCGCATGTGTTGCTGTGCATGTGTGAGTTTTCCTCAACTGTACAACCTAGCTGAACAATTTCATAGCCTAACCTAAGGAATTAGAAGGTGTTTGGCTAAGTTCAGACTGCAAATTCTTGCATTGCACAATTCTTAAGTAATTAGTGACAACCAAGATTAATGTGTTTGGTTGAGCTTTGGCTAAATGTGGCCACAATTTTGTTGTTTATGTTATATTATTATGTCACAGTTTGTTCAGATAACTCTTAATATAAATCTAATAACTAACATGTAATAATATATTAAAATACGTCACTTTACAGGAAAAAAAAGAATATCCATTATAAGTGATAAATGTGTTGCTTTCTATTCTCTCTGCAGAATCAGCACCTGCCCTCTCATCTCCATCCCCAACCTCCATCCAGGCCTGTGCCCCTGTCAAGCAGCCATGGCACAATTCTTCAGGGCTCTCATCAGCCCCGGAGAGCCAATGTGCCACCTGGCCGTTTCCTGCCCCCCATTCAGCCAGCATCCCCCCAGCAGCAGAGGCAGACACAGCAGTCTCCGTTGCTTGGAGATGCCTTCTCACCATCCCCACTTGCGGTGGTCCAGGGCCCTGTCCTGCCACAGTCTCCCTCTGGTGGTGTGTGCACCCTGCCTGCCATCCAGACCCCTGCTGTCCCTGCTCCCCCACAGACTGCCAAACCCCAGGCACCCGCTCAGGGGCAAGGTTGCAGTAGGCTGCCACGTCTCAAGAAGACATCCTCACTTAGTGTGGCAACTACTGTGACAGGTAAACACACACACACATTGAATACTGCCTCATGCTCATAGAGATTCACAGGGTTCATAACAGAGATGTAGGCTATGTTTGAACCAGTAGCATTACTATATGTTGACCTTTTTCAGTTTAAATGTGAAACATTGAAAGAAATTCTGTACAATTCTCACTGAAATCAGAAAGTGTAGACATTCATTCAGACAGTCATTTCACCTTTGCCCCCCAGAGCAAAAGTCCAGGCAGACGAGGCAGACAAGCAAGACAGAGCCCAGACAGGCCAAGAATCTTCCAGAGCTTGTCAAACTGCCTCCTCTTCCCAACCCAGAGCAGGCCATCCAGCAGGCATTTACTCTGCTGAGTGCTGACTGGTGGGACTATAGCTTAAATTGGCAAGAAATATTACATTACATACATAGTGTTGACATATTAATAGCCTACTAGAACAACAACAACAATATTTTAAGATATCTTAATATATGATTAGATATTTTCTTGAAGGATTTATGTTAAACTAGCTGGAGACTATTTACTCTGCAATAAAGGTCATGACCTTTATTGCAGAGTAAATAGTTTAGGCTATTGGTGATGCCATCTTTTTATTCATTAGTCTTTGCTGTGTATGTATGCTTTGTATCTGCACCCTTGGGTGCCACCTATCCATTGTCATGTGATCCAGAGGTAACCTGTGACCTCTTACCCCCCTGTGATAAGATGCTCCCTTCCATTGTTCTCTGTATCACGCACTGATGATGGCTTAGGCCGAAACGCGTTTGCACTGGACATGGTGGTATGCCAAATAAATAATGAGACATTGTAGCTCGTGAGTGCGGATTTTTCTTTAAGCTTATAGTTTTCTTTTTTCACGCACCCAAAGTCTTTTTTAAAACTTTTGAAGTTGAGCGCGCCCTCCCGACACACTTGAAAACTAGCTGGAGACCACATAGCCTACAGTAAACCAACTCCATGTATCAAGTTCCTCTAATAAGATTGTGTCGTTGCTGCAGGAAGATGAAGATTGAGGCACTGACCTCCATCAGGTCTCTGTCTCAGCACCATGCTGAGGTGCTCCTCCCCAAACTGCATGATGTTTGTCTGGCCATCTATCACGAGGTGAGAGACTTAGAAAAGATGCTAATACATGGATGTGTGAAAATATCTGTTTGTAGGATAACTGTTGTAATATCATGGTGCTATGCTAGAAATAATGTTTACTGTTGACAGTGTTGCTAAACTTCCCTCATTCCACCCAGGTAAAGATCAAGCAGAAGCAGGTGTCCTGTGCTGCACTGGAGACCTTGGCCCACCTGTTTGCCTTCTTGGGGCAGAACATGGACTCTGAGGCTGAGGCCACTGTCCAAATGTTGCTGCCCCTCGCCTCACTTGGGGAGGCTAGCATTTTCAAGGAGCAGATAGGTTTGGCACTGGGGTACATGATGGTCAGCATCACCCCATCTTACAGTGTCAATGCTCTGGTCAGAACAGGGCTCAGGTAAGGCACAGAGAGAAAGAGCGCAAGAACGACGGAGGAGTTTTCCTCCTCTCTGCAATTCTGTTGGTTACTTTGGTTCAACCAATCCTCAATAGGCTCCCCACATTGGCTATAGCTCTCTAGATATCCGTTTCACTTGTCTCTGTCTCACCAGGCTAGCGCTTGTGATGTCATGTCATTGTGTTTTTTCGACATTTCTGGCTAACAGCTAATTAATTGTCATGGTTTTCATGGACTCATTGCTTGTCTGCCTCTTCCTAGGCACAAAAGCACACCTGTGCGAAAGGCCACTGCTCTGCACCTCGAGACACTGACCAATATCGTGGGGGCGTCGCATCTGCTGTCTGGGAGGAAGGGCCTGACGGACCGTTTTGTTCATAGTGTCAGCTGCCTGGCCCTGGATTGTGCACTAGAAGTCAGGTGGGAGTGCCACTTCTTCCTCTTCCTTCTTCTTCGTCATCGTTTGGAGGTCACTTTGGACAAATGCAGCACTATGCACTCATAAATGTCTGGATCATTTAACTATCAGTCTATCTGTCAATCAATGCCTTGATCAATTCATGAATGTTGATGCATTTTGTGTATGACACAGGAACCACGCCCGCAACATCATGGCCCTCCTGGGCTCCCATCCTGACTTGATCAAACTAGTGGACAAGTACGGCCCTGAGAGTCAGCTAGTTACCGTGAAGGACATAATAAACAAATGCCAGAAAAGGTGGGCTTGAAAGATCACAGGATATCATATTCAAAATATCAATGAAATGCCAAAATTATTATTTAATGTGTGATACAGGGGAAACATAATGATTTTTATTTTATTTTTTCAGAAATATCCATTGAAGTACACATCGGCGCGGCGGTAAAAGACAGCATCCAATTGCAAAAAAAAACATACTTGCACACAAATAGGCAATAATAATAATTTAAAAAAAGCATGTGTTTGTCACTGTCACTTTCTAAACTATTGGCTAAACTGCAATCTAAAAGCCTGTTCTTGCCTATCTTAAAATCTGATCAATGGAGCCACAAAATCTTGCAGACCCAGCTGGCTGTGAAGCTCCAAGAGTTTGTCAAACTGGCATCACTCTCCTACGCAGCCAATCTAAATCAAAAAATAAAAAGGACAGGCCTGAATGTTGATTGATTTTGTGTGTGTGTCAAAAGTTTAAAGGGGCCCTATTAGGCTACACCCATTTTTACTGTCATTAGTTTAATTTCAATGGTGTAGTAGAGTTTATTTATGTTGGTGACGAATTCATTAACCTCCTGCATCCCTCAAATCTTACTCACACCCTTTATCCTTGGGGTCAATTTGACCCCAGCTAAATAAATCCTCAGAAAATAATAGCAATTTATGTTGTTACTTTTTTTTTTTGTGACAGGCACTTAGTTTGATGTCTAATAAACACAACCCAATTCCCTACAATTAAATCAACCCTCACACATACATTGTACCTCATTATGAACCCAGAATACCTGGTGCGCGCATATAGTAAATTATAGTCTAAATGGTCTAAAAAACATCAAACTGTCTGAAAATCTTTTTAGTGTTGAAATGGCTTTTATATAACTTTTACATATTTGTACATATTTGGTTTATCTGTAACACTTGGAATGAAAAGCTTTTTCTGTTATTAGCAGTCCTATGAAAAAAAACCACATGCATGCTCCTTTGGGGTCAATTTGACCCTAAGCCAACGATGCCAATAAACAAAGACCGTCTCAAAGCTCAAATATTGTTTTTATGTCTTGAATAGCTGGCAGCATATCTGGTGTGGGACCATTCTGACAACATTGGTAGCACCAGCTTAAGTTAACTCAGTTAGGCCTAGCTAGGTACGTAGCTAAATCAATCTGGGGTCAAATTGACCCCAAAGGATCATCTGTGTATATATTTGTTGTACAGGACATTAAAAACATATTATTGTACAAATGTCATGAAATATGAGGCCAAAAGAAAAATGTTAGATATATATTTTGATGCTAAACATTGCTTTGGGGTCAAATTGACCCCAAGGACAACAGGAGGGTTAAAAAACATACAAACATGATATTTGTTTCACACCCCTGTATAAAACGCCAAATTTTAGCTTGTCAGTCCAGAGATTCTGCTGTGGCATCAGTGCCCGTCAGAGCGCTACTGAATATTAGCAGATTGGAAATGTAATGTTATCTGTATTGTTATGCAGGCCTAATATTATATGAATTGTAGGCTACAGTTGAGAGACACTCAGGACACTGTGGCTGACTAGCCAAGAATTGAGAGTTTCTTTTAGTTAAATCCACACTTTCCCCTCTAAATCAGCTTTATAAAAGAGATACAACAGTTGAAGATGAAAAACATATTTTTTTTCTTTGTTTTATGCACATTTTAGGCTATAAATTATTACGTTACCCTTACAACCTTCACGTTAGAAACTATAGGCATATTCATGAATAATACATAGTCTCAATATAAAAAAAATGTTTCATTCTATTGACATTTGTGTTGCATATAGAGACAGAGCGCCCCACGTTCTAATTTGAAGACCACGCCCCCCGAGGGGGAAACCTTTGCCTCAGCCCTCATTGACTTACATGGGGAAAAGGTGTTGTGCCCACACTTTTGGCTTTTTGGGAAGAAATGAGAAATGCCCATAAAATCCATTCATGACAAAATCCACTGTCAACAAGGAGTACAACCCAGTATGCAAGTTAAATAAACTGACTAACCTTGTAAAAAAAATCTATGAAGCAGATAATAAACGTTATACTGCTTCCCCATGTCGAAGACGGCGCATTACATTCTGAAAACCATGTTGATCGCTACGAAACCAACAACTCAACTCAACTCAAAATGACAGTATATTTGTGGGACATATTTGTAGACTTAAACAGTAGTATATTAGCAGCCTAACTCTAACATGAATCATGATATTATTGCACTACCAATCAGCAACCGGATCACAAAATCTTAACGCCATATCTGCCCAGAAAACGTTTGCAAACATGACGATGTTTAGCATTGCTAAGTACACCTTTAGCTAGTCTGGAGCCTAAAACTATTACATTGTACATCGCTTGATGAAGTAAACAGTATTTAGGCTTTTGCCTAAGTACAGACAGGAAACCGAAACGTTTATCACCGTGATGCTCAGCTGGTAAGTTAATGTCGTGGCAACATGTTAATGGAACAACTATGTATAGCCAAACAAGCTACTTATCGATAGCTAACTGCTATATAACATCCAAAAGCATCAAAATGCTTTAGCCTACTGTAGGCTAATTTAATAGCTCAACTAATGTTGACAACAAGAAATATCCTACCTTACTGACGATTTGCTTGCTGAACCTACTCTCAGTTCAGGACACCCAACTTTCTGCCTTCTATTTAATATGATAATATCCATAGACCGTGTCCTTCAGATGGCTTGTAGCAACTTCATTCTCCTGACAGGCACTGTATTTCGAATTGGCAACTTATAAAATTGAAGTTCTGGGTTCTTTCACTTGTTGGCAGTGCATTTTGTCACACAAAAACATTTTGCCATCGTTTGTTTTTTAATATACGACTGAAAAGTCGGCGCGACACCATTTTCCAATGCAAAGTCAATGGGAGCCGAGGGCTCAGTATCCCCCCGGGGGGTCATTGTGACGTGACTTGCACTGTCTCTATTGCCTAAATTCTATGAACAGATAAACAGCATGCAATCCAATGTCTTGTCTCAACTGTAGGCTACCCTGATCTTGCACATTTTTCTAAATAACTTAACAGCTTGCATAATATGATTGGATAAACCATGTTAATTTGAGCAGAGAATCAAATGTGTATGATAAGTTTATCAGTCGAAACAGGAGTAACAAGATATTCACTGTAGAAGGGACATGGTTAAGCGAAATGGAAAAAAAAAAAAAAAAACTTTTGGTATGCACAATATCCAAATATCTCATGATTAAAGAGGGCAAATGCCCTTGTGTGTAGCAAAAACCATAGTTCTAGCTTGTTGTGCACGCAAGATATTAACGTGTCTCAACTTTACTGTCTCAAATGTACTGTCTACCCCACGTACAGCAGTCCAGGACAGTCCAGCTAGCGATCTTGCATCTTTGGACTCAGCTGTGCGCTTGTTACCGTAGCCTGCCATCTCGTTTCAGCTTCACGTTATTAATTTGACTAACAGTTACTTGACTTCTCTCTCATTCATTGTACGACTCCATGACCGTAGGCTTTATTGCTGACATGAAATAGCTGAAAGTGACTGCCTACATTTTTTAACTTACTGTCGTGTATTGAGTAACATTTTTGGACAGTCAGAAAGGGAATGTATGATGGTGACAGCTAGAAAAGCTCACACGCTTGATAGGTAGGCTATCAAAATTGGCTCGACTGAAGCATTTTGTTATGGCCTCATTTCAGTTGGCTGTTTAGGAGCGATTGATTTAAAATGACACTCTTGCACATCTGAACTTAATCTTAAATCCGATTTAGCCGAATGATGTATTTTGGAAAACTAGTATCACATGTGGCTGGTATTCATGCTAGCTAGCGGCAATGCTAACGAAATTACAAGTAGGCAATAAACTGAGTTTTCTTCCTTGACAGAGATAAAGCTGGGATATAGTTGGCAGCATTCACTACATTTATGGTTGCTAATAACAGCAACCACTGTGCTAAGGCACAAGCAGCAAGGCTAACATGTCTGCATGGTTGGGTGTAGGGAGGGTTCACTCAGAGACGTTGAAAGCCGATCAGTTTGTTCGCCGACAGAAATAACTTCTCCCAAGTCGAAATAGAACAAAATTGGTACTTCCACTAGGGGGCACTTTCAGATTTGTAACTGTTGCCAACCTTTCACATACAGCAAATGCTATGTACGTGCCAGACAGTGAAAGAAATAATATAACAGAAGAAGCATGATTTGGCCCCTTTGAAGGGCGCTGGCTCCCTTCAAAGCATGAAAGCCTGTCCAAGATGCCATTCAGCAAACAAGCGTCATTATTGTGACGTCACAAATAGGCTCCTTTTACAGAGGAAAATTTAAATTTCAGCTCATTTATGGCTATTTCTCATTAGGAGTAGGCCATTTGTTGCCTCCTTCTGATTAAAAAAATGGATTTCAATGGCTTTAAACAGGAATTGGAGAAAATCCATGGCCAGGTGTTGAACATGCTGGAGCTCCTAAGGTTATACCAGGAGCAGAAAGCTGGCAGGCACATGTGTTGCTGTGCATGTGTGAGTACAAACTAGCTGAACAATTTCATATAGCCCAACCTAAAGCATTGAGGAATTATTTAGAAGGGACAAATCTTTGGCTAAGTTCAGACTGCACATTGCACAATTCTGAAGTATTTTATTTAGTGATAACCAAAATTGAAGTGTCTGGTTGGGCTTTGGCTAAATATGGTCGCAATTATGTTGTTTATGTTATGTCATAGTTTGTTCAGGTAACTCTTAATATAAATACAGTCCAGACTATAAAGTAAACTGAACACTACACATCTAATAGCTGTAAAACTGTAAACTGTAACATGTTATGATATAACAACATACTTCACTTTAAAAAAAAAGATGTACATTTGGCCATTATAAATGATAACCGTGTTGCTTTCTATTCTCTCTGCAGAATCAGCACCTGCCCTCTCATCTCCATCCCCAACCTCCATCCAGGCCTGTGCCCCTGTCAAGCAGCCATGGCACAATTCTTCAGGGCTCTCATCAGCCCCGGAGAGCCAATGTGCCACCTGGCCGTTTCCTGCCTCCCATCCACCCAGCATCCCCCCAGCAGCAGAGGCAGACACAGCAGTCTCCATTGCTTGGAGATGCCCCCTCTCCATCCCCAACTGCGGTGGTCCAGGGCCCTGTCCTGACACAGGCTCCCTCTGGTGGTGTGTGCAGCCTGCCTGCCATCCAGACCCCTGCTGTCCCTGCTCCCCCACAGACTGCCAAACCCCAGGCAACCACTCAGGGGCAAGGTTGCAGTAGACTGCCACGTCTCAAGAAGACAGCATCCCTTAGTGTGGCAACTACTGTGACAGGTAACACACACACACACACACACACACACACACACACACACACACACACACACACACACACACACACATTGAATACTGCCTCATGCTCATAGAGATTCACAGGGTTCATAACAGAGATGTAGGCTATGTTTGAACCAGTAGCATTACTATATGTTGACCTTTTTCAGTTTAAATGTGAAACATTGAAAGAAATTCTGTACAATTCTCACTGAAATCAGAAAGTGTAGACATTCATTCAGACAGTCATTTCACCTTTGCCCCCCAGAGCAAAAGTCCAGGCAGACGAGGCAGACAAGCAAGACAGAGCCCAGACAGGCCAAGAATCTTCCAGAGCTGGCCAAACTGCCTCCTCTTCCCAACCCAGAGCAGGCCATCCAGCAGGCCTTTAATCTGCTGAGTGCTGACTGGTGGGATTATAGCTTAAATTGGCTAGAAATATTACATATGAACAGCACACCATACAAACAATTATTTTTTTTTAAAGGCAGAGATAGGGCTATTATTATACAAGCTAAGCTAAGATAGTGTTGACATATTAATAGCCTACTAGAAGAACAACAACAATATTGTGCCTTTAGTGAAGATATCTAAATATATGATTAGATATTTTCTTGAAGGATTTATGTTAAACTAGCTGGAGACCACATACAGTAAACCAACTCCATGTATCATGTTCCTCTGATATGATTGTGTCGTTGCTGCAGGAAGATGAAGATTGAGGCGCTGACCTCCATCAGGTCTCTGTCTCAGCACCATGCTGAGGTGCTGCTCCCCAAACTGCATGATGTTTGTCTGGCCATCTATCGCGAGGTGAGAGACCTAGAAAAGATGCTAGAGCATGGGTGTGTGAAAATATCTGTTTGTAGGCTAACTATTATAATGCCATGGTGCTATGCTAGAAATAATGTTTACTGTTGACAGTGTTGCTAAACTTCCCTCATTCCGCCCAGGTGAAGAGCAAGCAGAAGCAGGTGTCCTGCGCTGCAGTGGAGACCTTGGCCCACCTGTTTGCGTACTTGGGGCAGAGCATGGACTCTGAGGCTGAGGCCACTGTCCAAATGCTGCTGCCCCTCGCCTCACTTGGGGAGGCTGGCTGCTTCAAGGAGCAGATAGGTTTGGCGCTGGGGTACATGATGGTCAGCATCACCCCATCTTACAGTGTCAATGCTCTGGTCAGAACAGGGCTCAGGTAAGGCACAGAGAGAAAGAGCGCAAGAACGACAGAAGAGTTTTCCTCTTCTCTGCAATTCTGTTGGTTACTTTGGTTCTATCAATCCTCAGTAAGCTCCCCACATTGGCTAGTTCTGTACATGTCCGTTTCACTGGTCTCAGAGTCAGACTGTCTCACCAGGCTAGTGCTTGTGATGTCTGTCATTGTTTCTTTGACTCCTCTGGCTAACAGTTAATTCATTGTCATGGTTTGATTTATTGCTTCTCTGCCTCTTCTTAGGCACAAAAGCACACCTGTGCGAAAGGCCACTGCTCTGCACCTCGAGACACTGACACATATCGTGGGGGTGTCGCATCTGCTGTCTGGGAAGAAGGGCCTGACGGACCGCTTTATTCATAGCGTCAGCTGCCTGGCCCTGGATTGTGCACTAGAAGTCAGGTGGGAGCGCCATTTCGGTTTCTTCACTCTTTTTTCTCTATTCCCTTCATTAATGTATCTCTTTTTCCCCATTAACTTGAATAGCAGTCTTCGTTTGGAGGTCACTTTGGACAAATGCAGCACTATGAATTAAAATGTAAATGTTAAGTAAATGTATAACGAATGCTGAAATTATCTATGTATGACTTTGAAATTGCGATACACAGTAGTTTGGCTGACCACAGGCAGATTCTTAAAATCTTAACACTTAGCACTGGTCTGGTGTATTCCATTTTATCACGATTTATGACAAGGTCTCATAAATGTCTGGATCATTTAACAATCAGTTTGTCAATCTGTCAATCAATGCCATGATCAATTGATGCATTTTGTGTATGACACAGGAACCACGCCCGTAACATCATGGTCCTCCTGGGCTCCCATCCTGACTTAATTAAACTGGTGGACAAGTACGGCCCTGAGAGTCAGCTAATTGTCATTAAGGACATCATTAACAAATGCCAGAAAAAGTGGGCTTGTAAGATCACTGGATATTATTCAAAATATCAATGAAATGCCATAATCTCTAATCATTATTATTTAATGTGTGATACTGGGGAAATGTAATGATTTTTTTTTCTTTCAGAAGTATCCACTGAAGTAGCCTACGCATTGGCGGTAAAAAGACAGCATCCAATTACACTACAAAAAAAATAAAAAGAAAATAAAAAGAAAGAAAACTTGCACACAAAAACATGTGTTGGTCACTGTCACTTTGTTTAACTAAACTGTTGGCTAGTACTGCAATCTTAAAGCCTCTTGCCAATCTTAAAATCTGATCAATGGAGCCACAAAAGTCTTGCAGACCCAGCTGGCTGAGAAGCTAGAAGTCATATTTTGCGGTGATATTTATGTCAGCATATCAGTGAACACCAGATATCACTCTGTGAGTTTCATACCTTTGTAAACAGACGTTTAATGCGTTTTAGGAGGGATTGTTGAGTTGCATAACAAAATGAAAAAAATTGTGAAATACTGCTAGGCTTGTAGAGGTTATGTGGCATTTTGTTCATCAATAATGCATGAAAATGCCACGTCCATAATGAAAATGTCACGACCATCTCCTATAACAATATCAGTCTCAACAGGGTGAATAACTTCTATACACGAATCAGGCGCCATTATTGAGCTACCTAGATCACCAATCTGTCCATATAGGGATAACGTGATAGCACACCATAAAATACCTTGATTTATGAGATTCACTACTACCAGTACTTGTATAATGTCAGAGTATTCCATGGTCTTTGCTGTTAGCTGTCATTGACTGCGCATTGGCAAAAAGGTTTGTTGACAGTCCAACAATGGCGCCGCCACAAGATGGCAGCCTACACAAAACGCTCGTCGGATTTGTCAATTCAACACCAACAATAAGCTACCTCTCTGAGAACAGAGCCTGTTCTTCAGAGCCGTATATAGAGATATATATACGGCTCTGCTGTTCTTGTATCATGAGTGACCTCTGCTGGCCTGCTACTGTAGGTGCAATATGTCATATAGAGGCCAGAGGCCTGGGATTCCAAATCATTTCTTTCCTCATGGGCTTCTGTTTTGTGAGATTCTTACAACATAGGCATGAGGGAAACACACATTCCCTGATATAACATGTTATTTTTTCACACCAGCACATACATGCAAAACATCATATAAGACTTTATAGAAAGGATGGTATGCAGGGGTGAAAGTAGTTTGAATTTCTTACCTGTACTACAAAAAAAAAAAAAAAAATTCAATAGCCTATTCTAGTGCGCCCTTGTGTTATGTATGGCTCAAACAAAAAGGTAAGCAGGCCTATGGCATTGGGCTAATTTCAAAAACATTCCGACATTCCATGGTAGCAAACTGAACATACTGTCATACTCATTATCCCTTTTTCTGACTTCTGACTTATTGCCACATTACAATAGTACTGAAAATGGCAGGCCCACATGTCACCTGTGGGACTCAAAACCTACTGTGTGTGAGCACAGGGTATATACAGGAATCCTGGTGCTGAATTTACTACCATTTACTACCTTTTTTCCTATCTTTTACAATATTTTTACTACCTCCACAACATCTACCAGCGCACTTTTTTTTTCTTTGGGGGCGGTGGCATCCTACATATTCCGACAATTTTGGTACGATCAGTGATCCAGAACACAATCTGGAATTTATGTTGTGTCTTTGTCCACATTGCCTTGGCGGAGGTCTGCGCTCTCTCAGTGCTTTTCTAGTTTGTCAATATTAGGCTATGCCACTGCCAAAGTTTGAAAACCCACAATGATTCTTTCTGGTTACAGTACATACAGTAGAAGTAGATACCCTAAGTTACAGGAGCCTGGATCGGATCCTCCCCATCCCTCTCTCTTTCCTTATGCAACCTACTGTACATGTTCGGGGACACTTGACACATGACAAAAATGCAACTAAAATCTGAAATATCTATTTTTGCTTTAGTCCAGTGGTTCTCAAACTTTTTGAGCTCAAGGCACCCCATCAACATTTTTTGCATTCACAGCACCCCTAAATTACTGTAAATTCTTGCTTATGATACCGCTTACTTGTGTCAGGACACCTTTAGGCTCAACACTTTAACTTTCAGGATCATTACTGTTCTGAATATGTTTATTATTTACCTTTATATTTATCACTCATGTGGACATAGGCCTATAAGGTTACACGGGGCTCATCATAAGAGAACAGGATTGGGTGAGAGCCGTGTGGCCTTTCCCCATTCAATTAAGGCCTATGCGCAATTCAGCGCACAGGCAGGCGCATGCTGTCAATAGCTTCAGTGATCTTCCCACATTTCTTTGAAATACTCAAAATCACTGTATGTTTGAAAAAATTACTGACGTGCTATTTGGCTATATTTTCTTAAATCTAGCCTCATTCATAGCACTGGTGATTTGCAAAGTCAAGCTATAGCTAGCAAAAATGACGGTTCATTTCAAATCGTTTTGATCCCTACGGGGCTTTGACGGATAATGTAGCCGAAATGTATGGCATTACGAGGCAAAGACTAGTTAGCGGATATGAATACATGAAGGCTATGCCTCAAAAGACGGAGTGGAAGTAATTCTAAATGGGAACTTTTTAACAGATGACAGACAAATTCAACATCAAAATTTAAAATGTTTTGTGACTCCCCTCTTGCGCTTCGGCAGAACGGTTTGACAATAATTAGGCTGTAGGGGTTTAGCGAAAGGATAGATAGTCTCGATGGATATTCTCATCCGCAATGACCTGCTTCACCCACTGTCTCTCGTGCTACATTTATCCTCATGGGTGTTTTAAGTCCTTAATGACGTGACAAGACAACAAAAAAGGGGCGACAATTTCACTCATAGCCTTTTACCTCAAGTCGTCTAATCTTCATAGCCTTTGTTACTGTTCCTTTATTTTAAATTAACTAATAGCGAACTTGCGAAGAGATCTGGCAGGTAGCCTACCCAGATTGATTGAGCGCGCGTGAGGTAGGCAGCCGTGAGGTCAACGGTGCCTTCCAGGCAGCGCTGCCTTCAAGGCACTACTCCACACAGTTAAGGGTTAGGATGAGGGTTGAGGGGGTTAGGGTTAGGAATAGGGTTAAGATAATGCCTTTTAGGCTGTGCTGCCTGGAAGGTGCCGTTGGGGGCAAAAAACACCATTGAGCCAGGCGTGACATCATCTGCAGTTTATCACTCAGGTTCCACTCGCAACGCAAAATAATACAGTAGGCGAAGTCCACAGAAGTTTAGTAATTTAAGGAGTTAGGATGGATGTAAGTTAAACATTGAAAAATTCATAGCGTCATTTGGATGGGGGCTCAAAAATTTACTACCTCGTCAGATGACACTTCTTACTTTTTACTACTTTTTACTGGCCTTAATTTGACCTGATTTCATTTACTACCTTTTACAACTTTTTACAAACCCGCGGACACCCTGGAGCATGTGACTGGCCTGGCTACCAGGCACAAAAATGTTTTTTCTTTCTTTTTTTTTAACATTTACTCAATTGTAGTCATGGCTTTGAGCCTGTGTTTGAGTGTAACATCTAGGCTACTTGGTTATCCCTTTTATACAATAATCTATATATATATAGCCTATATATATATAATAAAATGATGCATCTGATCTGAAACTCAAACTCCTCCCCTTCTTTGTGTGTGAGACTTCAGCACTGAAGGTCTGAACTGGCAAACGGATTTGGGGTGTTCACTTTCTGCAAATGAGAGATAGAAAACTCTTCTATTCAAATTACAGGTCTATATCATAATGTGTAGTGTTTTTTGTTCAGTTTTATTTTTTGAGCTTTTGGTTATTAGATGGAAGTCCAGCAGCTAACTAAGCCAAGTTTATAATATCAAATAAAGATATTTCTCTAGCCAAATGATCTTTACACTGAAATTGAACCACCTTATTCTCAAGCAAGTACATTACAAGTGGTACCAATGCATGCCTCTGGTTGTCTACTTTAATTTGATACCGAATACCTCCATTGTAGATGCAGGTATGTCCATATCATAGCTTCCAAAAGACAATGAAGCAAAACCGCTTCACCCGCTATTGTATTTTTCGGCGCTCGCGTGCGCAAAAACAAACAACAAAGAAAAAACTTCGGAGTGCCAGATGCCAGAAAATGTATTTGCAAATGGCACAAATAATTGGTGAGATACTGTATTTTAGCGAATTTCCAAGTCTGAACAACAATTGTTACTGTCACAAATGCCAAAGACAGGCAGGCCCTGTCAGAAAGGCACTTTTGACATCAAGGAGCAAAGGGGCGGTAACCTCTATGTCTTACCACTACGGCGTACCGCCTGTCAATCTTATACCGGTACGTAGTATAGGTGCGTACCGGCTTACTTTCACCTCTGATGGTATGTAGGATGGTACCATATTTAAAAGTGATGTGTAAATCTGTCAAAGATGGAATAAATGTAAAGATTGGGTAAATATATGCTTAGCCTATTGTAGCCAACCATTCATCATATTTATTCTCACGGTTTGCTAACTCTCCATTCTTATCTGTACGAATATGAGAAAACCCCAGACTTCATAAACATCCTTGGCTCCGAAAACAGGAAACAATCACAGTGGGAGGAGTGTGCCTGTCAAGAAATATTAAAAAAAAAGAAAAAATTGTTGTTCCACTGGAGACGCTCAAAGGAGAGGTGACCTAGCCTACTGTAGGTCTACAAGTCGTTTGGTTTTTTGTTGTTGTTGTTGTTTGGTCTGTGTATCAAAAACATGTTGTTTTGGACAAATGTGTCTATTAAGAAATATGCACCAACAAATGTGAGATTGTATCTCTTGTACTTGGCAGACTATTTTCTTAATTGTTTCACACAGATACTGTACGTGCACACACCAGGCCGACCTCAGAAAACAGGCCATGATACCAACTGTCACCTTACCTCACTCACGTCAGATCATGCGCTACGTAACTTTAAGGCACTTCCGCGCAACGATCTGATGTTGAAGCCCATCAAGAGAGATTTCAAGCCATTATTCTCTAACCGGACCAATCAGGGCCGCTGGCTGCTGTAGAGGGTGTGACGTAGCGAAGAAGCAACTGTTTTGAATCCAACCAATCCAACAAACGTAACGAGCGTCATCGGTTGGTTTCGATGTGGTTGGCTGCAGTGTACGTCAATTAAATTGATGGACAAGCCGTTTGCCCAGTTAGATTCAAGGATTTCTGGCTCCTGAAATAATTCGTCTATCGCTGAATATCAGATGAACGCGCGTAGCGCTACATCTGACGTGAGTGAGGTAAACTGTCACCCACTGCTGTTGATAACCTGTTCAGCAGTGCATGTTACTCGAATTTGAACCACAGGCACCAACACTCACAGATATCAACAGACCAGATCAGATGTTGGCTGTTACTAGGAATGCCTGCCACACCTTACCCAAGCTACATTTCCCTTAGTGCCTAAGCAAATCCCCAAGATCAAGACTACCAACTGTCCACACTTAACCCTGACACAAAGTGCATATAGGAATTCACACCCATCTTTCCCTGTTAAATTATTTTCATGGAGTCTTCCTACCAAAGATAGCATACTAGATGAAACTGCACAAACTGCCACTTTCAAAACTGTGTTACCTTCAGTGTCTAATATCTTTATCTATCTTTGTCTATACATGAATTTTCAAATTATCCCAGTTGAAGGTGTTGTTGTTGTTGTTGTTGTTTTTACATAGGCCTGTTCCTTGCTTTGCCAACACTAGCCTATGTAATTGCTGGGAAATGCAAATCTAATAGGCTAGATGTTAAAATGCATCCAAGAATTGCTCTCGCCTGCGCTACTGTTAATTGAGAGTATCACATCATATTTTGTTGGTAGCTTGCACAGAGTTTAGACAGTTTTAAGTTTCTCCTATACGTTTAAAACTTAGCCTACAAAATGTTGTTGTTGAATCAACATAGACAAAGCCACCTTGGATCGGTGTATCAGGATGTCTGATGACGAGGATGTCTACAGGCTGTCATCAATTGTCTTTTATTGTCAGTATGACTGTGCATTTGTGTGTGTGTGTGTGTGTGTGTGTGTGTGTGAGAGAGAGAGAGAGAGAGAGAGAGAGAGAGAGAGAGAGAGAGAAGTTCGGTAGGCGGAGCTTCGCGGTTGCCTTTACCTTACCATAGTAGACTTCTTTCATACATTTTGAAGCGTTGAGACGAAATGTCGAAAAAGATCGCTGTTGTAACTGGTGCGAATAAAGGCATCGGCCTTGCAATTGTGCAGGGCTTATGCAAAGCTGGCTATGCAGGCGATATTATCCTCACTGCGCGTAATGAGAAACTAGGACAAGAGGCTGTGCAAAAAGTGAAGTCCGAGGGATACAATAACGTGCTCTTTCACCGTCTTGATATTTGTGACCAAAGTAGTGCTGAAGAATTACGAAAATTCTTAGAGAAGAATTACGGTGGCTTGGATCTCTTGATTAACAATGCTGGGATTGCTTTTAAAGGTTAGTGGTAAAGTAATTGTAGGCCTATTGGCTACCTTTTTGATATTAGGCAACGTTTTGTCGCCACTGTGACTGTGACTAATGTGGATATTTTCCTGACGTCTTTTGTAAGGCTGCAAATCCTCAGGCCTCAGACATTTTCTTTTATCAACACATCAAACACAGGCCAGCTGTTGTTGTTTTTCCTGTTTAAGGTTTCACTTTCTAACGCTGCCCTATTTGGCGTATTAGTAGAAACTTTCTTTTATTCTCTCACAGAGGGTATAGGCCGCTAAATGTGCACAGGGACCATAGGTGCAACAAATATCCCTCAGTCTCCCTTACGAGAGCCTAGCACAAGCATGTACAGTATATCAGTGATGTTTTATTCACATGCACCTGTTCGAGTGTCATTTTGCACAAGACCTAGTCATTTAGGGAATTGGCATACCATGAACTCGTGCATGTTACCAAACTGGATTTTCGGTTTCGGTTATTTATGGTGTAGAGCTCCTGAGAAAGGAAAATTTGAGGGCAGATAAAACATTTGTTTTAGTATAGGCTACAATCAACATCATGTCACTTTCAGTGCCAAGATATAGCACACCTTTTGAGGGCGTGACCTCCACTGCTATCAGATTATACACCATGGGAAAAGCCTTTAGCCTGGCGAATGCCAAACTAAAATCACAAGTGATATTTAGTCTGGGGACCTACCTATTGCATTTCTCGTAGCGGAAGCATCATTTGCAATTGTCCGTAGCCGTTTATTGGGCGCTACGAATGTCTATCATAGCGTCTGTACATACCTCGGAGCCAATACCACAGCCACCACGTGACGTAAAATGTGATCGAGGGCCGTACAAATCCCTTTTGTTCTGCGATTGGATACCGAAACCAGGCGAGAAAAACAGCCATGGTCACCATGCTCCTCTGCAGAGTGAAATGAAATAAGCGCGCAAAGGAGCATGGGAATTCCCAGGCTAAAAAGCCTTAGAACTTTGCCCTAATGTAGCCACTGGAAGTTCATTAGAATGTTCTGATGTTGACTTATTCAGGCAAACTTGCGCTGCAAGTACTCAGTAATTTATCCCTTGATACTTTTTTGTTACACCATTCTTACCTAATACTACCCCAGTACTTCACGGGCTGTAATTGATCACGTTACCGAAATTTCTGATGTTGAACAATGTAACAATTTCTGTAACATTCTCCTCTACACCACCAATTCTTGGAGTTCCAGAGTAGTCCCCAGCACTAATCAGCTTGTTTAAAGTCACTTGTTAGATGTTGTAGTGTATTACAGAATATGAACTGGTATGTTGTTTTCCCTCTGTGAAGCTGCTGCAACAGAGCCATTTGGAGAGCAGGCTGAGGTCACCATGCGGACCAACTTCTGGGGCACCCTGTGGGTGAGCAAGGCCCTGCTGCCTCTGCTACGCCCCAATGCCAGAGTGGTCAACGTCTCCAGCTTTGTCAGCAAGCGCGCTTTGGATCAGTGCAGTCCAGAGCTACAGGCAAAGTATGCTGGGAAATAAACATAATAAACAATATGTTTATTAAACATCATGTTCATGTTTATAGATGTAAAGAGGGCTAGTTTTAGGTGAATGATTGGAAAGAAAATGTTTTGTTTGAGTGTGATGTTGCAATGATGGTACTGCATATGCTGGCCTATTATACTTGGAATATATAGTGAGTGTACATATTTGTTTGTAAGTAAATATTGAAATTTAAATGATAACAATAAATACATTTTCTGTTTATTACAGGTTCCGCAATCCAGATATCTCAGAAGAGGAGCTGTGTGGACTCATGGGAGAGTTTGTCGCAGCAGCTCAGAAAGGAGAGCACGAAGCCAAAGGGTGGCCAAACACTGCTTACGGCACCACCAAGGTAATGCAAAGGTGCAGCATGGTTTCAGCGCAATCATAGGCATCTTCCCTTGATCCACTTGCTTCCTGCCCCCTGAATACACCTTGAAAAAGTCCATAACACAGACAACACAGGAGCTGTAAATGTCAAACATGGGCAGACTTATGTATTGTGCTTTGCATATTGTTCCCACATTCCCTTTTGCATTGATTTGCCTTTTGTAGAGTGATGTTCTAAACATGCCCACCAGCGTGTCAGTCTTTTATTTTGTGGTCCGTTTGCAGGTTGGTGTAACAGTGATGTCTCGGATCCAAGCTCGTGTTCTGAGCCAGACAAGGCCAGGGGATGGGATTCTGCTCAACGCCTGTTGCCCTGGATGGGTTCGCACAGACATGGCTGGTCCCAAAGCCCCAAAGAGTACAGAGGAAGGGGCAGAGACGCCAGTCTACTTGGCAATGCTTCCAACAGGCAACACTGAGCCTCATGGACAGTTAGTCTGGGACAAGGCGGTGCAGGAATGGTAAACTTGATGCACACAAAGAAGATACTGAGCAATAACCCTACAAAGTTGACCGTTACTCCAGATACATATTTTTATGCTTATAGGAATATGTATGTAGGCATTGACATATTGTTACATAAAGTTTTGTATCAATTTAAATACTGGAACCCTAATAGGCCTATTAGTATTGTGCCTTTTTTACATTCCAAAAATAATATTTTCTAACGTCGAAAGGATATGAAATAGATGCTAGGGAGTTTCACTGCTTAAACAAACTCCAAAATCAGGTTACTGCACTTTTCACAGCTGATTAGGTCAGTTCAGTACATTCTCGTACATTCATTGCACATAATACACTTGAAGCCATTCCAAAATAGGAGTAGATACAGATATCTGGTATACATTTTGAATGAACAATAAAGGGTTTATTTTGTCATTTAGTCTCAAGTGTGTTTTTTCCTGCGTAATTGTGTTTGTGCTTATTTGAAGATGATTAAATGGAGCATGTGTTAACTGTCTGACAGAATTACTTTTTTTTTTACTTTTTTTGAAGTGGATTGGAAGTGGAGTGGGACATTTTAGTGTAATTTACAGTTTTGTAGTCACTTTGATTATGAAAGCCTTAAAGGAAAATACCGGAGTGAATTCAAGCATAGCCCTGTTGAAAGAGCTTGCTAAATGCACTAGCTAACGAGTGGAACAAAATAATTTGGTACAGCATAGACCGAACGCAGAAGCGAACAGTCACTTTACACTGAATCAATGGGACTTGACTGTTGGAAACCGAAAGTAAGATCTGAGGTTACATTGACTCAATGTAAACTGTTGCGCGTTAGCGATAGGTCTATGCTGTTCGGAATTCTTTCATTTCATGCAAAATATAGAAGTTAGAAGACTTGTGCAGCAGGGCTATGCTTAAACTTACTCCGGTATATTCCTTTTTAAGCAATATGGGTGAATGATGGCTCTCAGCCACTTCTAGGGTGTATTCCTCAGTTATTACACTTGCAGCCTCTTAAACTGGGCTGATGTTAAAACTGCAACCTGAATGAAGCTGAAATATTTATTGCCTTGTCAGACAACTACCCTAAAAAGAGGGACACTCCCCGCTTTCCTTTTTAGAGTTGCAAAGTCTGTTTTTTCTAAAACTAAATGGTAGATGGTGCGGTGAATGTGACCATTTTTGCCAAAATATGTCAGTCAACCAAAACAGTGATTTCTAAAAAATTTTATGTAGTGCTGTCAAACGATTAAAAACATTAATCTAATTAATCACAACATTTTGCAATGATTAATCGTGATTAATCTCTTTAAATCGCAACTCATTTCCTCCAGTAAGAATTTGGATGCTATGGTATGTTGAAACCTTATTTTGCCCTGTAAAGATAGCCTGGCGATGCCATCCTACGTTCCTCCGCTAGACATTTTATCTCCATACGTAGTCTGGACCAAGCCCCCTAGCTGCCTTTCCCTCGGTTACTCTACGGTTTACCCAATCAGCACACAGTTTAGAGCGATGTCTTAAATTGTCCTACAGGATAGGAACGCGTTTGTTATCGAAACATTACATGGTACAGCATAGATCCAGACGAGTTTTCAGTTTCTGATGACTGCATCATAGGCTATTGTAATGGCCCCGATACTTAATAGTTGGTGTTCTTCTCAAATGGGGCAATCCACACCTGTCCCCTACCCCCAATGATTCCCCAAACATGTTGTTGGACAGTCAGGAGCTAGGTAAGCTAATCTTTGTATAGTTTGACTTGATAGCAGAGTCATTTTCTATCTGAAACTGAACATAATACATGCCATAAAAGTGGAACCATATCCATCAGGATTTTATTTAATCTGAGTTAAATTTTTTGGATTAATCAAGTGATCAATCAGTTAATTTTGCCAGCACTAGTTTTAGGACTATAAAAATGCTGAGAAAATAACCCAGTATTTTTTAGAGAGTAGTCTTGGAGGCTTGCCAGTATATGTCCATATATATTTTGATTACAGTTTCAATGATCTACATCTCTGCATCTAAATGTGCTATTTGGCTTGGGTGTACAGTAGTTTCCGCACATTAAGCCAATTCTGCAAAATATAAGCAGCTGGCAACATCTGCAACACCAGCACAAAACATATTTCAGATTTGCCTATGGTTTTACACAATAAGCTTTCATGCTTTGCTATTCACCATGGTGACTGCAGGAAACTTTCACATACAAACCTGTAGCATGTGACTACAGAATAGAAACAGGTTTTTTTGTATATATGTAAGGATGACATTGCATGTACTAACACCTGCTGGTAGGTTTGACATCAATTGTACATTAGTACATTGTGTCCTTAGTATACCTCTGCTTTTAAAGTTATGAATGCGAGTATGCATGTTATTTATTTTTAAATGTTGTGCCTTATTTGGCTTGTGTGGAGTGTTTTCAGACACTGGATTCTGCATTTGGCGAAATCTAAAGCACAGCACACCTCTCTTCAACCTTGACATCAACAGTGTTATTCAGTAACTATGAATGTGCACTTTATGAAGGCGTGTCCCAACTCCTGTCTGGGTGTGGGTGGACTTTCAAGATTAAGATGGCATGTGGCCTATATATACTGTAGCTAGCCATCATACTTCTGTGCACAATGGTAATAGTTTAGTTACAATTCCCCAGACATGGCGAAAAAAGTTGCTGTTGTCACAGGAGCAAATAAAGGTGTTGGACTTGCAATTGTGAGGGGGTTGTGCAAAGCTGGATATACTGGTGATATTATCCTCACTTCTCGCAATGAAAATCTTGGACAAGTGGCCTTACAGCAAGTGAAATCCGAGGGATTCACTAATGTGCTGTGTCACCGTCTGGATATCTGCAACCAAAGCAGTGTCGAAGAGTTGCGGAAATTTGTGGATAAGAATTATGGTGGTTTGGATATTCTGATCAACAATGCTGGAATTCTTTTCAAAGGTTTGTTCTTTTGATTTAACTGCCTACGGTTATGACATGACTGTTAAGGGTGTCATGTTTCTCCACTGATATAGGTCACAGGTCAAGTGTGACAGAAACAGCTCTTGTGGAAAAGAGGCAAACATACATTTCAGGTTCGCCAAAATAGGCAGCAGGCCAGATAGGGTCATAGTGCAGTGGCCTGAATTGCTAGCACTAACCCAGTCCCACAAGGAGCTAGTAGCAAGTGCTCTCACAAGGAGAAATATAGCAGAAAGAAGGTTAAGAGAAAGAAGGCCCTATGGAGGATTATGAAAACAGCTACAGAATCATAGGCACACAACCCATCTCTGTGGACGCTTGGCCACTGCAGAGACAAACCCAAATCCACATTCAAAGGCGCACTAGTGACTATAGTCACTCTGTTTATTAATAAAACTCATCAGACTGCTGGCAAAGGACATTTAAGGTGAACCTTACACACATGCCCATGCACATTCTCATGCACCTGCGCCTACACAGTTGAATCATTGTGAAGAATCTTGTCAAGTAGAACTTTGCACTTTGTACCTTTTTATTATTTATTGTTATTACCTCCGCCAAGGAGGTAATGTTTTCGGTCGCATTGGTTTGTCTGTCTGTTTGTCAGCAGGATAACTCGTAAAGTACAGCTCGGATTTGGATGAAATTTCCGCACAATGTGTATACTGGGACAAGCAAGAGCTGATTCGATTTTGGAGGCGATCAGTGATCCAGAACATGATCTGGAATTTATAGTGTCTGTGACCACATTGCCTTGGCGGAGGTCTGCGCTCTCTAAGCGCTTTTCTAGTTTATTTCTATATTGCATTTTTTTTATGTGTGCCCTCATTTATAATTTGAACATTATTTGTCTCATTTAAATAGAGGCTAATTAATCTATTACATATATACTGTAATATGTATATTTAATTTAAAACCCCACAACCTTGTTCAAACTCCACCTGTGTCCTATTAGGCTATAGCTCTGTGAATTGGTATTGAGCACCAATAGCTCTGTGAGTTGGTATTGAGCACCAGACAGTCCTGCAGGGAAAATTCTATTGTTCCACCACATTTAGCAATACTTCAGAGAAATGCAGCAACTCCTGATTTTAGTAGGCATAGTTAACTGTAGTAGTTCCTGAATTTAACAGAGGAAAGACCGACTGAACAAATAAAGGACTGATGAGGGAACAATGAAAAAGGAATAAAACGTGCATAATGTGTTTATCCTGAACTAGCATTGTGTTTTGGCAGCCTGCCCTGAGATGTGAGTTATGATTTGAACCACATTAAAATACTAATATGAATTGGTGTGTTGTCCCCCCACCCCACCACCCTGTGAAGATGGTGCAACAGAGCCATTTGCAGAGCAGGCTGTGGTCACCATGCGGACCAACTTCTGGGGCACCCTGTGGGTGAACAAGGCCCTCCTGCCTCTGCTACGCCCCAACGCCCGAGTGGTCAACATCTCCAGTGCTTTAAGCAAGACCAACCTGGCTAAGTGCAGTCCAGAGCTACAGGCCAAGTGGGGAACAATCATTCTCATGTTGGTAGAGGCTAGTTTCAGGTGGATGTTTAGTTGTTAACACTGCTGGTGTAACAGTGAGGATACTGCACATGTATCCTGTTTTACTGGGAATACAAGGAATTTACAGAATCCAGGTTTCGGAATTGTGAATCAAAGACTTTTAGACAGGATACGGTTACATTTTCATTACACTGTACTTATACTTGTTTATACGTTATATATTACATATCATTCAGAAATGGAATTCAAAGTGCCTTACATAGGCACATGTCTTAGGTTCAAGAAAGCCAAGTAAAACAGAATAATCAATTCAAATATAATTAAAATACAAGACATTTATACATTGTGAACACAATCCTTATGTCTGTGTTCATTTCAGGTTCCGTAACCCAGACATCTCAGAAGAGGAGTTGTGTGGACTTATGGGAGAGTTTGTGGCAGCAGCTCAGGATGGAGACCATGGAGCCAAAGGATGGCCAAACTCTGCCTATGGCACCAGTAAGGTAACACACAAACACTGGCAACGGGCTATGGCACCAAATTACCAACTAATGTATACCACAGTCCTTCTGAGGCAAGTCCCTGCTTTACTTAGCCGCCATACTGGAGACGGCTTCGGGTTTAACAAGACCATACCAAGATGAACGGGGAGATGATCCAAAAGTCCACATTGACTGACTAAAGTATATTGTGTGAATCCTTATTGAAATCTGAGTTCAATGATGTCAAAGTAACACGTCTACACGTCTTAAAAAGACGTAATACATTTCAATGGGAGGACTTCTGAAGTGATGGGTTTCCTCCTAAGTGTCTCTGACTACACCCCCCAAAATTCACTGCACATTCAATCTGTTATTACTGTATGTTGTCTTTTCTTAGATTGGTGTAACAGTGATGTCTCGGATCCATGCTCGTGTTCTGAGCCAGACAAGGCCAGTGGATGGGATCCTGCTAAACGCCTGTTGCCCTGGCTGGGTGCGAACAGACATGACAGGCCCAGAAGCCACTAAGAGTCCAGAGGAAGGGGCAGAGACACCAGTGTACCTGGCAATGCTTCCAGAAGGGGCCACTCAGCCCCATGGACAGATGGTTTGGGATAAGGTGGTGCAGGAATGGTAAAGGAACCAACTTGGCCATGCAAAGATAGCCTACTGAATAACTGAGTAATGACCATCTCAGGGCTGATACTGAAAAAAAAAATCTGAAGTCTAAGTCTGAACTTTTCTCCCATCGCTGGGAGGTGAGAACGGGTGGGGGTGTTCTATTTGTTATGTTATGTGCAAATTCCATGTCTTTAGCTTGTGGGCAGTGATGGCTGTGCAAGTACGCTAACACAGAACATGTTTTTATCAATCCTCATCCTTATATGAGGGTACAATGACAAGAAACAGTTTAAATTTTAGTTGAATCCTACTTAAATAACACCTCTTTATATCTCAAAGCAAGCATTTTTCCCCCCAGTCCTGTTGGTGCGCCTGAAATCAGGCACGGTGCCTGAATACTATCAGGCCTGCCAGCTCCAATTAGTCCACCAGTTCTGTGTGCCTTATCAGGCATTTTCTTTCCAAAATAAACTTTTTGAAGGAATCCTATGCAAGTTTATATTTGGTATCATTAGTGTTGGAGCCCTGCATGGTCTGTGCATGCAGAGCAATAAACTATGTTGTAATCCAGTGCTTTCAACTATAAATTCTATTTATTACATTTACCACAAAGTCGACATCACTCTGCAACATGCCTAACAACATTCTTTACTCATAATACATACATTTTCATACATAATGCTTTCCACTATTAAAGTGTCGCTCCAGCACTAGATAGCGCATGAAATGAAAGAATTTGAAACAGTAAACAAAAACGCAACAAGCACTTTACATTGAGTCACCAGAACCTCAGATCTTACTTTTGGTTTTGAATTATTGGAGTGTCTCAGAGTGCATTTGCATTCGGTCTTCCTTGTCGGGATGGTATGGCATCCCGGTTTTCTGAAAAGAACTTTGAATTTTGATTCGTCTGACCACAGAACAGTTTTCCACTTTGTCACAGTCCATTTTAAATGAGCCTTGGCCCAGAGAAAACGCCTGTGCTTCTGGATCATGTTTAGGAATGGCTTCTTTTTTGACCTATAGAGTTTTAGCTGGCTATGGCGAATGACACAGTGGATTGTGTTCACTGACAGTGTTTTCTGGAAGTAGTCCTAAGGCCAGTTTGTGATATCCATTACATTAGCATTCCTGTATGTGATGCAGTGCCATCTAAGGACCCAATGATCATGGGCATCCAGTGGTTTCCCGGCCTTGACCCTTATGCACAGAGATTGTTCCAGATTCTCTGAATCTTTGGATGATGATATGCCCTGGAGATGATTATACCTTCAAACTCTTTGCAATTTTTGTCTGAGAAACTCCTTTGTGATCTCGGACCACTACTTTTTGCCAGCATTTGGGGAATTGGTAATCCTCTGCCCATCTTGACTTCTGAGAGTCAATGCCACTCTCGGAGGATCTTTTCATACCAAATCATGTTGCCAATTGACCAAATAAGTTGCAAATGGGTCCTCAAGCTGTCTCTTATCTGAAAATTGTACTTTTCTGGCCTCATATTGCTACCCGTCCCAACTATTTTGGGATGTGTAGCTCTCATAAAATCCAAAATGAGCCAATATTCGGCATAACATTTCAAAAAGTCTCACTTTCAAAATTTGCCATGTTATCTATATTCTATTGTCAACAATATATAGGTTTATGAGATTTGTAAATTATTGGATTCCATTTTTATTAACAATTTATGCAGTGTCCCAACTTTTTTGGAATTCGGTTGTATATCAATATAAGGGATTATGGTAACCCATAGAACGCTGCTGTGTTTGCATTTTGAAGTCTGGCACATTCAGGACAGTCCCATGATTGTTGACTGTAAATAAATTCCTGATAAGTGGATTGTACTGTATACATGTAAATGCAGTAAACTGGATGCTGCATTTTTATTTATGCACTACATACTTTTACCAGGAGGTGGCACTATTCACCTACAAAGAGTAAAGACCTTTTTGTCTGGATCAGGATTGTAACCTTTAATGAATGGATTACAGTGTATCACAATTACATCTACCATATATACTGATTTCATACATTCATAACAGCCTGGATATGAGAGTCACAAACAAATACGATTTCACTACGTCTTACACCTAATAGTCTTACTTCTATGTAATGTGACAATACAGAATTTTATAATATTCCAAAACTGGTGACAAATCTTCCATAAAGTATTGTAAACATGAAATAAAATAATAAATAAAGCCAGATGCTACATCAGTACTTTTAGCAAGTCTTTTACACTCCTTAACGGTGAGGACGCCTGTACAGGCAAATCCTTCCTGATTGTGTCATGAAAAAAAGTCAAGTATTTTGTCTTTAAAAAAGAGATGGGAAGTTTGATTACTCTGAATATATGCAAGCATAGCCTAGTTTTATAAATGGAGAGAGAAACATGGCCACTGTTGGGCTGGTGAAGAACTGTATTGCATTAGCATTGTGTAGGCCATACAAAAAACTGTATGAAGGTGGCATGTAGGAGGTTGTCAGTATACTGTAACTGTGTTTCTAAGACCTTATTCCTTTCATTTCTTTTAAAGTAGGTAGTTCATACAAAAACAAACCAACACACAAACAAAAACATTGAAACACCATATCATCTTCATACAGTGACATTATCTCCTTAGCTACATTTGCAGGTCCGTACAATCATATTTGATAGCTGCTCCACCTGTGAAATACAGACAGTATTGTCATCTAGGGGCGTGTGCTGAGATACATTAGCCCTGTTTACATGGACACTTCTAATCTGATTAGAAAGATTCCATGTGCATTCTATAGAATAGTATCCAAGGAGATGCATTCATAAATGCAATCTAAAATGGAATATTGGGTTAAATAATCAGATTAGAAGTGTCCATGTAAACTGGGCTATTGACAAATAGATTGAAGATATGACAAAACCATATAGAGATATTATTGTAGAATCTGTGTATCTAAACAAATGTTAAAGTGTTTGATATATTTTTTAAATATTTTAATTTGACTTTGGGTTACACTTTATTTGAAGGTACCATCATGAGATTGACATGACACTGTCATTAACTATGACATGACTTTGTCATACACTTTATACACCTGTCATGACTTCTGTCATTAAGTGTCATCCGGTAATTATCATGGTTAGGGTTAGGGTATGTCAGAAATCATGACAGGTTTATAAAGTTTATGACAGATTCTTGACGTCATGCCATAGTTAATGACAGTGTCATGTCAGTCTTATGACGGTACCTTCAAATAAAGTGTTACCTGAATTTGTTCAACACTAGTTTGTTTGACACAACCACCTCAATAAATTGTTTTTGGTATAAATACTTGAGCGTTATACAGACATTCAACCAAACAGACAAATGATTTTGATGACATGTAACAGAGAGGGCCATTATATACATTATAATTTGAAATTAACTATGGTAAGCCTTCATTGAGTCAGGGGTAAAGTCTTTTTGTTTTACAGCAGGAGTAGCCTACTAAGCTAAGGAGCGAATATCAAATTGAGATTTCAGATCAGCGTGTGTGTGGTTGTGTGTCAACCAGGCTAGTTCAGCACATCAGACACCTAAAAGTCTGGAGTTATAGACGAATCCGAGAAAACTACCGGAAGTAAGCAGGCGCCATTGTTGAGCTACCCAGATCGCCAATCTGTCCATAAGAGTAACGTGATAGCACACCATAAAATGCCATGATTTACGAGATTCATTACTACCTGTATAATGTCAGAGTATTCCATGGTCTTTGCTGTTGGTTGTCATTGACTGTGCATTGTTAAAATGTTTTGTGTACAGTCCAACAATGGCGTCGCCACAAGATGGCAGCCTACACAAAACGCTCGTCGGATTCGTCTATACTTTTACCTTGTGTTGTCTTCCAACATAGTAGAGGATGGGGAGGGGTTCCATGACATGTGGAACACAGCAGGGCTGGGCAGAAGCTCCTGGGTTATGGTGCTTGTAGAGTGACAATACCTAAATATCAACAAATAGTGATCAACAATTTATTTCAATTTTGTGTGTAGCACTGGAGGCACCATAGGAAATCACAACAAAATAAAATAAAACCTTCACAACATGACACTGACTTGTCATCAAACACTAATTTGCATGTTCTAGGCTAACAGTGCCAATAAGCCTCTAGCACATGTTTAGAGGGAACATAGCCCACCTAAGTGTTTTAAGTTCAGCAACAATCTCTATGGTTGTAGACTGTAGACTCTATGGTTGTGACTCTAATTTCATACAGTATCTGCTATATTATACAGTAAACGACGTCTACACCTGTACCTGAGAATATTTGTTTTCTGCATTCCACACATAGGAGCAGGAACCGATGCAGTAGTTGGCATAGTAACCAGAGGGCTCATGGATCCATTTCCACCCAAGATCTTTACGGAAATCAATGTACAACTGTTTAACACAGCAGTTGTCTGACCTGTTGTAGGATGAAACACAGGATAATTTAGACCATGACAGTAATAGCATACAGTAGCAATACTACTGTACTATCCCGATTAAGTGTTGATATCATATCTCACTCTGAGCAGGTTTCCACGGGTGACGTTTGGCGCTTGCCACGAGAAGGCCTGTCATGCTGATTGTCCACAGGAAGTGAATGCTGGTCATCCTGATTGTCCACAGGAAGTGACATCACTAAGATGTGAGGTTTTTGCATATACATTGCAAGAGTCCCAGTGTCACCTCTCACTTTGGCCATCCCTGTGTTGGACATCATAAATAACATCACACAGTTTCTTGTCAACATTCAACACTTATGTGCCTATTAACAACCTATTTGTATCATCTTTAGTGGCTTCATGACTTGTCCCATACCAGAGATTGTGAAGAGAAATTCCTTGCTCACTTCACCACATTCACAGTGGGGTTTCAACAGGAATCCTTGTTCTGTATCTGGAAACACAATCAATTCACTCAACACTTACCAAAAAGCTCATTAGCTTATAAATCGATGTTTGTCCTTTTCATGTCAAACTTATCTTAATGCCAAATTCTTGAAAAATCATGTGACGAGTCTCTTTGCAGGTAAAAACCCAACCTCCTTTTCATTTGGCTACATTGATATGTGTAAGTGACAAATAAAGTAATTGAACTTGAATTGAACCATTTTTGAAGCTTATAACATTCGATAACAATGATTATGATTGATGATGATGATAATTGTGACTTACCTGGCCCCTGAAGCCACCCTTTCAGTGTTTGTGTCACATCGAAAGAGATCCAGCGGTCAGCGAGGTCTCTGGACACGAAGCGCGAGCCAATGTAGCGAGCCTGATGGCCCATGCCTCTGTAGAGCTCTAGTCTCTGCTCAGTACCATTGGGCATGACTGGGTTCTTGATCTGAAGCCGTAGCTCTGCCCTGGACAGCAGGTCTGTCCCCAGGCTAGACCTCATTTCTGTCAGATTAAACAGGATCTGATACTTTGTGCTATTCTGCCCTGGAGAGATAAGACAGACAGAAAAAACTGGGGTTCAGGATAACTAAAAAGCAAAAAAAAAAAGTGTGTGTGTGTGTGTACTTAGACATATGCACACACACACACACACACACACACACACAGTTTTGGGAATGGTTCTTGTCTGCTTCAAAATTACTGTAGTGTCTATGCCCTTGTACCATCCATTTACAACATCCTTGACAATAACATATGATATTGATCACATAATATTACCCAACAAATGCAAGCTGCTTTCTCATGAATGGACGGTAATGGTTTAGGCATATTCCTGTTCTCACGCCACATTAAGGCAGTCCTGGCGGGTGAGGTTTTCCATTCTGGCTCCATCCCTAACACACACCACTTCACCATGGTGTCTGCCTGTCGGCGGGGCCAAAATTGACCCTGTATCGCACAGTAATTACACACTGATGAGGCGGCCACGGACAGGAGCCAGATCACTCCACTTCTCGCCACCGCAGACTTCCTCCGAACTCACTCAACATTAGGGCTTCCCTAGCAATTATGTGTCCCCCCTGTGGTACTGTGGCGAAAAAGGCTTGGAGGCCCGGAGATATAAGGGGGTTATGAGAGACGAGAAAGGGGGACGACCGTCATTGGTGGGGGAAGCCACGTCTGGGGGAAAAAGGGAAAGACGTATCGGGACCGCACCACTAGTGTTTTTTTCTCGAGAAATTGTTAATTCAGCTAAGCCAGCAAGAAAGAAACACCCAATATACACTCAACCACAGCTCACGTCTCAAATTATAGAGCATCTACATTGGCAAGCCACACCCTGTTTCTAAATAGAAAATATTTTAGGACCAGTTAGATTTCTTCTCTGTGTCTATAATTCATATCTTTCATTTAGTTTACAGCATCATCTACTTTACATGAAAGGTGCAGGCTGCAATTTTACTTATCTTAAAACCGCCTCTTTGACTCTGTTATTCTGAAGTGAGCGAATAAGGCTGTACTTCTGGGTATCTACTACTTGGGTATTATGGGCTGCCCTAATCTGTATTAATCTGAGTAGGGAGAGGCATTTTAATGCCACAATCATGCACCCATCATTGTACTTTTTATTCTGTGTTTTAATGTTTATTGTTTATTGTCACAGTTCCACAATAACAATTGCACTGTAGTGTTATTTGCTAAACTGCTCACCGAAGTTGTAAAAAGAAATAAATGTCTGCAGAGCAGCGTGAAGAATATGCAGAGTGGACAGCGCCCCACCTAGCTCATAGACTAAAGATATACTATGTGTTTGAGAGGATAGAGGATGTTGTTTTATGGAGATAAGAGGCATTGTATACAGGAACTGAGTCACCCTGCTACATGCTGAGTACTGACTTCCTTCCATCCCAGATAATCAGCACGGACACACACACACACACACACACACACACACACACACACACACACATATTTGTTTATCGACAGGCATACATGGCCATAAACCACACAGACATACAGTACTGATATATGAAAACAAATTCACAGTCATTCAGTATTAAATTCAGACACTGCAAAAAAGTAGAAACATTTCTCAGTATAAACTGTTGCTATCTAAAAAATGCTGCACCTGTACATGTAGTCTAAGAGTAAACACAGTAAAGCAAGATGTTCATGCCCTCTTCACACTTTGCTATTAAAAACAGTCCCATGGGGACGCTGTGGCTCAGTGGGCTAGAGCGTCATACAATTACTCCGGGGACCGGGGTTCGAGTCCAACCCGAGGTCATTTCCCGATCCCACCCCATCTCTCTCTCCCACTTGTTTCCTGTCCTTCTCTATACTGTCCTATCCAATTAAAGGCAAAAAGCCCCAAAAATATCTTTAAAAAAAAAAAAAAAAAAAACTGTCCCATCAGATGACAGTATACTCACGCTGTTTCATGATGAACTTGTGGACCTCTTTGGCGTAGTACGCCCCCTCGTCATCATCTAGAGCCCAGGGAGCGGCCATGTGCTGCACGTGCTCCTCGGCCACCTGGACGGTGCTGTTGTAGACGGCCAGCAGAGAAGTCGGAATATGCTCTCCGTCCTTATCCTGGTCCAGCTCTGGTTCTTTGGGCAGCCTCAGCTTACTGAGAATCTGTCCCCGAATGGCTTCGATCCGCTTCCTCCGCATCAGCTCCACGTCCACAGGACGACAGGTGGACAGGGCCATGCCATGGCAGATGCAGGTGAGCACAAAGAGCCCAGCCAAGAAGAGACTCACAGTCCTCATTGTCTTCACTCAAGATCCACAATCTCTTTGGGTTTTAAAGTAAATCAGATGAAGACGATCCAGGGTTCTGGGTTAAATGATTAGTTGGGCTTGCTGCTTAGGTGTCTTGAAATAAAAATCTCCTTGCTATTTCTAAAAAATGTTTCTTGTCGACATTTGATATTCCACATTCTGACTTTAAGGGAGGAATCACAGTAGGTTTTTTTTTTTTCTTTTTTCGGTCCCACCAGTGAATGCCAACAGATAATTCAGAGGCTCAACTTTTTTTCCCAGAAAAAAAAAAAAAAAGTTTCTAGTATAGTCTCAAATAAAACTGTCACCAGTAAGTAAATGCAGTGAGAAAGGATCAAATTGCAATGATAAAATGCTCTAAAAGTTAGGTAGCCCTTATCTTTGCACTGGCAAAAACAGCTCCCTATCTTGCACCCTATTTTAGGATTAATTATTTAGACTTGAGACAGAGGAAAAGAAACAGACTAGCCAAAACTTCCTGGTGCGTCCCATTTGGGCTACTTCCCTTGTGGGCTGTTCTCACAAATAGGGAAATTACAGATGATTTTGAGACAAACCTCTATCCTCTATTTAAATTCCTTTAAATGTACAAAAATAAGTTTGCATGATAGGCTATGCCTGGACTAAACCATGCTGCAATCCAATGGCATAGAGATAAATACATACACACACTCGCACACACATACAGTACACACACACTGGCACCGAAATAAACATACACTAATGAAAAAGTTTTCTAAGTCAAACTTATCTGTAATGAAACAATCCTAAGAGACTCCTGATGCACACTTGCATAATGCTATCCAGAGCAGAGAAACCAGCAATTCTCCACAGTAAATCCAACCTGACAGCCCCCCTCCTCCTCAGCCAAAGAGTCAACATTCTATTCCCACCCTTTTCCCTTCAGGGACTCAGCCATTGGTTAAAGACCTGACCGGAACTAACACATAAACAAGGAGGAAATCATTCTAAAATTACCATCCCTCTGAAGATGGAACCACAGCTTCTTTGTGGTGTCAGCATTTAGGGTTCTCATAGATTACTCACAGAGAAGTTGACCATATCATCCAAAATAAAACAAAACTAAATAGGTTTGTAGGTAGATAGATAAATAGATAAATAAATCTGCCCAGTTTCTACTAAAGAAAGAATTAATAGCAACATGCATGCAAGGATATTGGTAGTCTGATTTGACCATCTGCTTTCACACCATCTGGAACATCTCCATTGGCAATTGTTTTCTCTCTAGAGGGTGCTATGCGGTCACAATGTTTTGAAACATTTTGCTACAAATTGTATAAAAAATATTTTTTATCTTGAAATCGAAGTTGGTGATGTACAGGTGCAATATTGTGGATTCCATGACTTCAGTTTCTCACTCTGTTTGCTGAATTTGGCACGCACAGCTCATGGACAGTGAAAACAAAACTTTGTTCCTGACTAGTTGGAGGAAGGAAATGAGAATTGAGCAGAATCACTAGGTGGTGTTTGCCTGGCTAGGATGTTGGTGGTCAATTTAACAACAACACTTTGCTGAACTCTTCACACTTTTATTACTTGAAGTATTTTTTTAAAAAAAGGAAAAAATCAACACAATAAAACAATGCTGTAGAAATGTGTTTTTAAAAGGTTACACAAGTAGAAAGCTCTCAACTTATACAAACTTTACATAAAAACATGATCCGTTGTGAGGAGAAGGCATACATGGCTTACAAAATATCTCAGTAGGGCCTCAAGATGTTACTACAGGAAAGTAGCCAACCACCATTACAATAACAGCTCTTCAAACTCAGCAATTGGTATTTAAAACATTAGCCTACAAAATCTTCCTGGGATAATCATAATACTTCATACCAAAAGGTATTCTTATATCTTACATATCCTCCAAAGTCAACATCGCTCTCCATAATGTGTGGAACATCTTCCCCACAGTCCCTGTCTTCAGCTTTCAACTCCATATCTGTCGAAATGTCGTAAAATGACACCCAGTTCCACCTCCACAACACCCATCGCCACCGTGTGAAGACGGTATCGGTCAGCACCACTGTAAATGAGGTCTGGTGAGCGTAGTTGTGGTCCGCCACCAACAAACATCTGGGCGAGCTGTTCTTGCCAGGACCCTAGGGGGCGCCATGTCGCACACTGCAAGCGATGGTGCCCTGGGCTGGATGGAATGTGACAGTAGCCATAACCGTAAAGCTCACAACGACCAAAGGAATCCTGGTGCCACACCTGAACATGTAGCTTAGGCCAACCTGCAGAAGGTAAAATACTTGTTTGACATGTGCTGCAGTGATTCGGGGTTATAATATAACAGGATAGACTATGCTGATTGACTGCAGACTGGCTTTGCTGTTGTTTCACTAATACATAGACAGATTAGGCCTAGATAGATTACATCCTACAATCTGGCAGGTGCTACAGCAGTATGTGCTGTAGTGCTACTTTACTCAGCAACAGCTTTTTCCCACAGACTATCAGACTGCTCAACTCATTCATGAAAACTCCAAGAACACAACTCCAAGAACACAACCCCCCTACACACACAAAAAGACCAACAAAATAGCGCAAATAGGGCAAAATAGTAAACTCAATGTCTATACAATGCTCCTTTTATGCACATAGCCTATGCCAAATTCTTGAAGTTTACAATACTTCATACTACAATAATTAATCTCTATGCTGCTATTCTACCCTTTGCAGCATACAGAACCTTGTATTGTTGTATCCTTGTAGAAATGCACACCAGTAGCATACTTCAAACTTGAATACCTTTCTGGAACACTGAATATTCTGGAAACTGCATGCCCACTTTTTGTCTATTTGTTGTGTTATTTTGCTTATCCGTTGATGTTTAGCCTATGCGTACTATGTCTAGTGTGTGTGTTTCAAGTTTAGTTAAAATTTTTAATATGGCACATTTGGAGTTTGGGGAAATCGTGCAGTCTCTAATTGCTGGTACAAGGTCTAATTGACGGTTCACTTTGACTTTGAGATACTGAATTAGAAAAGTGCCAGATAGACTAAAACTAAACTATCATTATCTATGTCTAAAAGCACAATGACACTCTATAGTAGCAGAACTATTGCAGTTACTATAATCTTAACATACACATCATGTATGAATTATGCTTACTTCTTGGGATTGACATCAACATGAGTCACGCAAAGTGAAAATCTCTGCTTACCCTGTAGACCCTTGGTAGTATAATGGAGGTCAATTGGGTGACTCCAGTAGGCCATTTCTCCGGTCTGGGGGAAATCTACTTGGGTCTGACCCTCCCGGAGACCAGACAGTAGCCTCCATGCTCCACCTTGCAATTTGCAGAAAAAGAGAGGGGCGGGGGGATTGGTAAGTAACGTTATGCTAATTTACTTTCCATGTGCACAGGTTATCTTTGATGATGTTCCATCTCCCAGTGAAAGAGTTAAGGTTAGCTTACCTGTATGGACTCCCCACTTGCAAAAAAGGCTGCTCTGAGGAAATCCGCTGGCTCCTATGATTTGGCCAATTATGTGCAGCTCGGCCATAGGCTAAACTGGACTTTCACTACACATGGAGAACAATAACATAATTGCGCGTTACATTTATCCACAGTTTATCAAACAAGTGTCATTTCAGATACAGCTACGATGAAGCAGCTAGACCCATCGATATTATTGATAGTAATGTTTTGACTAAACGCATTAGGCCTAAGTTATCGATACAGAAACTATCCAAGTAACGTTAGCTATCATTTCACTTTTAGCATAGGCAGGGGCTTAACAGCAGCTAATTTAACGGATAATTTAACTGGTGGGCAGACCATTATCATCATTATGCATTACATCTACTACTATTACTCCTAGTTAAGGATTCAGCAATCTGAACAGGTTAATACAAGAGAAAACAACCCCGCAAGCTTCGAAAGCTTAACGTTAACCTTATGAGCTAGGTTACTCGGGGTAAGATTAGCCTAACACTTTATGATGAAGTCGACCGATGAGATAATCTTAAACGGACATACCTGGAATCTCGGAAATTCCATAAAACAATCTTCCTCCCTGAAATAAAATTTTCAAAAAGATGCTATGAAATTAATGAAATGATTCCCAAGAAACATGGCAAACTAAGTAGGAATGAGAAGGTTGTTTACGACGCCCAGTGGTCGCTAAGAGCAACCAGATAATCTTCTTCTAGATTTTAGTTGTCTGCATAAAATGTGGTGTTTCATCGCCACCTAGTGGACCGGAGGACGGCCACCGGCCTGGAATAGATTTTGCTCCCCCTCAAGAACTACAACAGCAGGCTATTGTAAATGTGTGCCATGCTAATTACATCCTCATTTTGGCTGATACACGAGGTAGGCCTACCTACATGGGGATGGGATGGTGTGGTCCATTGTACTAGGCCAGTTGCATCTGAATTGTAAATGTCTTTGAGGAGATTGGTGCAGATATCACTTGAAAAAAAATCAAACTCATTCACAGAGGCCAGTCCAAATTCCTAGACTGATCAACATAATGCAATCCAGCTAAGTGTGTCGTTGTGTCCTTGGGGAAGAAAGATAATGTAGGCCAACATGAGACAATAAATAGCCTATATTTGCCTGTCTTAGCTGGCACAAGGCTGTCATGCTGCTACAAACAGTATGAATTCTCGGAAAAAGTCCTGGGAAGTGGGCTGGTCTTCAAATTATTTGGCCACCATAAAATGAGACCATTTACATACTTACAAAATATTGAGAAAATGGAGCAAATTAGCATCAAAAAATGGGCATGTTGTCGCTTTCCCCTCAGCCTACTGCTGACGGCAAGAAATTATACGTGTGGCAGCATGAAAAAAGGCAAGTGGCTTTAAAGGAGAGGTCTGGTGTGATAAGGTAAGGACTAAAAGTATTGCAACATCTTAAAAAGTTAAAACGTTTGTCGCAGAGCAGAATTTTGAATTTTCACATTTGTGTAAGCCGGAGGAGAAGACAGCTTGCTAGTTGTAGCTTCCGGGGTCACCGAGCTGGATGGCCAAATCATGGAGAGACTCAAAGTAGCCCTACACTTTATCGACAGTATAATGATGAAGCCAACATCATTCTCTCAAGCAGTCTCTCCATCCTGCATGAACATATAAAAATTTTGCTCCCTGGCAAACGTTCAAACTTTTTATAATGTTGCAGTACTTTCAGAGCTTATCACTCCTTTAAGCATTTCGAACATAGACACGCTCCCGAACTATCATCCCTGTCTAGCCTTAAAAATAGGTAGGCCTACATCTTATTGCAGGTTTTTGCCAGAATGTTTCCTGACCCCGATAGTTCAGGCGCCATGCCTAATATGAGGCAAAGCCTACCAGCATGACTGGAAAGAAAATCCCAGATATGTAAACTACTCGTTGTATCCTTTTATAAGTTGCGTGGAACTCATGGGAATTGATAAATGACATCTTGCAAGTTGAAACTACATCCTTGTACACTCATCTCTGCCTCCTAGTCGAAGATTTTCCCATGACCAAGTAGTGTTTTTTAAAGTGTGTTGCAAACATAAAACCCAACCACCTGTGCACACCTCCCTGACATGGAAAAAAAGTTCAGGCTCAGGATTTTTTTTCAGCCCTAACCAGGCCCGGTTCTAGCCTTTTTGGTGCCCTAGGCCAGATTTGATTTTTGCCCCCCTTTTTCTAAAAGTATAAAAGAAAAACAGTAAGAAATGTATTGTGATGCCCCCCTGATGTTTGATGCCCTAGGCGCCCGCCTCGTTTGTCTATGCCTAGAACCGGCCCTGGCCCTAACTATACAAATCATAACAGGTGCATTCTCAGTGGCCTCTCATCACATGCATTTGCCTTAGGGGTGTAAGATCCCCTGATCGCCCTCTCTGCGGGCCATATAAAGGGGTGTCAAAGCTGCCATGACTTGCAGTCATACTTGAGGCTGCTTTTGAGATACTGGCAACACACAGCACTTTATTTTCTCAGCCTCTTATCGTTCAGTTGTTCATAATTTAAAACTTGGCTTGTTTGTATACAAATAAGATATTTGTTTTTATTGATGTTCCTCAACTTTTGAAATTGTTTGTAAAAGGCTCAAGAAAATGAGGAATTTTTCTGCTATTCAGGCAAACATCACCATCAATCTGTTAAGAGAAAACAAGGGGATATACATCAAGGCTTTCTTGTTAGTGACACCATGTTATTTGTTTCTTTATGTCAATGGCATGATGATTTTCACATTGAGAAGCAAGACTATCTTTTTGGAAAAGCCCCGTTACATTCTGTTTGGTCATATGTTGTACGTAGACAGTATTCAGTTAGTATCTTGTGCCATTTTGTACCTACTTGCCATAACAAGTGTCTACCTGACTGAGCTGAGTTGCTTTTGTCTTGTTGTTGCTGGGACCATTCTGTCTCGCATTTCACCCCTCAACTTGGTCTTGATGTCACTGGAGAGATTTGTGGCTATATGCTTTCCACTCCGACATGCACAGATGAGCACAGCTGGTCGGACCAGGTGTGCCCTCTGTGTCATCTGGGTCCTAAGCTCCTTAGACTCACTGACTGCACTCCTTGTGTTTGTCATCCACAAGTCTCCGTCTCCCACGCTTACCCAGAGGTACTGCTCCAGGGCTGCCCTTTTTGACACAGACTTGCAGACCATCCACCAAGCATACACTATAGTGTACTTCTTGGCAGCATCAATAATCATTGTCTGTACATATATAGCTATTTTCAGAGCTGCCAAATCATTTACTGCTGGGAAAAAATCTGCCTCAAAATCTAATGAGACTGTCCTCCTGCATTTGATTCAACTCGGCTTGTGTCTTTCTTCGATTGTCTTTGACGTAATCATCGACCGACTGAGATATAAGCTTCGAGCAATGACATTCTTGAATGTACAGTATTTTTTGTTTATGATCCTAATAATCTTTCCCAGATGTCTTAGCCCTCTGATATATGGATTGAGAGATAAAGCTTTTAGCTGCTGGTTCAAACATTACTTTTGTTTTGGTCGCAAACGTGTAGTTAAGCCTGTGACATCTCAGGTGTCTCATTTGCCTGAATAGTTTTATTGGATGTCAATAATTTTTACTATGCACTGTGAACCGTCTCTCTATCAGACCCCTAATTTTGAATCATACCGTTCTCTTTGCTGGTGGAATTGCTTATTTGGTCAATAATTACACAGCACAACACCATATCTACAGTGTCCAATACAGTGTCAATATGTCAGTAATGTAATTGGTATGTGTTAAACATGTGCGAGTTGATATTCATGAGCTGAAATGGAATAAAATGGTGTTTTATGTTGACCCTGTATGAGTATCACCTTTTGATGTTTTTTGTTCTGGACTTTTTGATCTGGACTATCCGGTCAATAGTCTTGTGTAGCGTGTTAGGATAAAAAAGTTTATCCATTTTAATTCTTGTGTGACATATGAAGACGGCCAACTTTTTGGAGGTGTATACTGAAACTGCGACCATTAGAATCTGTGTTTGTGTAGCCAAATGCCCACACTGCTTGGCAAACTATCTGTCAATGAAGACAAAAATATATAGGCCTAATGCATATGCAAAAGATAATGAATTCAAATCAACTGTGATAGTAGATGATAGTGAATGCTAAAATAATCTAAAATCAACACGAGCGATATACCAACTATAGATTTTATGCAGATTTTACAGAGAATTTGGAGATCGCTTGAATTGGGAGTTATATCCACATGTTTTGGTGCTCTGTGTATGTCTGTGAATATGGGGTGAAGATGTAATGAAGTACAGTATGTAATGCATGTGCAAAAGAGTCTCCTCTGTGCACACTGTGCACACAGTTCCTTATGATGTTGGAAAGGGTCTCCCATACAGTCTTCATGTTGTCCTCTGGAGCACCTCTTATGTGTTTCCATGGGGCCCAGTGCAACAGGAGCCTATGTGAGAAGCACACACAGAGATCCCCCCCCCCCCCTTCTCTCTCTCTCTCTTTGTAAAACCACCCTTGCCATGACATATGGGCTGTTAGGTTTTTTGTTTTGTTTTTTTTTTTCAAAAAATCTAATTATTATTATCTCCGCCAAGGAGGTTATGTTTTCGCCGTCGTGTGTGTGTGTGTGTGTGTCTCTGTCTGTCTGTCTGTGTACAACATAACTCCAAAAGTACAGAACGGATTTGGATTAAATTTTCGGACAACGTGTGTAGTGGGACGAGGAAGAACTGATTCGATTTTGGTGGCAATCGGTGACCCAGAACACCATCTGTGACCACATTGTCTTGGCGGAGGTCTGCGCTGTCTGCGCTTTTCTAGTTAAAGGGACACCAGGCAACGTTTTACTGTTAATTTACCAGCCTCGAAGTCACTTCGATGATTAAATGGTTCATTACGGGGTGACCGATGGCTCTCTCGTCAGACTCAAGCATTTGTTTCGCGGTAATCCCGCTTGCAGTTTGGTAGAGTGTCGGGTCCACGAAATAGAAACTGAAAGTAGGTATAACTGAAATCGCATTTATTACCGGCTTGTCAGACAACGTAACACACAAAAAATATCATCTCTGGTTTGTACTCTTTGATTTGCAAATAAATTTACATCGATTGTTGAGAATGTGTAATGCAGTTGTATTTTTTCGAATATTTCGGCAACTGTAGGTGGAGCTCCGGAGATAGAAAACCGTAGTCCTGCCTGCTGTCCCTTTAAACAAGGTTTCAGTGATTTTACAAAATATTTTCTTTGAGGTTGATATGGGGAGAGCTATAAATGATTAGTTACTTATTATGCCACTCATATTAAAGGAAGGACTGTATTTATAAATATCTATATGAAACTGTGGTAATACAGTTTATTTTTTGTTTGAGAGAGAAAATAAATTGCCATGTAAAATTTACCGTCTTTTTGAAATTCCTTTTTTTGAAACTGACAGGCCCTACAGTTTTGGTCTAAGTTCCTTACAACTAAAATGCTGATATGTTACAACAAAATTCTGTATAAATTGGATTTATACAAGCATATTATAGATTTGCAGGACATAGTTTATTCGTTCATATTTTTAATTTCTCTCTCTCTCTCTCTCTCTCTCTCTCTCTCTCTCTCTCTCTCTCTCTCTCTCACTCACACACACACACACACACACACATTTTATTAAAGAGCATTAGTAGACCTCTGAGTTTATTGTTTGGACAACACATGGAGAGATACACAGTTTTGGAAATCAGTATTACTGATTGACTGTGCTATGTATCTGTTTCAGAGTGTCTGTGGTTCAAGGTATGGGGAGGGCTGTGGATTTCTCAGATTTCTGAAATAGCTTTCGATGTACAGTAGATATTGAGCTGTGAGGAGCTGATTCCATTGCATTGTGGTGTATCTGATAGGCCTGATTGTAAAGATAATGATAAGAATGGTTGTGCTTGTGGAGATGGATACCATGACATTTTACCTTTTGATACGATAGAGGTTTGAATCGCTCCACTGCTGGAAATTTTTCACTAGCCTGGGAATTCCCATGCTCCTTTGCTCGCTTATTTCATTTCACTCTGCAGAGGAGCATGGTGACTATGGCCGTTTTTCTCGCTTACTTTCGGTATCCAATCGCAGAACAAAAAGGGATTTGTACGGCCCTCGATTGCATTTTACGTCACGTGGTGGCTCTGGTATTGGCTCCGAGGTATGTACAGACGCTATGTTAGACATTCGTAGCGCCCAATAAACGGCTATGGACAATTGTAAACGATGAAATGCAATAGGTAGGTCCCCAGACTAAATATCACTTGTGATTTTAGTTTGGCATTCGCCAGGCTAATTTTTCACATCAAAATAAAATGAATTTGAACAACATTTGAGTCAGGACTATGATCCAGACAGAGCACTCTTTTGCTTGGTTGGTAAAAATGTAACACATAAAATATGTCATTATGTCACAATATTCATATTTTCAAATTGTCTGAACATGCTCTAATGTAGGGTAGTGAGTTATACAATTTATTATTCACATTGTGTATCCATTTACAGGTATATTCACAAATAAAAGTAAAAATTGCCTGTCTCAGAGAGATTTATAGTGTTACATTCATGTACAGTAGGCACACAGATTTACCCATTCACATCCAGTTGTCCACAAACATATACACATGCACACCCACACTTGCATTTGGCTTCAAACTTTAACACACAAACGAACAGAAACACAAACGCACACACTCAAATGCACACATTTCCTGTGTCCTAACTGTGGCTCTTTGGAGTCTATGATGGACCCACTTTGATGAAGCTGCAACAGAATACAAAATGCTGCTTGAACAGCGGCTTGAACGCTTCGTCCCTCAAACCATACACCAGCGAGCTGAGGCAACGCGGCAGAATCAACACCACAAAGAAGTTGAGGAAGCGCAGCTGGTTGTAGACTTGGAAGGGCAGCTGGGAGGCCAACGACTCCAAGATGACGTAGAGGAAGGACATCAGGGACAGGCCTAGTTGGAATGCGTGCAGCAGCACAGTCTTCATGGCCTTGTGAGTCGAGGCCTTGTCTGAGGAGGCTGAGCGTGCCTCAAGCATAATGGCCACATAGGTGTACAGTAGTAGAATGGCCACAAAGACAAAGAGGATGATGTTGAGCGCCAGAGCCTTAATCCCCTGCCAGGGCGCAATTAGCAGCTGCTCAATAGTACAGATGGCAGGGGCCAGATAGAAGGTAGGCTTGGACAGGAAGAGGAAGCAGACGTCGGTCAGCACGTTGACGCAGCCGGCTGCCCAGACGAGGGGGATGGCGAGGCGCGTGCGGCCCGGCGTGGCGAGCTGACAGTGCCGTAGAGGGAAGCACACAGCCACATAGCGCTCCAGTGACATCACAGCCAGGTTGAGTGGCGCTATAGTGAAAGTGGATGATGATAGCAGCACCAGAAACGCACAGCCAGCACGCACTACTGTGATGTAGAAGGCAGCCATCACATACAGGACCAGGCTCACAGCCAGGTGCACCGTGTCGTTGAACAGCATGTGGCCGAACAGAATGTAGCGGGCCGTCTCCCGGAACGTGGCCTTGCTGCGGAGGGTCACCATCATCACAATGTTGATGTAAATGAAGAGCATGTAGGTGAAGAGGATGAGAAACAGCTTGAAGATCCGGTCATCTGTGAAGGCTCTCCATAAAGCCTGAATCTCTGCCACAGTCAAAGGCCCAGAAGTATTTGACATTTTAACGCCTAATACAACAGAAAGATCATCAAAACCATTACATAGTGTTGCATTATTATAGTAGTACAATTTCTTTTTTTTTTTTTTTTTTTTTAAATCTACACACACATCAATTCATACTTTGAGTGCATACTTTAGTGCAATACAAAGGAGATTGAAGTACTGTACACTTGTTTTTATAATTAATTAATTTATACTTATCACCATAATTATAATTACTATAAAAATTATATAATTATAGAAATTAGAATAATTATAATCTTTTTTCATTCCTGTATCATTGTTGAAAGATAGAGTTATATACTGCAAGAATGTTTCAGTGACAACAGTGGTTCAGTGGTTATGGTGTTAACTTCAATCCAAAGTTGGGTACAACATAAACTGCACTGAATAACAACATTACAAATACATTATACAAAATTATAGCAAATTTTGAATTTAAATAAAAACATGGCAATATACTTAACACCAACAATGATAAAAACTGTATGACTCTTGACATTGACATTGATTAAAATTAACTAAATGAATAGAGGAGAGGATTAAAACGTTTTCAATGTACTGAGGCCACCACTAAAGACACACCAGTGTAACACACATTCCTGCAGCACCTACATGTAGATGCCACTTTGAGCCTTACCTGGACATGCTGTACTATGATCTCAACAGGTGTGTGTGGATTAATATAGAAAATTGGTGATGCAGTGACATCATGCTCCATTCCTGGAGATGTTACGTAGCTGAACTTCAAACATATGTTTCTTTCCACACAACAGCTTCCCTGGACACAGGCATGGTGGGACTAAACACCAATCAGGAGTGACTAATAATGCTTTCCCTTGTGCAGAAATGGAACAAAAGTGGCAGTTAACTTACTGACCAGCAATTAGCCTAACTCATTGAGCACATTTACAAGGTCACAAACCGAAAACTGGCCATAATCTGGTATCTGTCAAAATGATGACTGACGTGAAGCAAAGTGGGGAGCACCGAAGTGGGAAGGCACTTTTCATCACTATGTAGTTTTATCACTATGTTGTTATTATTTATTTACCGTTTTCCACTCAAGTTGTTTTATTTAAAAAATAAATACTACATACATTTAAACATACACAATAGGTGTGCCCCCCCCCACACACACACACAAAAAAAAAATAGATAACTAAAAAAATAAAATAAAATAAATTGTAGGCTTATATAACACAAATAGATTAAGTACAGTTCCCCGATAACAATTTTTGGTTCCGGGAACGTTTTATTGTGGGTATGGGGACGGTCCCTGAAAGTAGTTTTGGTTCTCTGAAGGGGCACAGGAAAGTTTTTTAAATTGAACCAGAACGTTCGCTGCTGGTCGCGCTGTGTGGTTAGGCAAACGTTCCCGCAACATTATCCTAACGTGACTTTTGTGAGAAAAAAAACAAACAATATAAACATGAAATAGCAACACTATGGTTGGGCTTTGAACACGGATTACCTGCATCATGTACAGGCACTCTACCACTGAGCCACAGCGTAATTTGTATACCTTAAAAAAAATAGCTCTGATACATCATTAATTGCGAGTTGCAAAATTAAGATAGCCTAAATCTATTTTCAGAAATATGCAAAATCAAGTTGTTTGATGATAATTTACACATAACCTCTATCAGATTGTAATTTAAAGACAATATAAACAATAACAACGTGGGTATAGTACCTTATGCAAAGGTCACAAAATGACCACGCTGTAACGTTAGATTTTTAACGTTCTCAGAACTAAAATAGGAAAACGTTCTTCAAATACCCATAAGAGAACCATTGGGGGAACGTAGTTTAAGTTCCTATAACGTTTCATGTTAGCGGGGTTAGTACATTAGCCTACCTCATTAATTAATGGACAGGTTGTTGTGCTCCAGCTGTCATGTACTGTAGGCTTCCTGCATACCCTTAGCAAAAAGTAGTATACTAAAAGTTCATTTTAAGTATACTTAAGTATCAGTATAGAAAGTATACTAATTTGGTACTTTTTCAAATTCAATTGGAACAATTTAAGTTTATAAAAGTATACTTTTAAGTTCATTTTAAGTTTGGAAAAATACACTTTAAAGTATACAACAAGTGTAACTGCAAGAAGGTCAAGTTTATTTCTTGTTATTTTTGTTTGGTATTTGTATTATTTTTCTATATATTTTGTAATATCTGAATATGCTTTGGAGTTTATTTTGGGTTAATTTTGATTTACTTTTGTGTTACGCTGGCTGGTTAATTGATGTGACGTAATTGAGACGTGTTGCACAGTGACACTAATAGGTGTTGCACACATACCTGTTCAATGGACTTCATACTGGCTCGCGTTCACGCTACCACCGCGAGCTAGACTTGTTACATGCAGCTACATCTTACAAACATCTTTAAGCTCACTCCTTTAAGGGTACATGCAGCCAGCGAGGTATGTTTTCTTTTGTTTCCTTTATTGATTTGTATTACGTTTTGTTTGGTGTTTATTTGAATTTCTATTGATTTGTATTTTAATATTACAGTTTGACGGTGGATAAAGTGGATGACATGGTGCTTATGATTAAGATGAAGTGAAATAAAATCCATCTGTTAAAAAGAGAACCTAAGGCCTTGTCAACTTACTGGAGTGATAACAAGTATACTCATTTAGGTCAAAGCAACATGCTGGCGTATTTGGCCTGTTTTCACCTCATATCCTCTGGATTTCTCCACTGAGTAATTCTGGTTAAGATCATCTTAGTGGTCTACGATTACTCTGAATCACACCTAGATGTGCAAGTGATCTCACAATCTTAAGCAACAAACGTTTTGGGAAACGTCCAAATCTGCGAACTACTTAGGCTTAAGATCATCGTAAATACTTTTGGGAAATGCAGCCCTGACAATAGCCAAATGCCTACAGTGCACGACAAACTATCTGTGAATGAAGACAAAAATATATAGGCCTGCTTATGCAAAAGATATAATGAATTCATATCAACTAGAGGTGATAGTTAATGCATCTAAAATCAACAGGAGTGACATACTAAGTAGATATTTCATGCAGATTTTACTGAGATTTTGGAGATTTTACTGCCTAAATTGAAAATTGTATCCACATGCTTTTGGTGGTCTGCAGGCTGTCTGTGAACAGTAGCGATGTAATAAAGGATATGATGCATGTGCAAAAGAGTCTCCTCTGTGCACACTGTGCACACAGTTCCTTATGATGTTGGAAAGGTTCTCCCATACAGTCTTCATGTTGTCCTCTGGAGCACCTCTTATGTGTTTCCATGGGGCCCAGTGCAACAGGAGCCTATGTGAGAAGCACACACAGAGATCCCACCCCCCCTTCTCTCTCTTTGTAAAACCACCCTTACCATGACATATGGGCTGTTAGGGTTTTTGATGTTATTGTTGTTGTTGTTGTTTTCAAAAGATCTAATTATTAAACAAGGTTTCAGTGATTTTACAAAATATGTTCTTTGAGGTTGATATAGAGAGAGCTATAAATGATTAGTTACTTATTATGCCACTCATATTAAAGTAAGTGGTATTTATAAGTATCTATACGAAACTGTGGTAATACACAGTTTTTTTTGTTTTTTTTTTTGAGAGAGAGAGAGAGAGAGAGAGAGAGAAAATAAATTACCATGTAAAATTCACCGTCTTTTTGAAATTCCTTTTTTGAAACCGACAGGCCCTACAGTTTTGGTGTCTGAATCTCTAAGTTACTTACAGCTAAAATGCTGATATGTTACAACAAAATTCTGTATAAATTGGATTTATACAAATATATTACGGATTTGCAGGACATGGTTTATTCGTTCATATTTTTAATTTCTCTCTCTCTCTCTCTCTCTCTCTCTCTCTCTCTCACACACACACACACACATTTTTATTAAAGAGCATTAGTAGACCTCTGAGTTTATTGTTTGGACAACACATATGGAGAGATACAAAGTTTTAAAAATCAGTATTACTGATTTATTATGTACCTGTTTCAGAGTGTTTGTGGTATAAGGTATGGGGGTAGCCATACAGTACAAGTGGAAATGATTTCTGAAATAGCTTTCGATGTACAGTAGATATTGAGCTCTGAGGAGCTGATTCCATTGCATTGTGGTGTATCTGATAGGCCTGATTGTAAAGATAATGATAAGAATGGTTGTGCTTGTGGAGATGGATACCATGACATTTCACTTTTTTATTAAGATAGGGGTTTGAATTGCTCCACTGCTGGAAATTTTTCACATCAAAATAAGATGAATTTGAACAACATTTGAGTCAGGACTATCATCCAGACAGAGCACTCTTAAAAATGTAACACATAAAATATGTCATTATGTCACAATACTCATATTTTCAAATTGTCTGAACATGCTCTAATGTAGGGTAGTGAGTTATACAATTTATTATTCACATTGTGTATCCATTTACAGGTATATTCACAAATAAAAGTAAAAATTGCCTGTCTCAGAGAGATTTATAGTGTTACATTCATGTACAGTAGGCACACAGAGTTACCCATTCACATCCAGTTGTCCACAAACATATACACATGCACACCCACACTTGCATTTGGCTTCAAACTTTAACACACAAACGAACAGAAACACAAACGCACACACTCAAATGCACACATTTCCTGTGTCCTAACTGTGGCTCTTTGGAGTCTATGATGGACCCACTTTGATGAAGCTGCAACAGAATACAAAATGCTGCTTGAACAGCGGCTTGAACGCTTCGTCCCTCAAACCATACACCAGCGAGCTGAGGCAACGCGGCAGAATCAACACCACAAAGAAGTTGAGGAAGCGCAGCTGGTTGTAGACTTGGAAGGGCAGCTGGGAGGCCAACGACTCCAAGATGACGTAGAGGAAGGACATCAGGGACAGGCCTAGTTGGAATGCGTGCAGCAGCACAGTCTTCATGGCCTTGTGAGTCGAGGCCTTGTCTGAGGAGGCTGAGCGTGCCTCAAGCATAATGGCCACATAGGTGTACAGTAGTAGAATGGCCACAAAGACAAAGAGGATGATGTTGAGCGCCAGAGCCTTAATCCCCTGCCAGGGCGCAATTAGCAGCTGCTCAATAGTACAGATGGCAGGGGCCAGATAGAAGGTAGGCTTGGACAGGAAGAGGAAGCAGACGTCGGTCAGCACGTTGACGCAGCCGGCTGCCCAGACGAGGGGGATGGCGAGGCGCGTGCGGCCCGGCGTGGCGAGCTGACAGTGCCGTAGAGGGAAGCACACAGCCACATAGCGCTCCAGTGACATCACAGCCAGGTTGAGTGGCGCTATAGTGAAAGTGGATGATGATAGCAGCACCAGAAACGCACAGCCAGCACGCACTACTGTGATGTAGAAGGCACCCAGCACATACAGGACCAGGCCCACTGCCAGGTGCACCGTGTCGTTGAACAGCATGTGGCCAAACAGAATGTAGCGGGCCGTCTCACGGAACGTGGCCTTGCTGCGGAGGGTCACCATCATCACAATGTTGATGTAAATGAAGAGCGCGTGGGTGAAGAGGATGAGGAACATCTTGAAGATTCGCTCGTCTGTTACGGCTCTCCATAAAGCCTGCATCTCTGCCACAGTCAAAGGCCCAGAGGTATTTGCCATTTTAACACCTAATATAACAGAAAGATCACCAAAACCTTTAAATAGTGTTGTATTCTTATAATAGTACAATTTTACTATTACTTTTTAACAAAAAGTACACACACATCAATTCATACTTTGAATGCATACTTTAGTGCAATATACAGTAAGGGAGATTGAAGTACAGTATACTTGTTTTTATAATTACTTAATTTATACTTATCACCATAATTATATTTCTCTTTTAAGCATCCTGATATTTGTCTTTTTTCATCCCTGTGTTGTTGAAAGATAGTTATATACTGTAGTACAAGAATGTTTCAGTGACAACAGTGGTTAGGTGGTTATGGTATTCACTTCAAAAAAGTGGGTTACAACATAAATTGTACTGAATAACAACATTACAAATGCATTAAAAGTATCAAATTATAGCAAAAGCAAGAATTTAAATACTTATATACAATTTAAATACTTCATAACAACAACAATAATAATAACTCATGACATTGACATTAATTAAAATGAACTAAATAAACAGAGGTTAGAGATTAAACCATTTTTTGGAAGAATGTTTTGAATGTACCGAGGCCACCACTAAAGACACACCAGTGTAACACACACATTCCTGCAGCACCTAGATGCCACCATGAGCCTTACCTGAGCATGCTGTACTGTGATCTCAACAGGTGTGTCTGGATTAATATAGAAAATTGGTGATGCAGTGACATCATGCTCCATTCCTGGAGATGTTACGTAGCTGAACTTCAAACATATGTTTCTTTCCACACAACAGCTTCCCTGGACACAGGCATGGTGGGACTAAACACCAATCAGGAGTGACTAATAATGCTTTCCCTTGTGCAGAAATGGAACAAAAGTGGCAGTTAACTTACTGACCAGCAATTAGCCTAACTCATTGAGCACATTTACAAGGTCACAAACCGAAAACTGGCCATAATCTGGTATCTGTCAAAATGATGACTGACGTGAAGCAAACTGGGGAGTACTAAAGTGAACAGGCACTTTTCACAATATCACTATGTTGTTACCTCCGCCAAGGAGGTTATGTTTTGCTCGGCGTGTGTGTGTCTGTGAGCAACATAACTCAAAAAGTACAGCACAGATTTTGATTACATTTTCGGACAACATGTCTATTGGGACAAGTAAGAACTGATTCGATTTTGGTGGCGATCGGTGATCCAGAACACCATCTGTGACCACATTGTCTTGGCGGAGGTCTGCGCTCTCTAAGCGCTTTTCTAGTTGTTATTATTATTATTTTTCACTCAAGTTGTTTTATTTATACTACATAGCCTACATATAAACATACACAATAGGCTATGTGTCATAATGATAATAAAATAAATAAAATAAAATAAATTGTAGGCTTACAGGACACAAATACATTAAGTACACTTAGTACATTAATTAATGGACAGGTTGTTGTGCTCCTGCTGTCAAGTACTGTAGGCCTCCTGCGTTAGCAAAAAGTTGTACTTAAAGTCCATTTTATTAAGTATACTTAAGTATAAGTATAGAAATTTAATACTTATACTATACTAATTTAATATACATTTTAAGTTTATAAAAGTATAGGACAATTTACCTTGACGTCACACGTTCTTCCGGGTGGCAGAAGCCAAAAGTTGTCAACGAAACACTAGTGAAAAGCATACATCCTATTTCACCAAATATGCATTTTCTGGTTACAAAACCTGGATCTTTCATATTCAATAACAGTCATTTCTATCACATTTATTGCATCCTTTTATGAAACAAAAATGCAGAAGTTATTAATTTGTGGCCAACTTTGCCGGCAGATCTCTTCCTAACCTGGCCGTTTGCCAAGCATGTTAGACCAGCGGCGGTCTGTTTGCTACCTCGGTAGTACTTGGGTGTTGACGGGTATGAAGTATTATGTATATCACAACGGGTGTATTTTCTGATCACAAGACCTACGTGTTCAGAATGAATGGTCATCATTTCTTCTCTCATATTAAAAGGGAACTATGCAACATCTTTAGTTCAATTTACCTTTATTTAGCAGCTTAAGAGTCATTGTGGTGATTCTACAACAGTTTTTGGGTCGATTGATGATTGTTTCGCCTTGCTCTAGCTCTAGCGGTGAAAATGCACCGTAGCACCGGTTGCTGCAGTAAAGCCTATAGTTAAGACGTGCACCCTATGGCTTGAACCAGGAACAACGGAGAGTCGGAAAGTTTGGATTGCTAATTAAGAAGGTTTATTTTCCTTCTCAGAGAGCGGCGATTAACTCGTAACACATATAATAAAATAACAAACCCGAACTGATATATACAACACAAACATAACGCACAAAACACTAGACACAAGGCACAGTCGAAAAACTGTTTGCCTCCCCACAGCAACACCTTTGAATGGGTTTCACTCGGCTAATATGGCCTAATTGGGCCAACCTGAGGTCAGCAGAGCTACACCACAATTAAAGCCCCCTGGTGTCACGGAATAGCATTGCAGGGAATAAAACAATGGCTAATACATTCCAGCCCCTAATTGCATATCAGAGCAATTAGAAATCACACATGCAAATGAGCCATGAATTACAAAAAAAAAAGAAAATAATAATGTATGCCCCTTTTTAGTTGATTCAATCGATTATTCTTTTACTTCATTGAGCAAGCATATATTAGTTATGGGTCGTTCAATTATATTTGTTTTAGTTTTTAAACGAACCACACGCACCAGCCCTCTTTTATCTGGAAAGGTCTCCAGCACCCTTCCAAGCATCCAAGACCCATGTGGTGCTGTGGAATCCACAACCATGACCAGGTCACCAGGGAGGAAACTTCTCTTTTCCTGATTCCATTTTTGACGTTCCTGTAAGAGCGGTAAGTATTCGCGGATCCACCGCTTCCAGAAAAAATCCGAGATATACTGAATCTGTTTCCACCGTCTCTTTGCGTATGTATCCTTTTTGTCAAACAGTCCTGGTGGGAGCACTGGTTTGCCTTTGAGTAGCAACAGATGGTTTGGTGTCAACGCCTCAAGGTCGTTCGGGTCTTCGGACAATCTTGTGATGGGCCGATCATTAAGCATAGCTTCTGCTTCACACATCACAGTATGGAATCCTTCATCGTCCAAAGTTTGTTGACAGAGGACTGAGCACAGAATCTTCCTGATCATACGTATCATGCACTCCCAAGCGCTGCCATGATGGGAACCACCAGGAGGGTTAAAAGCTCCACTTGATTCCTTTCTTAGACAAGGCTCTTTCAATTTGCCCATGATTCAAAGAGGCTAAGGCCTCCCGCAACTCCCTTTCTGCACCAACAAAGTTGGTGCCGTTGTCAGACCTTAAGTGCGAGACCTGTCCTCTTCTGCATATGAATCTGCGTATAGCATTGATGCACGAGTCTGTGTCTAGAGAGTAGGCCACTTCCAGGTGCACAGCCCTGCTGGTCATACAAGAGAATACTACTCCCCATCTTTTTACAATGCTACGCCCCCTCTGAACATCTACTGGCCCTAAAGAATCCACGCTAACATTTGTGAACAGGGGCGCCTGCAGGATTGAACTGTAGGGTACGCACAAATGCCCCGCGCAAAAAAAAAAAAAAAAAAAAAAAGTGTGTGTGCGTGCGTTAGCCGTTCTTCTTTAGAAATCAACTTCAATACAACATGAACTTGAACTTGAATTTCAAAATTGACCTACATGAACATTAACTCGCCTACATAGATTATGTACGATAAACTCGACAGTGAACTTTTGTTGCATTCACACACACACATGCGCGCGGGCGGCACTGCGTTACTTTAGGGGGAGAACCAACTTTTTTCTGTCATTATATGGGAAGGACGTGTCTTGGACAAATGGAGACTCCTGGTTTTCACATTCGCGGAGGGTTAATTTGGGTTTGTGAGCCGCCTATGTTGAAGGTAGAGGACATCATGCATGTATGATGCATCAATTAGGTCTAAGCGCTTTGATGCTGTTGCTGTTGTTTTGAAATGTAAGCAAGCGAAGATTTCGCACAACCCAGGAAATTGTTTGTGATATTGTCGGATTGGCTTAACAATATTATGAATGAAGTAGGCTATGCTTATTTCGAAGGAATTACAGCGTGGTGTAGACTACACCAACTTCTTGCACTAGCTGCCCGGTGTAGGGACAGGGCCTCTCCCCCTCCCCTTTGCCTTCCACTGGTGCGCGAAACGAAGGGCGCCCACAACTCGCAAATGGCCCATTGTAAGAAAATTATAATGCATAGCCTAGGGTGATATCGGCGTGGCATGGGCACTCGCCAAAAAGGCTAGGCCCTACTGCTTTTCTCGAGCTTTCAAACAAAAGAAAATAGGCAAATAGCCTACATGAAAACATTAATCACAAAAACACTAGAGCGAAATCGCATCATGTCGTCGATAGATACGACCATGCAAGCCTCCTAAAATAAATTTGCCTATTGACACATTAATAAAACATTTCAATAGGCTACTTCAGAACTTGACAAATCTCTCCGCCCGATTCTCGCTTGCGCGTCTCTCTCTCTCTCTCTCTCTCTCTCTCTCTCTCTCTCTCTCTCTCTCTCTCTCTCTCTCGCTCGCTCTCCCAAGGTACGCACAGTGCGTACAGCCGTACGCCTGGAGGCGCCACTGTTTGTGAATGGTGGTAGATCAGGGATTACTCACTCTTTAGGTAGATCTGCCATTTTTTGTTTAGCAGTCTGTCCACCATGCAGCTTACAGATGATGTATTTTGACAAGATGTTCCTCACTGCAGAAGGTCCACTTGTTATCCAGTATTTCTTTCTGGCAGCAGAAAGGACATGGTTTCTTCCTCCATGACTAAGTTGAAGATGGAGGTGATGGAGGATAAGTTTGGAGACGTGTTGATCTTTTGACAAAATCAGGGGATGTTTGATGTCCTCGGGTATTGCTGCCTTATTCAACTGTCCTCCAACCCGTAGAAGTCCTCCCTCAAGAACTGGGTCCAGCTTAAAAATGCTGGTACCTCTTGGCACTTGTGGCTTACCAGAGGTTAATGCAGCAAATTCAGTGGCATTGTTGTCAACAAGTACTGTGTTCACCGTCAGATTTCTTTTGACTTCTGGGTCATCGGCAGGAATACTTAAATCCACAGGAAATGTTGGCCACTTTTCCTCAGGTTCCTTTAGGAATTCCAGGCCGTTTATCCACCCTTTCTTCACAAGATCTTCTGCCTTTAAACCACGCAAAGCATCGTCAGCGGGGTTCAGAGATGTGGGAATGTATCTCCACTGCTCAACTTCCGAGTTGTCCCTGATGGTGGTTAACCTGTTTGCGACGAAGGTTTGAAATCTTCGGTCCTCGTTCTTTATATACTTCAGAACTGATGTGCTGTCAGTCCAAAAGCAGGTCTTTTCCAGTGGAAGCTGAAGCTCTGACTGAAGCATCCTGTCCACTCTTATTGCAACAACTGCAGCGGTGAGTTCTAAATGGGGAATGGTGACAGGCTTGAGGGGAGCCACTCTGGCCTTACCAAACAGGAAGACAACATAAACCTCTCCATTACTGTTCTGCATTCTCAGGTAAGTAGCCGTACCATATCCGTTCTCGCTTGCGTCTGCGAAGTGATGCAATTGGGCACTGACGGTCATCTCAAACCCTTCAGGCTTCATACATCTGGGGATCTTGAAATATGCCACCTTCTCAAGATCTGTCAGCCATTTATTCCACTTCTGCAGGAAAAATGGCGGTATTGGATCGTCCCAATCACACTTGGTCCTACATAACTCCTGCAACAGCAGCTTGGCGGGCAGTATGAAGGGTGCCAGGAATCCCAATGGATCCTAGACGGAACTGATAATGGATAACATACCTTGCTTGGTCGGAGGCTTTTCCTTTGCTTTCAACTTGAACTTGAAAGTGTCTGTCTCGATGCACCATTGCAAACCTAGAGCTCTGTCCAATGGCAGATGGTCCCTATCCAGATCAAGCTCATGAAGGTTTTTGGACTTGAGATCTTCTGGTAGACTTTGGAGCACTTCCCGGCTGTTACTAATCCATTGAGTGAGGGTAAAACCTCCTTTGCTGCAAATGGCTATGAGACTCTTGACCATGGTAACCGCATCCTCTTCAGAGTGCAAACTCCTCAGAAGGTCATTCATATAGAAGTTTCGGTTGACCGTTTCAATCACCTCTGTTGGAAAGTCAGCCTGATTGTCTTCGGCAGTCTTTCTAAGAGCAAAGCAAGCTGGTTATAAAACCTATGTCTTTAGATTTAACAGTGAACAGTTCTTATCTCGTTTGACAAAATAATAAGTCATAAAAACGAATTTATTAATGTAAGATCGCCTTTCCCCGTTCAATGTATTCACGTCAATGGGGTACCGGTTACTTTCTGCCACCCGTTAGTATCTCAGCACCCCATATTTACATTATGAAATTAAGTTTGCAAAAGTACACTTTAAAGTATACAACAAATATATTCATTTACAGTCATTCAGTCATTTTCGCCATTGAGAAATCGATTAATTCCCACGCTGTCTTAACCACACAACGTGGACTTTCCAACTAGCTACGGCACAACAAAAGGATTGCCTGTGATCATAACAATGCTACGTGTTCATGGCATCATCCTTGTTTTAATAAAAACGTATTATCAAATGTATTATTAAACGTAATATCACAAGAAATCACAAGGAACCACTACACTACATGTCATCCCGCAGGGTAAAACGGCGCCTTCAATTGGAGGAGATTCCAGTTGCTAGTGTAACAGGGTGATATCCTGTGAGGCCAAAATGGCCAACCAAGTAGCCTGACTACGCCACCCTGATGCCTAATGCTTCAGGGAGTCTTTAAGAGATTATGACAGTGGGCATGGCATTAGGGGCCTGGGGTTAGTACAAGAGAGGGTGCTTTAGGTCAACACCAGTAACATACATACAAGCATTAAATACAGCGGTTATACCGCAAGTAATTACAGCAAGCTATAAGCAATCCACAGGACACACCACACGTGCATAGACTACACACCCTCAGAACCCCCATACTACTAGGTTGGACTAAGGCCCAATCCCATTTCTATTCCCTAAAACTAGCACTCGTTTTCGAGTTCCCTCCAAGATGAGACACCCCTCGATTGTGTAGTGAGAAGTGCGATCTTCCCCTAATAAATGGGACAGCACTTCGCATAAAAACGTCTTCACCTGTTTCATGCGTCTATCGTTAACACTGAACGGATATAAGGCTCTTAACCGGGGTAAACTGTTCAAAAGCCGTCATCGACAGTTATCATCACCCACATGAGAGGCTCTGGTAATTCTGGTGAAAGATTTGCGCACTTTGAAAAATATCGATCTTTCTAATAGTCATGTTTTAACACACCAGTGCGGAATTCAACTGAATTTACATCAAACTAAGATATACCAACATTAAAATATATATATACATGCTTAATTGCAATAGTAGCTATATTTTTTAAGTTCTTATCCAGAGCTGAGAGAACGGGACACAGCTCGGGCAGTCGGACACAGGTCGGGTACCGATACGCAGTTCGCAAAGAGTCGTGGGTAATTTCATCTTCACTTCAACTCACTTCGTTCGAAGTCTGCACCCGACCTCCCTCCGTTTGAAGGGCGATTTGAAGGGCTGAAAGCCACTATCCCTCGGTCCCGAAAGTATTGGGACACCCTACACTTACACATGAACGCGCAAACCGAGTGTTAGGGCCAAAATCGAGGGGAAGTGATAGTGAAGTGATAGAAATGGGACTGGGCCTAACACAAAGAGACAATACACATAAAACAAAGAAAACAAAAGTAAACATAAAGATAAACCAAAAACAAACCCAAACAAGCCAGCAGCACGGACTGTGTTACACTACCCAAAGCAACGGGGCTGTGTTGCCTGAAAGAACACACAAACACATAACAAACTAAAAACTTGCTATTACCACTTGCTCCCAACACCAACCTTCTGAACGTGCATGTACTGAGATGTGGGTTCTCCACTCTGGGCAGTGGGTCTTGCCCCATGTTGGCTTGACAGCAGGGCAGCAAGGCAGCAAAGCTAAATAAGATAAAAAGAATTATTAACCCAAAAGAACACAAACTTACAAACACAGAATCAACGAGACATACCTGATCTTATGGGGAGGGTGGCGCAGAGAGGAGCTGCACCAGTGGAGCCTACACAGATACTGGCAACTGCACCTCTTATAAAGTGCTCCACTGGTGCCTGATTGACTCATTAGCTAATTGGCCCCGCCCCCCCATTAGTGGTTGCAGGTGGCATGGGACCTTTTTCAAGACGACGTAACGTTACAAAACGTTATGACTGTTGAATTTGCCACGTCACCCTGCCACACTAGGTAATCTGTTGTAGCAACGAAGCAGTGACGTAATTACATGCGTTTCAGATGGGGCTGACGTCAAAATAGCGCCAGTTCAGGAAGTAAAAAGCGATCAGGTAAAACATGTTTTCCACGTATTTTAAGCGAATCTACTCGCAGTAAACTGAAGGAAGTATAAGTCACTGTGATGTACACAACTGATTAGGAGGCTCAGTGAACTACTGTAAACTTAAGAAATGTTATCACTCGCAATGACTTACTGTATGGGACAGGTAGTTTTTCAATTTCCGTCCCAATTCGTACTACAGCCTTGTACCTAGTGACTTTTTACCATTTTTCGTTCACATTTTGACTCAGGACGGAAGGTTACAAGGTCATCACCTACCCCGCAGCTGAGCAGCCGAGTGAAGGCTTTAAGCACTTATAAACCGGAGTTTCTGAAACGTCAATGGCAGAAATAAATGGGCAGCGTGTTTCCTGGACCCTGAGGCGAGGGGACGTGAGGGGACGTAACTGGGCGGCACTTGTACGGTCTATGGATTCCACCCATCAAAGCCTAGTCTAGCAAGGACGATTAGCAGGTAAGCAGTGTGCTAGCTTTGATAGTTTAACACGGCCAGCACCAGTAGGTCAATGCTTAAAATCACCTGACACAAAGGTTACCACCCTACCCAAAAGGAGCTCTGCAGTTAGTACAATAGAAGTAATGCGCTAGCTACCTGATGGAACCACCACCTGATGATCAGCTGTGAATTGTCAGGTGCTGTTAGAGATCGTGGCAGGAGAGCAAATGATCTACAAGTACATCACTTGCAAAGACTCTTGCTGTTTCCAAAAATGCCTACTACATACTACTCACATACTGATTTTAAAGGGGTCATACTGTGAAAAAAAATTTGAATTTATACTGTACTGCCTCTACACACACTAGTTTGATAAAAAAGCCTCAATTGTTAGAATAGCCAATTTACACTGTTCAACTGGTCAATTGAGCTTAAACCACCTGTTTAGAATCTTCCTTACTATGTATGTCACAGCATAAGGTGGGTGGGGTCCCACAACATTGGCCTCCCCTTAAGCAGCTGAGGGCAATGAAAATGGATAATTGCAAAAATAAGGAGAGACAAGTTAGCAGCCACTTTGCAGCTGAGAATAATAAAAAATGATTAATTAACTAATTAGGGGTGGCCTGTCATTGGCCACAGGGGTGGATGGGTTTAGGAAAAAAAAAAAAAAAAAATGGAAGTGGGTAGAGCCCCAGTAACATTTTTTGGTTCCGGGAACGTTTCGGGAAGG
>JAODXP020000020.1:16233151-16313586 GCA_027497455.2 Sardinella longiceps
TTTTAGAGCAGGCTTTCTCTCCCTCAGTGTTTCAGTCTGTCTTAGTCCTTTCCTGCTTCGTCAGTGTATTCTCCTCAGCTATGGGACTCCAGCACAAGTACTTTGCACTCTCTCTTGGCGATCTTGTCCAGGAGAGAACAGTTTTCTCCTGAGGCGGTAGGTAGAGGGGCTTTCCACTGGTGACCCCACAGGAGGGGTGATGGCTCGCCGTTCCACTGGCGCTGCCCGCCCTGAGCGACCACACACACACACACACACACACACACACAAAGACACTGTTAATATCAACCTGACTGAGCAACACTTCTGTAACATAGCCTAACAACAAGTAAGTGCTATTGTAGCTCATCATTAATTACATTTTCTTAACAAAGAAAGCTTTTAGGGGTATTTCTTTGCAAGTCTGAGTACACTCTGCTATAGCAAAACGTTGCTTGAATTCTTTAGACATTGAGCAAGAATTCAGGTATTGACCAATTTATTTATTTGAAAAACTATAATGTATTATGGCAATAATGTATTTTCAAGTCTCCAGCTGTTTATGGTGAGATATTGGCTATTCCATTTATGCGACAGCTCTGGGGTCAGTCTCCCAAGAGCATAGTTGCTTTGCAATATCCAAGTGCCAACCAACTAAGTTTCTAACTTGTTAGCAATTATATAGTACTAGGCTGTTCTGCTGTTCCACCCATTATAACTGCCCTTATCACAACGTGTTGTTCCCCATGGTCTGTCTGTGAGGGGTCAGAGGTCAGATACCTCATGATGTGGGAGCGTGACGGCTGCTGGTGGGAGAAAGACTGGGAGCGGCCCAAGCTGGTCTGATGCCGGTCTAGCAGGTCCCTTACGGCCGGGCTGGAGGGGCTGTTTTTGCGGGACAGGGGGCGTGCGTCCACTGGGGGGTTGGACACCGGAGCTGTGAACTGCAGCTTCAGTTTCATGTGCTGACTTAGCTGCAATGGCAGAAGGAGGGAAATGATAGTTCAGGATCACGAAGAGCCTCATGAAACATGTAATGCTTTTGGTGAATACTGTTAAGTTGTTCTGTGTTATTTAAATCGTAACTGCAAAAATAATTGACCTTCTCTTTAATTTCCTGATGATCTAGCTCACTGTCTTTAATACCCCTAAGACCCAGACCCATAACAAGTCACACTGGACACTGACAGCAGATACAAAAAGGGAAATTCAATAGTTTCATTAAGGATCTCTGAACCACCTAGGGCCACCATTTAAAGGCAATGATAGTATTTCATGGAGTCTATGACTCAATGCAAGTGGAGTGCTTGCAACAAGATTACTCTGAAGCACACCACACCAGTGACTCCAGAAATCACACTGCGAGATCATCTCTCTTAAGATAAAGTTAATATGTCATAGTAAAACATCCTCTTTCTCTATATAATCCAGCAGAGAGTCTTCATAGAGACCTCATAGAGTCCAGCTCGTAGAATCTGGAAGGCCACAGTGAAGGAGATGGTGCTGCCTTTACGACAGTGGCCAAGATTGCTGAGGGGTGACTGACATACCACGGGACCAATGGCAGTCTCTTCACTTTGACCCCGCCCTGGATAACAGTGTGAGAGGGCAGAGAATGGAATGGATGGAGATAAAATAATATTATATGCAGAGCCTTGTCAGAGGAAGAGATGGAGAATATAATGGGAACACATTATATTACACATATGTACACATTTTCTGTGTACACAATTGGGTATCAACATGCTTGTTTCATGAAATATCTGTATGTAAGGTATCTTACCCTTACCCTCTGGGGTCCAAACTAGTCTTACGGCCAGAAAATCTTGTAAGTTGTTGAATAATGTGTAGCGGACCCGAAAAAGGTCCTGTGTCTTGACTGTACTGGGGCAACTGGCCGTCATAACAAAGCGTGGACGATCCAACCTTATACTAGGCAGTCTGGTCAAATAGAATTTCAAAAGAAGTAGGGGGATTTGTTTGTTAAATTTGTTTACATGTACTATTTTATATTTTGTTGGACCAGAAACATAATACTTCCTTACCTGTAATGTGTATAGATACAGTTGGTGAAAGGCATTTTGGCAGTTGACCACTGAAGTACTGCTACAAGGGGTACCTCAAGGCCCTAATAAAAGAAAATACTATTCAATCTGTGTCAACAATACAATACTGTGATGACACTCTATTTAAATAAATAAATAAATAAATAAAAGAGTGCATTAGTGCCTTAGATCACTTTCATGTCTACGCAGCTTTTCTCGCTCGGTAGATATGAGTATAGAGTTTCACCTCAGAGTCATCCTGGGACATGTCACTCATATGCAGCTGAAACAGGAAGTCATGCTCCTCTAAGGAACTGAGCATGCTGGGAAACTGGCAGGTGAGGCTTTCCATTCGACAGAATGATGCCATGGCAACTTCTCCTGACTGGTGGCTGGAAGTAGAAAAGTGAAGATTCTATTTTGAGTACAGAAAGTATATCCATACATTTTCATAAATTACTACTATGACCTAACAACAGGACACGGATTACTGTGTCTTACTACTAATTCATAATTTTAGAGGTTTAAGGATAATAATATGCACACATAGTGGACAGACTTACCAGACATTGTCAACAAGCAAGACAGAGCCATCTGGCATCATGGGTAGATAGGATGCATTAAAGTTGGGTAGAATCCTCAGGTCATGGATGTTGATGTCTTCCTGGGAACACTCATTAAACACTGACAGAAGAAATGGACACATTGAAGAAAAAATACAAAAATAATTTGAAAGAGAAACATACACATAACAAAAATCCACTAATAAAAGTGTTGTCTACTGCAGTAAGACTGATTAGGCAATGGTGTCTCCCCAAGCTGGCCTTTCCTACCTTTCAGCACAGTCAGGTGTTTCCCAGCAACGGTCATCTGCTTGCATCTCACAGTCGGGGGCGGAAGCACTGTCAGAGTTGTGCTTACTATTTCAAGAAGAAAAAGAATTGAGTCTTAGCCCAGTACATTGACAGCATCATAATTATCAACATAAAGATCTGATTGGCTTATATTATCTGAAGGGATTCCTGTGAGAGAATGCTGTCAATCTTTCGAGTACTGAGTTACTCGATTAAAAACGGTGTGACCATGACTAAGATCTGATTAAGAAAGTACCAATCAAAGGTCTGTTGTGATTGCTGATGAAGTGGCGTACAGTACATTTAATCTTTCAAAAGTTGCAGTAGATGGGATTGGATTTAATTTGCAAGCCCAGCATCTGAATCACGTCACAGGAAAAGTGATACATTACTTCTAAAGCGTGTGCCAATGCTGGCTCAGGAGATCCCTGCATTCAGGCATCTAGACGGTTTCATCAAATCAAAGGCACAAGAGTGCGATCTGAGCACTGCAGATTTTCTTGAGTGAGAGCTTTTGTCTTTTATAGTCACTATTCTGAGATCCTCTGACAGGTAGATATGTTTGTAAACAGACGGACACACCTTGGGCTTTAAAGGTGTTGAGATCCTGTCGGAAGGTGAGCGTTGGCGCTTGCTGCTGCAGAACTGTGAGGTAGCCTCTGTCCTGCACTTCTGCTTTCTCTGCCTCCTGCTTCCAAACAGTCACCATCACCTATAACAGGCACCAAGACAGAGCAAAACTGTAGCACTTACTATTTGTAACACTGAGACTCCCATGATGGAGTAATCAATGCATAACTATACTGTATCTTTAAGCAATAATGAAAAACATATAATGTGTGGCATCCAACCACTGAGTTCTAACCTTGACCTTGTGTGTGTTGACAGGAAGTTTATCAAGGGACACAGTCAAGGGAAAGATGACTTCATCACTAAGGACCACTGGCTCATCCAGAGGTGACTGGCAGATACAAACAGAAAGATGTCAATCAATCAATCAATCAATCAAGAGTGAAAACACATAGAGAGTGAAAGAATCAAGGAGTAGCAGGCTTGAGGGTGTAAAAGAGAACACAAGGGGGTTAGTGAAGAAAACAGAAAAGAAAACCATAGCGTGACTGAGTGGACGTTGTAAGACACCAAAATAGAGAGGCAGGGAGAAAGGTCATTATTTCTGCTCTATTTGCCTTCATGCTTGTGTGGAGCAATATTATATAAACCTTGTGCACATCATTTTTCATGAGGCCCAGGAGGAGGGCTTCTCTATTGTTTTTCTTGAGCACTAAAATCCTATTGTTATGAGTGGCATGAACACAACACATGGCAGCAAGGCATAGAACATGTCTGTTGTGGTGTGGAGAACAGGAGGGAGAAAAGGAATACAGCTAAAGACAGTAGCCTATGTGTCATGCAAAATATCCAATTGGAGAGAGAGTCTGCTAATAAAACGAATAATTTCATTGTTGGGTCTATATTAACATTGGCACTTCTGTGGTTTTAAATACTAGGTTATCATTTAGTCCGTCACTAGAAATGACGAGTTTTGGCACCTTTAAAGGAGCTCTGCGGAACTCCCGAACGCCGTTGCCGTTGTTGTGAATAAGCAGTGGCTTGCATTCTCTGAAGCCACCACCTCCAGCATCCCTTCTGAAAGACGATTTTCCTTCACTATCGTCTCCCTCCTCAGCACCTTCATTCCCGCTACTGTGATCATGGTCGAAGTAGGCGTGAGAACGATGTCTGCTTTCCCCTGGACTCACGCTTGCCACTGCGCAAAGCGAACCGGCCAGTTCTCTCCAAGCACGACCGTTTGGACTCTCGGTACCGAATTCAAATGCGTGACCGGACCTTGTCAACACGTCGCTCTCCGCATCGCTGCACCGCAGAACGAGCAAGAACCGTACTGTCTCTCCCATATAGAGATGACTTCGTCTTGGTAGTGATCGGTACCGTGCTGGGTCTGACAAGTCCGTAATCGGAACCGCAGGAAAATACATAAAATATTCGCATTGTGACTCCATCATCTGTACCATCGTGGTTGTAAATGGTCAATTGATAAACCAAACACACACATTCATTGCATGGATGTAGGGGGGCGGGGGCGGTCTAGGATCCGAAGAGGCATGAGCAATGGAACGTCGAAACCAAATATGCCATAAAGGTGTAATTAGGCCAAAGGAGATGGTGAAAACTTTCCGTCAAGCTAAAGCATGGACAATCCATGCGCAACAGACCTACTTGAAGCAGAACAGTTTAAAATAACATGTAAATCATAATCATGTAAAACGTTCAAACTTTTTATGAAGCCCCTTTATAATGAAGATATATTTTTTTGAGTGTCATTGTTACTTTTTTATGCTGGCCTACAGCAATCCATTGACAACTTAGCCCACTGCATGTGACCTTTTTAAACTGGCATGGCGTTTTGCAAAGGATTTGTTAAAATTTCTCATGCACAGTTAATGTGATGTTCAGCCTCGAGTGTTTATACATTATATAGCAACAGTAAAAAGTATCCAACAAGTCAATATTTTTATTTCTTTATTTTATTTTTCTACTTTAATTTTAAAGGGATCCAAGCTGTCCATGATGCCATTCAGCAAACAAGCGTCATCATTGTGACGTCATAATTGGGCTCCTTTTTCAAAAGAAAAACTTCATTTCAGTTCATTTGTAGCAACATTTTTTAGGAGTAGGCTAGGCCATTTGTTGCCTCCTTCCGATAAAAAAATGAATGTCAATGGTTTTAAAAAGGAGTTGGAGAGAATCCAGGCTAATAACCAGGAGATGAAGAACACCATGCTGGATCTCCTGAAGTTATTCCAGGAGCAGAAGGCCGGCACCCGCATGTGTTGCTGTGCATGTGTGAGTTTTCCTCAACTGTACAACCTAGCTGAACAATTTCATAGCCTAACCTAAGGAATTAGAAGGTGTTTGGCTAAGTTCAGACTGCAAATTCTTGCATTGCACAATTCTTAAGTAATTAGTGACAACCAAGATTAATGTGTTTGGTTGAGCTTTGGCTAAATGTGGCCACAATTTTGTTGTTTATGTTATATTATTATGTCACAGTTTGTTCAGATAACTCTTAATATAAATCTAATAACTAACATGTAATAATATATTAAAATACGTCACTTTACAGGAAAAAAAAGAATATCCATTATAAGTGATAAATGTGTTGCTTTCTATTCTCTCTGCAGAATCAGCACCTGCCCTCTCATCTCCATCCCCAACCTCCATCCAGGCCTGTGTCCCTGTCAAGCGGCCATGGCACAATTCTTCAGGGCTCTCATCAGCCCCGGAGAGCCAATGTGCCACCTGGCCGTTTCCTGCCTCCCATCCACCCAGCATCCCCCCAGCAGCAGAGGCAGACACAGCAGTCTCCGTTGCTTGGAGATGCCTTCTCTCCATCCCCACCTGCGGTGGTCCAGGGCCCTGTCCTGCCACAGTCTCCCTCTGGTGGTGTGTGCACCCTGCCTGCCATCCAGACCCCTGCTGTCCCTGCTCCCCCACAGACTGCCAAACCCCAGGCACCCGCTCAGGGGCAAGGTTGCAGTAGGCTGCCACGTCTCAAGAAGACATCCTCACTTAGTGTGGCAACTACTGTGACAGGTAAACACACACACACATTGAATACTGCCTCATGCTCATAGAGATTCACAGGGTTCATAACAGAGATGTAGGCTATGTTTGAACCAGTAGCATTACTATATGTTGACCTTTTTCAGTTTAAATGTGAAACATTGAAAGAAATTCTGTACAATTCTCACTGAAATCAGAAAGTGTAGACATTCATTCAGACAGTCATTTCACCTTTGCCCCCCCAGAGCAAAAGTCCAGGCAGACGAGGCAGACAAGCAAGACAGAGCCCAGACAGGCCAAGAATCTTCCAGAGCTGGTCAAACTGCCTCCTCTTCCCAACCCAGAGCAGGCCATCCAGCAGGCCTTTAATCTGCTGAGTGCTGACTGGTGGGATTATAGCTTAAATTGGCTAGAAATATTACATTACATACATAGTGTTGACATATTAATAGCCTACTAGAACAACAACAAAATATTTTAAGATATCTTAATATATGATTAGATATTTTCTTGAAGGATTTATGTTAAACTAGCTGGAGACTATTTACTCTGCAATAAAGGTCATGACCTTTATTGCAGAGTAAATAGTTTAGGCTATTGGTGATGCCATCTTTTTATTCATTAGTCTTTGCTGTGTATGTATGCTTTGTATCTGCACCCTTGGGTGCCACCTATCCATTGTCATGTGATCCAGAGGTAACCTGTGACCTCTTACCCCCTGTGATAAGATGCTCCCTTCCATTGTTCTCTGTATCACGCACTGATGATGGCTTAGGCCGAAACGCGTTTGCACTGGACATGGTGGTATGCCAAATAAATAATGAGACATTGTAGCTCGTGAGTGCGGATTTTTCTTTAAGCTTATAGTTTTCTTTTTTCACTCACCCAAAGTCTTTTTTAAAACTTTTGAAGTTGAGCGCGCCCTCCCGACACACTTGAAAACTAGCTGGAGACCACATAGCCTACAGTAAACCAACTCCATGTATCAAGTTCCTCTAATAAGATTGTGTCGTTGCTGCAGGAAGATGAAGATTGAGGCACTGACCTCCATCAGGTCTCTGTCTCAGCACCATGCTGAGGTGCTCCTCCCCAAACTGCATGATGTTTGTCTGGCCATCTATCACGAGGTGAGAGACTTAGAAAAGATGCTAATACATGGATGTGTGAAAATATCTGTTTGTAGGATAACTGTTGTAATATCATGGTGCTATGCTAGAAATAATGTTTACTGTTGACAGTGTTGCTAAACTTCCCTCATTCCACCCAGGTAAAGATCAAGCAGAAGCAGGTGTCCTGTGCTGCACTGGAGACCTTGGCCCACCTGTTTGCCTTCTTGGGGCAGAACATGGACTCTGAGGCTGAGGCCACTGTCCAAATGTTGCTGCCCCTCGCCTCACTTGGGGAGGCTAGCATTTTCAAGGAGCAGATAGGTTTGGCACTGGGGTACATGATGGTCAGCATCACCCCATCTTACAGTGTCAATGCTCTGGTCAGAACAGGGCTCAGGTAAGGCACAGAGAGAAAGAGCGCAAGAACGACGGAGGAGTTTTCCTCCTCTCTGCAATTCTGTTGGTTACTTTGGTTCAACCAATCCTCAATAGGCTCCCCACATTGGCTATAGCTCTCTAGATATCCGTTTCACTTGTCTCTGTCTCACCAGGCTAGCGCTTGTGATGTCATGTCATTGTGTTTTTTCGACATTTCTGGCTAACAGCTAATTAATTGTCATGGTTTTCATGGACTCATTGCTTGTCTGCCTCTTCCTAGGCACAAAAGCACACCTGTGCGAAAGGCCACTGCTCTGCACCTCGAGACACTGACCAATATCGTGGGGGCGTCGCATCTGCTGTCTGGGAGGAAGGGCCTGACGGACCGTTTTGTTCATAGTGTCAGCTGCCTGGCCCTGGATTGTGCACTAGAAGTCAGGTGGGAGTGCCACTTCTTCCTCTTCCTTCTTCTTCGTCATCGTTTGGAGGTCACTTTGGACAAATGCAGCACTATGCACTCATAAATGTCTGGATCATTTAACTATCAGTCTATCTGTCAATCAATGCCTTGATCAATTCATGAATGTTGATGCATTTTGTGTATGACACAGGAACCACGCCCGCAACATCATGGCCCTCCTGGGCTCCCATCCTGACTTGATCAAACTAGTGGACAAGTACGGCCCTGAGAGTCAGCTAGTTACCGTGAAGGACATAATAAACAAATGCCAGAAAAGGTGGGCTTGAAAGATCACAGGATATCATATTCAAAATATCAATGAAATGCCAAAATTATTATTTAATGTGTGATACAGGAGAAACATATGTTTTTTTTTTTCTTTCAGAAATATCCACTGAAGTACACATCGACGCGGTGGTAAAAGACAGCATCCAATTGCAAAAAAAACCATACTTGCACACAAATAGGCAATAATAATAATTTAAAAAAAGCATGTGTTTGTCACTGTCACTTTCTAAACTATTGGCTAAACTGCAATCTAAAAGCCTGTTCTTGCCTATCTTAAAATCTGATCAATGGAGCCACAAAATCTTGCAGACCCAGCTGGCTGTGAAGCTCCAAGAGTTTGTCAAACTGGCATCACTCTCCTACGCAGCCAATCTAAATCAAAAAATAAAAAGGACAGGCCTGAATGTTGATTGATTTTGTGTGTGTGTCAAAAGTTTAAAGGGGCCCTATTAGGCTACACCCATTTTTACTGTCATTAGTTTAATTTCAATGGTGTAGTAGAGTTTATTTATGTTGGTGACGAATTCATTAACCTCCTGCATCCCTCAAATCTTACTCACACCCTTTATCCTTGGGGTCAATTTGACCCCAGCTAAATAAATCCTCAGAAAATAATAGCAATTTATGTTGTTACTTTTTTTTGTGACAGGCACTTAGTTTGATGTCTAATAAACACAACCCAATTCCCTACAATTAAATCCACCCTCACACATACATTGTACCTCATTATGAACCCTGAATACCTGGTGCGCGCATATAGTAAATTATAGTCTAAATGGTCTAAAAAACATCAAACTGTCTGAAAATCTGAAAAAAACTATCTTTTTAGTATTGAAATGGCTTTTATATAACTTTTACATATTTGTACATATTTGGTTTATCTGTAACACTTGGAATGAAAAGCTTTTTCTGTTATTAGCAGTCCTATGAAAAAAAATCACATGCATGCTCCTTTGGGGTCAATTTGACCCTAAGCCAACGATGCCAATAAACAAAGACCGTCTCAAAGCTCAAATATTGTTTTTATGTCTTGAATAGCTGGCAGCATATCTGGTGTGGGACCATTCTGACAACATTGGTAGCACCAGCTTAAGTTAACTCAGTTAGGCCTAGCTAGGTACGTAGCTAAATCAATCTGGGGTCAAATTGACCCCAAAGGATCATCTGTGTATATATTTGTTGTACAGGACATTAAAAACATATTATTGTACAAATGTCATGAAATATGAGGCCAAAAGAAAAATGTTAGATATATATTTTGATGCTAAACATTGCTTTGGGGTCAAATTGACCCCAAGGACAACAGGAGGGTTAAAAAACAAACAAACATATTTGTTTCACACCCCTGTATAAAACGCCAAATTTTAGCTTGTCAGTCCAGAGATTCTGCTGTGGCATCAGTGCCCGTCAGAGCGCTACTGAATATTAGCAGATTGGAAATGTAATGTTATCTGTATTGTTATGCAGACCTAATATTATATGAATTGTAGGCTACAGTTGAGAGACACTCTGGACACTGTGGCTGACTAGCCAAGAATTGAGAGTTTCTTTTAGTTAAATCCACACTTTCCCCTCTAAATCAGCTTTATAAAAGAGATACAACAGTTGAAGATGAAAAACATATTTTTTTTCTTTGTTTTATGCACATTTTAGGCTATAAATTATTACGTTACCCTTACAACCTTCATGTTAGAAACTATAGGCCTATTCATGAATAATACATAGTCTCAATATAAAAAAAAATGTTTCATTCTATTGACATTTGTGTTGCATATTGCCTAAATTCTATATGAACAGATAAACAGCATGCAATCCAATGTCTTGTCTCAACTGTAGGCTACCCTGGTGACTATCTTGCACATTTTTCTAAATAACTTAACCAGCTTGCATAATATGATTGGATAAACCATGTTAATTTGAGCAGAGAATCAAATGTGTATGATAAGTTTATCAGTCGAAACAGGAGTAACAAGATATTCACTGTAGAAGGGACATGGTTAAGCGAAATGGAAAAAAAAAAAAAACTTTTGGTATGCACAATATTCAAATATCTCATAATTAAAGAGGGCAAATGCCCTTGTGTGTAGCAAAAACCATAGTTCTAGCTTGTTGTGCACGCAAGATATTAACGTGTCTCAACTTTACTGTCTCAAATGTAGGCTACTGTCTACCCCACATACTGCAGTCCAGGACAGTCCAGCTAGCGATCTTGCATCTTTGGACTCAGCTGTGCGCTTGTTACCGTAGCCTGCCATCTCGTTTCAGCTTCACGTTATTAATTTGACTAACAGTTACTTGACTTCTCTCTCATTCATTGTACGACTCCATGACCGTAGGCTTTATTGCTGACGAAATAGTTGAAAGTGACTGCCTAAATTTTTTAACTTACTGTCGTGTATTGAGTAACATTTTTGGACAGCCAGAAAGGGAATGTATGATGGTGACAGCTAGAAAAGCTCACACGCTTGATAGGTAGGCTATCAAAATTGGCTCGACTGAAGCATTTTGTTATGGCCTCATTTCAGTTGGCTGTTTAGGAGCGATTGATTTAAAATGACACTCTTGCACATCCGAACTTAATCTTAAATCAGATTTAGCCGAATGAAATGTATTTTGGAAAACTGTCACATGTGGCTGGTATTCATGCTAGCTAGCGGCAATGCTAACGAAATTACAAGTAGGCAATAAACTGAGTTTTCTTCCTTGACAGAGATAAAGCTGGGATATAGTTGGCAGCATTCACTACATTTATGGTTGCTAATAACAGCAACCACTGTGCTAAGGCACAAGCAGCAAGGCTAACATGTCTGCATGGTTGGGTGTAGGGAGGGTTCACTCAGAGACGTTGAAAGCCGATCAGTTTGTTCGCCGACAGAAATAACTTCTCCCAAGTCGAAATAGAACAAAATTGGTACTTCCACTAGGGGGCACTTTCAGATTTGTAACTGTTGCCAACCTTTCACATATAATACAGCATACCGCTCTGGTACGTGCCAGACAGTGAAAGAAATAATATAACAGAAGAAGCATGATTTGGCCCCTTTGAAGGGCGCTGGCTCCCTTCAAAGCATGAAAGCCTGTCCAAGATGCCATTCAGCAAACAAGCGTCATTATTGTGACGTCACAAATAGGCTCCTTTTACAGAGGAAAATTTAAATTTCAGCTCATTTATGGCTATTTCTCATTAGGAGTAGGCCATTTGTTGCCCCCTTCTGATTAAAAAAATGGATTTCAATGGCTTTAAACAGGAGTTGGAGAAAATCCACACCGATGGCCAGGAGATGAAGAACACCATGCTGAAGCTCCTAAGGTTATACCAGGAGCAGAAAGCTGGCAGGCACATGTGTTGCTGTGCATGTGTGAGTACAAACTAGCTGAACAATTTCATATAGCCCAACCTAAAGCATTGAGGAATTATTTAGAAGGGACAAATCTTTGGCTAAGTTCAGACTGCACATTGCACAATTCTGAAGTATTTTATTTAGTGATAACCAAAATTGAAGTGTCTGGTTGGGCTTTGGCTAAATATGGTCGCAATTCTGTTGTTTATGTTATGTCATAGTTTGTTCAGGTAACTCTTAATATAAATACAGTCCAGACTATAAAGTAAACTGAACACTACACATCTAATAGCTGTAAAACTGTAAACTGTTATGATATAATAACATACTTCACTTTAAAAAAAAGATGTACATTTGGCCATTATAAATGATAACCGTGCTGCTTTCTATTCTCTCTGCAGAATCAGCACCTGCCCTCTCATCTCCATCCCCAACCTCCATCCAGGCCTGTGCCCCTGTCAAGCAGCCATGGCACAATTCTTCAGGGCTCTCATCAGCCCCGGAGAGCCAATGTGCCACCTGGCCGTTTCCTGCCTCCCATCCACCCAGCATCCCCCCAGCAGCAGAGGCAGACACAGCAGTCTCCATTGCTTGGAGATGCCCCCTCTCCATCCCCAACTGCGGTGGTCCAGGGCCCTGTCCTGACACAGGCTCCCTCTGGTGGTGTGTGCAGCCTGCCTGCCATCCAGACCCCTGCTGTCCCTGCTCCCCCACAGACTGCCAAACCCCAGGCAACCACTCAGGGGCAAGGTTGCAGTAGACTGCCACGTCTCAAGAAGACAGCATCCCTTAGTGTGGCAACTACTGTGACAGGTAAACACACACACACACACACACACACACACACACACACACACACACACACACACACACACACATTGAATACTGCCTCATGCTCATAGAGATTCACAGGGTTCATAACAGAGATGTAGGCTATGTTTGAACCAGTAGCATTACTATATGTTGACCTTTTTCAGTTTAAATGTGAAACATTGAAAGAAATTCTGTACAATTCTCACTGAAATCAGAAAGTGTAGACATTCATTCAGACAGTCATTTCACCTTTGCCTCCCAGAGCAAAAGTCCAGGCAGACGAGGCAGACAAGCAAGACAGAGCCCAGACAGGCCAAGAATCTTCCAGAGCTGGCCAAACTGCCTCCTCTTCCCAACCCAGAGCAGGCCATCCAGCAGGCCTTTAATCTGCTGAGTGCTGACTGGTGGGATTATAGCTTAAACTGTCTAGAAATATTACATATGAACAGCACACCATACAAACAATAGGTTTTTAAAGGCAGAGATAGGGCTATACAAGCTAAGCTAAGATAGTGTTGACATATTAATAGCCTACTAGAAGAATAACAACAATATTGTGCCTTTAGTGAAGATATCTTAATATATGATTAGATATTTTCTTGAAGGATTTATGTTAAACTAGCTGGAGACCACATACAGTAAACCAACTCCATGTATCACGTTCCTCTGATATGATTGTGTCGTTGCTGCAGGAAGATGAAGATTGAGGCGCTGACCTCCATCAGGTCTCTGTCTCAGCACCATGCTGAGGTGCTGCTCCCCAAACTGCATGATGTTTGTCTGGCCATCTATCGCGAGGTGAGAGACTTAGAAAAGATGCTAGAGCATGGTGTGTGAAAATATTGTTTGTAGGCAACTATAATGCCATGGTGCTAGCAGAATAATGTTTCTGTTGACAGTGCTCTCCCTCATTCCGCCCAGGTGAAGAGCAAGCAGAAGCAGTGTCCTGCGCTGCAGTGGGACCTGGCGTACTTGGGGCAGAGCATGGACTCTGAGGCTGAGGCCACTGTCCAAATGCTGCTGCCCTCGCCTCAAGGAGCAGATAGGTTTGGCGCTGGGGTACATGATGGTCAGCATCACCCCATCTTACAGTGTCAATGCTCTGGTCAGAACAGGGCTCAGGTAAGGCACAGAGAGAAAGAGCGCAAGAACGACAGAAGAGTTTTCCTCTTCTCTGCAATTCTGTTGGTTACTTTGGTTCTATCAATCCTCAGTAAGCTCCCCACATTGGCTAGTTCTGTACATGTCCGTTTCACTGGTCTCAGAGTCAGACTGTCTCACCAGGCTAGTGCTTGTGATGTCTGTCATTGTTTCTTTGACTCCTCTGGCTAACAGTTAATTCATTGTCATGGTTTGATTTATTGCTTCTCTGCCTCTTCTTAGGCACAAAAGCACACCTGTGCGAAAGGACACTGCTCTGCACCTCGAGACACTGACCACATATCGTGGGGGTGTCGCATCTGCTGTCTGGGAAGAAGGGCCTGACGGACCGCTTTATTCATAGCGTCAGCTGCCTGGCCCTGGATTGTGCACTAGAAGTCAGGTGGGAGCGCCACTTCGGTTTCTTCACTCTTTTTCTCTATTCCTTTCATTAATGTATCTCTTTTTCCCCATTAACTTGAATAGCAGTCTTCGTTTGGAGGTCACTTTGGACAAATGCAGCACTATGAATTAAAATGTAAATGTTAAGTAAATGTATAACGAATGCTGAAATTATCTATGTATGACTTGACTTGAAATTGCGATACACAGTAGTTTGGCTGACCACAGGCAGATTCTTAAAATCTTAACACTTAGCACTGGTCTGGTGTATTCCATTTTATCACGATTTATGACAAGGTCTCATAAATGTCTGGATCATTTAACAATCAGTTTGTCAATCTGTCAATCAATGCCATGATCAATTGATGCATTTTGTGTATGACACAGGAACCACGCCCGTAACATCATGGTCCTCCTGGGCTCCCATCCTGACTTAATCAAACTGGTGGACAAGTACGGCCCTGAGAGTCAGATAATTGTCATTAAGGACATCATTAACAAATGCCAGAAAAAGTGGGCTTGTAAGATCACTGGATATTATTCAAAATATCAATGAAATGCCATAATCTCTAATCATTATTATTTAATGTGTGATACTGGGGAAATGTAATGATTTTTTTTTCTTTCAGAAGTATCCACTGAAGTAGCCTACGCATTGGCGGTAAAAAGACAGCATCCAATTACACTACAAAAAAAATAAAAAGAAAATAAAAAGAAAGAAAACTTGCACACAAAAACATCATGTGTTGGTCACTGTCACTTTGTTTAACTAAACTGTTGGCTAGTACTGCAATCTTAAAGCCTCTTGCCAATCTTAAAATCTGATCAATGGAGCCACAAAAGTCTTGCAGACCCAGCTGGCTGAGAAGCTAGAAGTCATATTTTGCGGTGATATTTATGTCAGCATATCAGTGAACACCAGATATCACTCTGTGAGTTTCATACCTTTGTAAACAGACGTTTAATGCGTTTTAGGAGGGATTGTTGAGTTGCATAACAAAATGAAAAAAATTGTGAAATACTGCTAGGCAGGGGTGAAAGTAGTTTGAATTTCTTACCTGTACTACAAAAAAAAAAAAAAAATTCAATAGCCTATTCTAGTGCGCCCTTGTGTTATATATGGCTCAAACAAAAAGGTAAGCAGGCCTATGGCATTGGGCTAATTTCAAAAACATTCCGACATTCCATGGTAGCAAACTGAACATACTGTCATACTCATTATCCCTTTTTCTGACTTCTGACTTATTGCCACATTACAATAGCACTGAAAATGGCAGGCCCACATGTCACCTGTGGGACTCAAAACCTACTGTGTGTGAGCACAGGGTATATACAGGAATCCTGGTGCTGAATTTACTACCATTTACTACCTTTTTTCCTATCTTTTACAATATTTTTACTACCTCCACAACATCTACCAGCGCACTTTTTTTTTCTTTGGGGGCGGTGGCATCCTACATATTCCGACAATTTTGGTACGATCAGTGATCCAGAACACAATCTGGAATTTATGTTGTGTCTTTGTCCACATTGCCTTGGCGGAGGTCTGCGCTCTCTCAGTGCTTTTCTAGTTTGTCAATATTAGGCTATGCCACTGCCAAAGTTTGAAAACCCACAATGATTCTTTCTGGTTACAGTACATACAGTAGAAGTAGATACCCTAAATTACAGGAGCCTGGATCGGATCCTCCCCACCCCTCTCTCTTTCCTTATGCAACCTACTGTACATGTTCGGGGACACTTGACACATGACAAAAATGCAACTAAAATCTGAAATATCTATTTTTGCTTTAGTCCAGTGGTTCTCAAACTTTTTGAGCTCAAGGCACCCCATCAACATTTTTTGCATTCACAGCACCCCTAAATTACTGTAAATTCTTGCTTATGATACCGCTTACTTGTGTCAGGACACCTTTAGGCTCAACACTTTAACTTTCAGGATCATTACTGTTCTGAATATGTTTATTATTTACCTTTATATTTATCACTCATGTGGACATAGGCCTATAAGGTTACACGGGGCTCATCATAAGAGAACAGGATTGGGTGAGAGCCGTCTGGCCTTTCCCCATTCAATTAAGACTATGCGCAATTCAGCGCACAGGCAGGCGCATGCTGACAATAGCTTCAGTGATCTTCCCACATTTCTTTGAAATACTCAAAATCACTGTATGTTTGAAAAAATTACTGACGTGCTATTTGGCTATATTTTCTTAAATCTAGCCTCATTCATAGCACTGGTGATTTGCAAAGTCAAGCTATAGCTAGCAAAAATGACGGTTCATTTGAAATCGTTTTGATCCCTACGGGGCTTTGACGGATAATGTAGCCGAAATGTATGGCATTACGAGGCAAAGACTAGTTAGCGGATATGAATACATGAAGGCTATGCCTCAAAAGACAGAGTGGAAGTAATTCTAAATGGGAACTTTTTAACAGATGACAGACAAATTCAACATCAAAATTTAAAATGTTTTGTGACTCCCCTCTTGCGCTTCGGCAGAACGGTTTGACAATAATTAGGCTGTAGGGGTTTAGCGAAAGGATAGATAGTCTCGATGGATATTCTCATCCGCAATGACCTGCTTCACCCACTGTCTCTCGTGCTACATTTATCCTCATGGGTGTTTTAAGTCCTTAATGACGTGACAAGACAACAAAAAAGGGGCGACAGTTTCACTCATAGCCTTTTACCTCAATCAAGTAATCTTCATAGCCTTTGTTACTGTTCCTTTATTTTAGATTCTAATAGCGAATTTGCGAAGAGATCTGGCAGGTAGCCTACCCAGATTGATTGAGCGCGCGTGAGGTAGGCAGCCGTGAGGTCTTTGGTATTTTTTGCCCTCAACGGTGCCTTCCAGGCAGCGCTGCCTTCAAGGCACTACTCCACACAGTTAAGGGTTAGGATGAGGGTTGAGGGGGTTAGGGTTAGGAATAGGGTTAAGATAATGCCTTTTAGGCTGTGCTGCCTGGAAGGTGCCGTTGGGGGCAAAAAACACCATTGAGCCAGGCGTGACATCATCTGCAGTTTATCACTCAGGTTCCACTCGCAACGCAAAATAATACAGTAGGCGAAGTCCACAGAAGTTTAGTAATTTAAGGAGTTAGGATGGATGTAAGTTAAACATTGAAAAATTCATAGCGTCATTTGGATGGGGGCTCAAAAATTTACTACCTCGTCAGATGACACTTCTTACTTTTTACTACTTTTTACTGGCCTTAATTTGACCTGATTTCATTTACTACCTTTTACAACTTTTTACAAACCCGCGGACACCCTGGAGCATGTGACTGGCCTGGCTACCAGGCACAAAAATGTTTTTTCTTTCTTTTTTTTAACATTTACTCAATTGTAGTCATGGCTTTGAGCCTGTGTTTGAGTGTAACATCTAGGCTACTTGGTTATCCCTTTTATACAATAATCTATATATATATATATATATATATAGCCTATATATATATAATAAAATGATGCATCTGATCTGAAACTCAAACTCCTCCCCTTCTTTGTGTGTGAGACTTCAGCACTGAAGGTCTGAACTGGCAAACGGATTTGGGGTGTTCACTTTCTGCAAATGAGAGATAGAAAACTCTTCTATTCAAATTACAGGTCTATATCATAATGTGTAGTGTTTTTTGTTCAGTTTTATTTTTTGAGCTTTTGGTTATTAGATGGAAGTCCAGCAGCTAACTAAGCCAAGTTTATAATATCAAATAAAGATATTTCTCTAGCCAAATGATCTTTACACTGAAATTGAACCACCTTATTCTCAAGCAAGTACATTACAAGTGGTACCAATGCATGCCTCTGGTTGTCTACTTTAATTTGATACCGAATACCTCCATTGTAGATGCAGGTATGTCCATATCATAGCTTCCAAAAGACAATGAAGCAAAACCGCTTCACCCGCTATTGTATTTTTCGGCGCTCGCGTGCGCAAAAACAAACAACAAAGAAAAACTTCGGAGTGCCAGATGCCAGAAAATGTATTTGCAAATGGCACAAATAATTGGTGAGATACTGTATTTTAGCGAATTTCCAAGTCTGAACAACAATTGTTACTGTCACAAATGCCAAAGACAGGCAGGCCCTGTCCGAAAGGCACTTTTGACATCAAGGAGCAAAGGGGCGGTAACCTCTATGTCTTACCACTACGGCGTACCGCCTGTCAATCTTATAGATACAGACGGCAAGTACGGTTAACACCCCCAAAATGCAAGGGTGGAGTCAGCGTGGGGGATAACAGAGGCCAATTTAACATTATGGTGAATGGACAAGGTAGAGAAAGTTGCTTAACAATAAAAGATCGCTAAGTAAAATTGAACAAAGTCCATATTTAGATGTTTTGTCTAATCATGACCTGTTTGCCTACTTGTGTTTAGACTAAAATAATTTTTCCATCATTTGTTTATTGCAGTTACACTAACAGAAATGTCATGAGCCGTCTCTGCTCCTGTCAAAAGTAAAGCAACTTTCAATCACAAGTCTGATTAGCTCAGTTAAGCAAGCTAAAGTTAGCTACATTTACTGTGGTGATCAATGAAGTTGGCTAGTTAGCAAGCTAATGAAGCTAACAAACATCATCTAAATTGTCATCAGTATCGCGTTTGGAGGGGTGTCAAGTTCAGAATTCACATCGGACCATCTGACCATCATTACTACCTTCAGGCATTGCCCTCAAAAATGTGTCTGGCTCCTTGTAGATGGTGCTCAGTGTAACTTCTAGCTTAGCATGCCATTGACTTCCCCACTGTGTGAGCCTGCTCTTTCCCCCAGATGGGACTATTTTTCTCTAATTCCTCCACAGCGGAGCTATATTTGTGGGCGTGGTCAGACTTGCCGTCTGTATCTATACCGGTACGTAGTATAGGTGCGTACCGGCTTACTTTCACCTCTGCTGCTAGGCTTGTAGAGGTTATGTGGCATTTTGTTCATCAATAATGCATGAAAATGCCACGTCCATAATGAAAATGTCACGACCATCTCCTATAACAATATCAGTCTCAACAGGGTGAATAACTTCTATACACGAATCAGGCGCCATTATTGAGCTACCTAGATCACCAATCTGTCCATAGGGATAACGTGATAGCACACCATAAAATACCTTGATTTATGAGATTCACTACTACCAGTACTTGTATAATGTCAGAGTATTCCATGGTCTTTGCTGTTAGCTGTCATTGACTGCGCATTGGCAAAAAGGTTTGTTGACAGTCCAACAATGGCGCCGCCACAAGATGGCAGCCTACACAAAACGCTCGTCGGATTTGTCAATTCAACACCAACAATAAGCTACCTCTCTGAGAACAGAGCCTGTTCTTCAGAGCCGTATATAGAGATATATATACGGCTCTGCTGTTCTTGTATCATGAGTGACCTCTGCTGGCCTGCTACTGTAGGTGCAATATGTCATATAGAGGCCAGAGGCCTGGGATTCCAAATCATTTCTTTCCTCATGGGCTTCTGTTTTGTGAGATTCTTACAACATAGGCATGAGGGAAACACACATTCCCTGATATAACATGTTATTTTTTCACACCAGCACATACATGCAAAACATCAGACTTTATAGAGAGGATGGTATGTAGGATGGTATCATCTTTAAAAGTGATGTGTAAATCTGTCAAAGATGGAATAAATGTAAAGATTGGGTAAATATATGCTTAGCCTATTGTAGCCAACCATTCATCATATTTATTCTCACGGTTTGCTAACTCTCCATTCTTATCTGTACGAATATGAGAAAACCCCAGACTTCATAAACATCCTTGGCTCCGAAAACAGGAAACAATCACAGTGGGAGGAGTGTGCCTGTCAAGAAATATTAAAAAAAAAGAAAAAATTGTTGTTCCACTGGAGACGCTCAAAGGAGAGGTGACTCTAGCCTACTGTAGGTCTACAAGTCGTTTGTTTTTTTGTTGTTGTTGTTTGGTCTGTGTATCAAAAACATGTTGTTTTGGACAAATGTGTCTATTAAGAAATATGCACCAACAAATGTGAGATATTATCTCTTGTACTTGGCAGACTATTTTCTTAATTGTTTCACACAGATACTGTACGTGCACACACCAGGCCGACCTCAGAAAACAGGCCATGATACCAACTGTCACCCACTGCTGTTGATAACCTGTTCAGCAGTGCATGTTACTCGAATTTGAACCACAGGCACCAACACTCACAGATATCAACAGACCAGATCAGATGTTGGCTGTTACTAGGAATGCCTGCCACACCTTACCCAAGCTACATTTCCCTTAGTGCCTAAGCAAATCCCCAAGATCAAGACTACCAACTGTCCACACTTAACCCTGACACAGGCAAAGTGCATATAGGAATTCACACCCATCTTTCCCTGTTAAATTATTTTCATGGAGTCTTCCTACCAAAGATAGCATACTAGATGAAACTGCACAAACTGCCACTTTCAAAACTGTGTTACCTTCAGTGTCTAATATCTTTATCTATCTTTGTCTATACATGAATTTTCAAATTATCCCAGTTGAAGGTGTTGTTGTTGTTGTTGTTGTTGTTGTTTTTACATAGGCCTGTTCCTTGCTTTGCCAACACTAGCCTATGTAATTGCTGGGAAATGCAAATCTAATAGGCTAGATGTTAAAATGCATCCAAGAATTGCTCTCGCCTGCGCTACTGTTAATTGAGAGTATCACATCATATTTTGTTGGTAGCTTGCACAGAGTTTAGACAGTTTTAAGTTTCTCCTATAAGTTTAAAAATTAGCCTACAAAATGTTGTTGTTGAATCAACATAGACAAAGCCACCTTGGATGGGTGTATCAGGATGTCTGATGACGAGGATGTCTACAGGCTGTCATCAATTGTCTTTTATTGTCAGTATGACTGTGCATTTGTGTGTGTGTGTGTGTGTGTGTGTGTGTGTGTGTAGAGAGAGAGAGAGAGAGAGAGAGAGAGAGAGAAGTTCGGTAGGCGGAGCTTCGCGGTTGCCTTTACCTTACCATAGTAGACTTTTTTCATACATTTTGAAACGTTGAGACGAAATGTCGAAAAATATCGCTGTTGTAACTGGTGCGAATAAAGGCATCGGCCTTGCAATTGTGCAGGGCTTATGCAAAGCTGGCTATGCAGGCGATATTATCCTCACTGCGCGTAATGAGAAACTAGGACAAGAGGCTGTGCAAAAAGTGAAGTCCGAGGGATACAATAACGTGCTCTTTCACCGTCTTGATATTTGTGACCAAAGTAGTGCTGAAGAATTACGAAAATTCTTAGAGAAGAATTACGGTGGCTTGGATCTCTTGATTAACAATGCTGGGATTGCTTTTAAAGGTTAGTGGTAAAGTAATTGTAGGCCTATTGGCTACCTTTTTGATATTAGGCAACGTTTTGTCGCCACTGTGACTGTGACTGATGTGGATATTTCCCTGACGTCTTTTGTAAGGCTGTAAATCCTCAGGCCTCAGACATTTTCTTTTATCAACACATCAAACACAGGTCAGCTGTTGTTTTTCCTGTTTAAGGTTTCACTTTCTAACGCTGCCCTATTTGGCGTATTAGTAGAAACTTTCTTTTATTCTCTCACAGAGGGTATAGGCCGCTAAATGTGCACAGGGACCATAGGTGCAACAAATATCCCTCAGTCTCCCTTACGAGAGCCTAGCACAAGCATGTACAGTATATCAGTGATGTTTTATTCACATGCACCTGTTCGAGTGTCATTTTGCACAAGACCTAGTCATTTAGGGAATTGGCATACCATGAACTCGTGCATGTTACCAAACTGGATTTTCGGTTTCGGTTATTTATGGTGTAGAGCTCCTGAGAAAGGAAAATTTGAGGGCAGATAAAACATTTGTTTTAGTATAGGCTACAATCAACATCATGTCACTTTCAGTGCCAAGATATAGCACACCTTTTGAGGGCGTGACCTCCACTGCTATCAGATTATACACCATGGGAAAAGCCTTAGAACTTTGCCCTAATGTAGCCACTGGAAGTTCATTAGAATGTTCTGATGTTGACTTATTCAGGCAAACTTGCGCTGCAAGTACTCAGTAATTTATCCCTTGATACTTTTTTGTTACACCATTCTTACCTAATACTACCCCAGTACTTCACGGGCTGTAATTGATCACGTTACCGAAATTTCTGATGTTGAACAATGTAACAATTTCTGTAACATTCTCCTCTACACCACCAATTCTTGGAGTTCCAGAGTAGTCCCCAGCACTAATCAGCTTGTTTAAAGTCACTTGTTAGATGTTGTAGTGTATTACAGAATATGAACTGGTATGTTGTTTTCCCTCTGTGAAGCTGCTGCAACAGAGCCATTTGGAGAGCAGGCTGAGGTCACCATGCGGACCAACTTCTGGGGCACCCTGTGGGTGAGCAAGGCCCTGCTGCCTCTGCTACGCCCCAATGCCAGAGTGGTCAACGTCTCCAGCTTTGTCAGCAAGCGCGCTTTGGATCAGTGCAGTCCAGAGCTACAGGCAAAGTATGCTGGGAAATAAACATAATAAACAATATGTTTATTAAACATCATGTTCATGTTTATAGATGTAAAGAGGGCTAGTTTTAGGTGAATGATTGGAAAGAAAATGTTTTGTTTGAGTGTGATGTTGCAATGATGGTACTGCATATGCTGGCCTATTATACTTGGAATATATAGTGAGTGTGCAGATTTGTTTGTAAGTAAATATTGAAATTTAAATGATAATAATAAATAACATTTTCTGTTTATTACAGGTTCCGCAATTCAGATATCTCAGAAGAGGAGCTGTGTGGACTCATGGGAGAGTTTGTGGCAGCAGCTCAGAAAGGAGAGCACGAAGCCAAAGGGTGGCCCAACACTGCTTACGGCACCACCAAGGTAATGCAAAGGTGCAGCATGGTTTCAGCGCAATCATAGGCATCTTCCCTTGATCCACTTGCTTCCTGCCCCCTGAATACACCTTGAAAAAGTCCATAACACAGACAACACAGGAGCTGTAAATGTCAAACATGGGCAGACTTATGTATTGTGCTTTGCATATTGTTCCCACATTCCCTTTTGCATTGATTTGCCTTTTGTAGAGTGATGTTCTAAACATGCCCACCAGCGTGTCAGTCTTTTATTTTGTGGTCCGTTTGCAGGTTGGTGTAACAGTGATGTCTCGGATCCAAGCTCGTGTTCTGAGCCAGACAAGGCCAGGGGATGGGATTCTGCTCAACGCCTGTTGCCCTGGATGGGTTCGCACAGACATGGCTGGTCCCAAAGCCCCAAAGAGTACAGAGGAAGGGGCAGAGACGCCAGTCTACTTGGCAATGCTTCCGACAGGCAACACTGAGCCTCATGGACAGTTAGTCTGGGACAAGGCGGTGCAGGAATGGTAAACTTGATGCACACAAAGAAGATACTGAGCAATAACCCTACAAAGTTGACCGTTACTCCAGATACATATTTTTATGCTTATAGGAATATGTATGTAGGCATTGACATATTGTTACATAAAGTTTTGTATCAATTTAAATACTGGAACCCTAATAGGCCTATTAGTATTGTGCCTTTTTTACATTCCAAAAATAATATTTTCTAACGTCGAAAGGATATGAAATAGATGCTAGGGAGTTTCACTGCTTAAACAAACTCCAAAATCAGGTTACTGCACTTTTCACAGCTGATTAGGTCAGTTCAGTACATTCTCGTACATTCATTGCACATAATACACTTGAAGCCATTCCAAAATAGGAGTAGATACAGATATCTGGTATACATTTTGAATGAACAATAAAGGGTTTATTTTGTCATTTAGTCTCAAGTGTGTTTTTTCCTGCGTAATTGTGTTTGTGCTTATTTGAAGATGATTAAATGGAGCATGTGTTAACTGTCTGACAGAATTACTTTTTTTTTTTTTTTTTTTTGAAGTGGATTGGAAGTGGAGTGGGACATTTTAGTGTAATTTACAGTTTTGTAGTCACTTTGATTATGAAAGCCTTAAAGGAAAATACCGGAGTGAATTCAAGCATAGCCCTGTTGAAAGAGCTTGCTAAATGCACTAGCTAACGAGTGGAACAAAATAATTTGGTACAGCATAGACCGAACGCAGAAGCGAACAGTCACTTTACACTGAATCAATGGGACTTGACTGTTGGAAACCGAAAGTAAGATCTGAGGTTACATTGACTCAATGTAAACTGTTGCGCGTTAGCGATAGGTCTATGCTGTTCGGAATTCTTTCATTTCATGCAAAATATAGAAGTTAGAAGACTTGTGCAGCAGGGCTATGCTTAAACTTACTCCGGTATATTCCTTTTTAAGCAATATGGGTGAATGATGGCTCTCAGCCACTTCTAGGGTGTATTCCTCAGTTATTACACTTGCAGCCTCTTAAACTGGGCTGATGTTAAAACTGCAACCTGAATGAAGCTGAAATCATATTTATTGCCTTGTCAGACAACTACCCTAAAAAGAGGGACACTCCCCGCTTTCCTTTTTAGAGTTGCAAAGTCTGGTTTTTCTAAAACTAAATGGTAGATGGTGCGGTGAATGTGACCATTTTTGCCAAAATATGTCAGTCAACCAAAACAGTGATTTCTAAAATGTTTTATGTAGTGCTGTCAAACGATTAAAAACAATCTGATTAATCACAACATTTTGCAATGATTAATCGTGATTAATCTCTTTAAATCGCAACTCATTTCCTCCAGTAAGAATTTGGATGCTATGGTATGTTGAAACCTTATTTTGCCCTGTAAAGGTAGCCTGGCGATGCCATCCTACGTTCCTCCGCTAGACATTTTATCTCCGTACGTAGTCTGGACCTAGCTGCCTTTCCCTCGGTTACTCTACGGTTTACCCAATCAGCACACAGTTTAGAGCGATGTCTTAAATTTTTATAGTCCTACAGGATAGGAACGCGTTTGTTATCCCCCCCCCCCCCTTCACTTTCGAATTACATTCACAAAATTGGTACATGACATTAGCATCCATGATCTTGAGGATTTATTGCCACTACGATTTCAAAATAGATCAGAACTTGCCAGAGATCTGTTAATACTGAAAGCGAAAGTTGTAGGTGTGACTGCCAGGCGAGAGAATACGTAATATCCAAACGGAAGCCTATTTCAATTGCGTTGGGCCAGACTGTATGACATAGTCAACAGTCGCTTTCGCCAGGCTATTGTAAAGGCCCCGATACTTAATAGTTGGTGTTCTTCTCAAATGGGGCAATCCACACCTGTCCCCTACCCCCAATGATTCCCCAAACATGTTGTTGGACAGTCAGGAGCTAGGTAAGCTAATCTTTGTATATAGTTTGACTTGATAGCAGAGTCATTTTCTATCTGAAACTGAACATAATACATGCCATAAAAGTGGAACCATATCCATCAGGATTTTATTTAATCTGAGTTAAATTTTTTGGATTAATCAAGTGATCAATCAGTTAATTTTGCCATCACTAGTTTTAGGACTATAAAAATGCTGAGAAAATAACCCAGTGTTTTTTAGAGAGTAGTCTTGGAGGCTTGGCAATATATGTCCATATATATTTTGATTACAGTTTCAATGATCTACATCTCTGATCTACATCTAAATGTGCTATTTGGCTTGGGTGTACAGTAGTTTCCGCACATTAAGCCAATTCTGCAAAATATAAGCAGCTGGCAACATCTGCAACACCAGCACAAAACATATTTCAGATTTGCCTATGGTTTTACACAATAAGCTTTTATGCTTTGCTATTCACCATGGCGACTGCAGGAAACTTTCACATACAAACCTGTAGCATGTGACTACAGAATAGAAACAGGTTTTTTTGTATATATGTAAGGATGACATTGCATGTACTAACACCTGCTGGTAGGTTTGACATCAATTGTACATTAGTACATTGTGTCCTTAGTATACCTCTGCTTTTAATGTTATGAATGAGAGTGTGCATGTTATTTATTTTTAAATGTTGTGCCTTATTTGGCTTGTGTGGAGTGTTTTCAGACACTGGATTCTGCAGTTGGCGAAATCTAAAGCACAGCACACCTCTCTTCAACCTTGACATCAACAGTGTTATTCAGTAACTATGAATGTGCACTTTATGAAGGCGTGTCCCAACTCCTGTCTGGGTGTGGGTGGACTTTCAAGATTAAGATGGCATGTGGCCTATATATACTGTAGCTAGCCATCATACTTCTGTGCACAATGGTAATAGTTTAGTTACAATTCCCCAGACATGGCGAAAAAAGTTGCTGTTGTCACAGGAGCAAATAAAGGTGTTGGACTTGCAATTGTGAGGGGGTTGTGCAAAGCTGGATATACTGGTGATATTATCCTCACTTCTCGCAATGAAAATCTTGGACAAGTGGCCTTACAGCAAGTGAAATCCGAGGGATTCACTAATGTGCTGTGTCACCGTCTGGATATCTGCAACCAAAGCAGTGTCGAAGAGTTGCGGAAATTTGTGGATAAGAATTATGGTGGTTTGGATATTCTGATCAACAATGCTGGAATTCTTTTCAAAGGTTTGTTCTTTTGATTTAACTGCCTACGGTTATGACATGACTGTTAAGGGTGTCATGTTTCTCCACTGATATAGGTCACAGGTCAAGTGTGACAGAAACAGCTCTTGTGGAAAAGAGGCAAACATACATTTCAGGTTCGCCAAAATAGGCAGCAGGCCAGATAGGGTCATAGTGCAGTGGCCTGAATTGCTAGCACTAACCCAGTCCCACAAGGAGCTAGTAGCAAGTGCTCTCACAAGGAGAAATATAGCAGAAAGAAGGTTAAGAGAAAGAAGGCCCTATGGAGGATTATGAAAACAGCTACAGAATCATAGGCACACAACCCATCTCTGTGGACACTTGGCCACTGCAGAGACAAACCCAAATCCACATTCAAAGGCGCACTAGTGACTATAGTCACTCTGTTTATTAATAAAACTCATCAGACTGCTGGCAAAGGACATTTAAGGTGAACCTTACACACATGCCCATGCACATTCTCATGCACCTGCGCCTACACAGTTGAATCATTGTGAAGAATCTTGTCAAGTAGAACTTTGCACTTTGTACCTTTTTATTATTTATTGTTATTACCTCCGCCAAGGAGGTAATGTTTTCGGTCGCATTGGTTTGTCTGTCTGTTTGTCAGCAGGATAACTCGTAAAGTACAGCTCGGATTTGGATGAAATTTCCGCACAATGTGTATACTGGGACAAGCAAGAGCTGATTCGATTTTGGAGGCGATCAGTGATCCAGAACATGATCTGGAATTTATAGTGTCTGTGACCACATTGCCTTGGCGGAGGTCTGCGCTCTCTAAGCGCTTTTCTAGTTTATTTCTATATTGCATTTTTTTTATGTGTGCCCTCATTTATAATTTGAACATTATTTGTCTCATTTAAATAGAGGCTAATTAATCTATTACATATATACTGTAATATGTATATTTAATTTAAAACCCCACAACCTTGTTCAAACTCCACCTGTGTCCTATTAGGCTATAGCTCTGTGAATTGGTATTGAGCACCAATAGCTCTGTGAGTTGGTATTGAGCACCAGACAGTCCTGCAGGGCAAATTCTATTGTTCCACCACATTTAGCAATACTTGAGAGAAATGCAGCAACTCCTGATTTTAGTAGGCATAGTTAACTGTAGTAGTTCCTGAATTTAACAGAGGAAAGACCGACTGAACAAATAAAGGACTGATGAGGGAACAATGAAAAAGGAATAAAACGTGCATAACGTGTTTATCCTGAACTAGCATTGTGTTTTGGCAGCCTGCCCTGAGATGTGAGTTATGATTTGAACCACATTAAAATACTAATATGAATTGGTGTGTTGTCCCCCCACCCCACCACCCTGTGAAGATGGTGCAACAGAGCCATTTGCAGAGCAGGCTGTGGTCACCATGCGGACCAACTTCTGGGGCACCCTGTGGGTGAACAAGGCCCTCCTGCCTCTGCTACGCCCCAACGCCCGAGTGGTCAACATCTCCAGTGCTTTAAGCAAGACCAACCTGGCTAAGTGCAGTCCAGAGCTACAGGCCAAGTATGCTGGGGAACAATCATTCTCATGTTGGTAGAGGCTAGTTTCAGGTGGATGTTTAGTTGTTAACACTGCTGGTGTAACAGTGAGGATACTGCACATGTATCCTGTTTTACTGGGAATACAAGGAATTTACAGAATCCAGGTTTCGGAATTGTGAATCAAAGACTTTTAGACAGGATACGGTTACATTTTCATTACACTGTACTTATACTTGTTTATACGTTATATATTACATATCATTCAGAAATGGAATTCAAAGTGCCTTACATAGGCACAGGTCTTAGGTTCAAGAAAGCCAAGTAAAACAGAATAATCAATTCAAATATAATTAAAATACAAGACATTTATACATTGTGAACACAATCCTTATGTCTGTGTTCATTTCAGGTTCCGTAACCCAGACATCTCAGAAGAGGAGTTGTGTGGACTTATGGGAGAGTTTGTGGCAGCAGCTCAGGATGGAGACCATGGAGCCAAAGGATGGCCAAACTCTGCCTATGGCACCAGTAAGGTAAACACACAAACACTCTCTACGGGCTATGGCACCAAATTACCAACTAATGTATACCACAGTCCTTCTGAGGCAAGTCCCTGCTTTACTTAGCCGCCATACTGGAGACGGCTTCGGGTTTAACAAGACCATACCAAGATGAACGGGGAGATGATCCAAAAGTCCACATTGACTGACTAAAGTATATTGTGTGAATCCTTATTGAAATCTGAGTTCAATGATGTCAAAGTAACTAAAACAAAGCTTAAAAAGACGTACTACATTTCAATGGGAGGACTTCTGAAGTGATGGGTTTCCTCCTAAGTGTCTCTGACTACACCCCCCAAAATTCACTGCACATTCAATCTGTTATTACTGTATGTTGTCTTTTCTTAGATTGGTGTAACAGTGATGTCTCGGATCCATGCTCGTGTTCTGAGCCAGACAAGGCCAGTGGATGGGATCCTGCTAAACGCCTGTTGCCCTGGCTGGGTGCGAACAGACATGACAGGCCCAGAAGCCACTAAGAGTCCAGAGGAAGGGGCAGAGACACCAGTGTACCTGGCAATGCTTCCAGAAGGGGCCACTCAGCCCCATGGACAGATGGTTTGGGATAAGGTGGTGCAGGAATGGTAAAGGAACCAACTTGGCCATGCAAAGATAGCCTACTGAATAACTGAGTAATGACCATCTCAGGGCTGATACTGAAAAAAAAAATCTGAAGTCTAAGTCTGAACTTTTCTCCCATCGCTGGGAGGTGAGAACGGGTGGGGGTGTTCTATTTGTTATGTTATGTGCAAATTCCATGACTTTAGCTTGTGGGCAGTGATGGCTGTGCAAGTACGCTAACACAGAACATGTTTTTATCAATCCTCATCCTTCTATGAGGGTACAATGACAAGAAACAGTTTAAATTTTAGTTGAATCCTACTTAAATAACACCTCTTTATATCTCAAAGCAAGCATTTTTTCCCCCCAGTCCTGTTGGTGCGCCTGAAATCAGGCACGGTGCCTGAATACTATCAGGCCTGCCAGCTCCAATTAGTCCACCAGTTCTGTGTGCCTTATCAGGCATTTTCTTTCCAAAATAAACTTTTTGAAGGAATCCTATGCAAGTTTATATTTGGTATCATTAGTGTTGGAGCCCCCATGGTCTGTGCATGCAGAGCAATAAACTATGTTGTAATCCAGTGCTTTCAACTAGAAATTCTATTTATTACATTTACCACAAAGTCGACATCACTCTGCAACATGCCTAACAACATTCTTTACTCATAATTAGTGCTGGCAAAATTAACTGATTAATCACGTGATTAATCCAAAAAATTTAACTCGGATTAAAAAAATTAACTCAGATTAATCCTGATGGATATGGTTCCACTTTCATGCATGTTTTATGTTAAATTTCAGATAGAAAATGGAACGGTTATCAAGTCAAACTATACAAAGATTATGGCCTAGCTCCTGACTGTCCAACAACATGTTTGGGGAATCCTTTGGGGTAGGGGACAGGTGTGAATTGCCCCATTTGAGACGAACAAAGCCAACTATTCAGTATCAGGGCCTTTACAGGGCAAAATAAGGATCCAATATACCCTAGCATCCAAATTCTTACTGGAGGAAATGAGTTGCGATTAAAAGTGATTAATCACGATTAATCTTTGAAAAATTTTGTGATTAATCAGATTAATTTTTTTAATCGTTTGACAGCACTAATTTTCATACATAATGCTTTCCACTATTAAAGTGTTGCTCCAGCACTAGATAGCGCATGAAATGAAAGAATTTGAAACAGTAAACAAAAACGCAACAAGCACTTTACATTGAGTCACCAGAACCTCAGATCTTACTTTTGGTTTTGAATTATTGGAGTGTCTCAGAGTGCATTTGCATTCGGTCTTCCTTGTCGGGATGGTATGGCATCCCGGTTTTCTGAAAAGAACTTTGAATTTTGATTCGTCTGACCACAGAACAGTTTTCCACTTTGTCACAGTCCATTTTAAATGAGCCTTGGCCCAGAGAAAACGCCTGTGCTTCTGGATCATGTTTAGGAATGGCTTCTTTTTTGACCTATAGAGTTTTAGCTGGCTATGGCGAATGACACAGTGGATTGTGTTCACTGACAGTGTTTTCTGGAAGTAGTCCTAAGGCCAGTTTGTGATATCCATTACATTAGCATTCCTGTATGTGATGCAGTGCCATCTAAGGACCCAATGATCATGGGCATCCAGTGGTTTTCCGGCCTTGACCCTTATGCACAGAGATTGTTCCAGATTCTCTGAATCTTTGGATGATGATATGCCCTGGAGATGATTATACCTTCAAACTCTTTGCAATTTTTGTCTGAGAAACTCCTTTGTGATCTCGGACCACTACTTTTTGCCAGCATTTGGGGAATTGGTAATCCTCTGCCCATCTTGACTTCTGAGAGTCAATGCCACTCTCGGAGGATCTTTTCATACCAAATCATGTTGCCAATTGACCAAATAAGTTGCAAATGGGTCCTCAAGCTGTCTCTTATCTGAAAATTTTACTTTTCTGGCCTCATATTGCTACCCGTCCCAACTATTTTGGGATGTGTAGCTCTCATAAAATCCAAAATGAGCCAATATTCGGCATAACATTTCAAAAAGTCTCACTTTCAAAATTTGCCATGTTATCTATATTCTATTGTCAACAATATATAGGTTTATGAGATTTGTAAATTATTGGATTCCATTTTTATTAACAATTTATGCAGTGTCCCAACTTTTTTGGAATTCGGTTGTATATCAATATAAGGGATTATGGTAACCCATAGAACGCTGCTGTGTTTGCATTTTGAAGTCTGGCACATTCAGGACAGTCCCATGATTGTTGACTGTAAATAAATTCCTGATAAGTGGATTGTACTGTATAAATGAAGAGTTCAGATGCAAAAACCCCTAAACACCATTTTTGTGAAAACTGAGTTAATGATATTGTGTGAATCCTGTATAAATCTAGAATATGTAAATGAAATGTTTTTGTGAAAAAAATAAAATAAAACCTGCTCCCTGTCTAAAATATCTGTTTACAATCAAAACACTGTAAACGCCTGATAAAAAATGGCCTTTTTCTCAAAAAGTGGTCAAGTGGAGTTAGGGGGTTTTGCATCTTCAAATGCAGTGAACTGGATGCTGCATTTTTATTTATGCACTACATACTTTTACCAGGAGGTGGCACTATTCACCTACAAAGAGTAAAGACCTTTTTGTCTGGATCAGGATTGTAACCTTTAATGAATGGATTACAGTGTATCACAATTACATCTACCATATATACTGATTTCATACATTCATAACAGCCTGGATATGAGAGTCACAAACAAATACGATTTCACTACGTCTTACACCTAATAGTCTTACTTCTATGTAATGTGACAATACAGAATTTTATAATATTCCAAAACTGGTGACAAATCTTCCATAAAGTATTGTAAACATGAAATAAAATAATAAATAAAGCCAGATGCTACATCAGTACTTTTAGCAAGTCTTTTACACTCCTTAACGGTGAGGACGCCTGTACAGGCAAATCCTTCCTGATTCTGTCATGAAAAAAAGTCAAGTATTTTGTCTTTAAAAAAGAGATGGGAAGTTTGATTACTCTGAATATATGCAAGCATAGCCTAGTTTTATAAATGGAGAGAGAAACATGGCCACTGTTGGGCTGGTGAAGAACTGTATTGCATTAGCATTGTGTAGGCCATACAAAAAACTGTATGAAGGTGGCATGTAGGAGGTTGTCAGTATACTGTAACTGTGTTTCTAAGACCTTATTCCTTTCATTTCTTTTAAAGTAGGTAGTTCATACAAAAACAAACCAACACACAAACAAAAACATTGAAACACCATATCATCTTCATACAGTGACATTATCTCCTTAGCTACATTTGCAGGTCCGTACAATCATATTTGATAGCTGCTCCACCTGTGAAATACAGACAGTATTGTCATCTAGGGGCGTGTGCTGAGATACATTAGGTGGGTTTACATGGACACTTCTAATCTGATTAGAAAGATTCCATGTGCATTCTATAGAATAGTATCCAAGGAGATGCATTCATAAATGCAATCTAAAATGGAATATTGGGTTAAATAATCAGATTAGAAGTGTCCATGTAAACTGGGCTATTGACAAATAGATTGAAGATATGACAAAACCATATAGAGATATTATTGTAGAATCTGTGTATCTAAACAAATGTTAAAGTGTTTGATATATTTTTTAAATATTTTAATTTGACTTTGGGTTACACTTTATTTGAAGGTACCATCATGAGATTGACATGACACTGTCATTAACTATGACATGACTTTGTCATGAATCTGTCATACACTTTATACACCTGTCATGACTTCTGTCATTAAGTGTCATCCGGTAATTATCATGGTTAGGGTTAGGGTATGTCAGAAATCATGACAGGTTTATAAAGTTTATGACAGATTCTTGACGTCATGCCATAGTTAATGACAGTGTCATGTCAGTCTTATGACGGTACCTTCAAATAAAGTGTTACCTGAATTTGTTCAACACTAGTTTGTTTGACACAACCACCTCAATAAATTGTTTTTGGTATAAATACTTGAGCGTTATACAGACATTCAACCAAACAGACAAATGATTTTGATGACATGTAACAGAGAGGGCCACATTATAATTTGAAATTAACTATGGTAAGCCTTCATTGAGTCAGGGGTAAAGTCTTTTTGTTTTACAGCAGGAGTAGCCTACTAAGCTAAGGAGCGAATATCAAATTGAGATTTCAGATCAGCGTGTGTGTGGTTGTGTGTCAACCAGGCTAGTTCAGCACATCAGACACCTAAAAGTCTGGAGTTATAGACGAATCCGAGAAAACTACCGGAAGTAAGCAGGCGCCATTGTTGAGCTACCCAGATCGCCAATCTGTCCATAAGAGTAACGTGATAGCACACCATAAAATGCCATGATTTACGAGATTCATTACTACCTGTATAATGTCAGAGTATTCCATGGTCTTTGCTGTTGGTTGTCATTGACTGTGCATTGTTAAAATGTTTTGTGTACAGTCCAACAATGGCGTCGCCACAAGATGGCAGCCTACACAAAACGCTCGTCGGATTCGTCTATACTTTTACCTTGTGTTGTCTTCCAACATAGTAGAGGATGGGGAGGGGTTCCATGACATGTGGAACACAGCAGGGCTGGGCAGAAGCTCCTGGGTTATGGTGCTTGTAGAGTGACAATACCTAAATATCAACAAATAGTGATCAACAATTTATTTCAATTTTGTGTGTAGCACTGGAGGCACCATAGGAAATCACAAAAAAAATAAAATAAAACCCTCACAACATGACACTGACTTGTCATCAAACACTAATTTGCATGTTCTAGGCTAACAGTGCCAATAAGCCTCTAGCACATGTTTAGAGGGAACATAGCCCACCTAAGTGTTTTAAGTTCAGCAACAATCTCTATGGTTGTAGACTGATGTGACTCTAATTTCATACAGTATCTGCTATATTATACAATAAACGACGTGTACACCTGTACCTGAGAATATTTGTTTTCTGCATTCCACACATAGGAGCAGGAACCGATGCAGTAGTTGGCATAGTAACCAGAGGGCTCATGGATCCATTTCCACCCAAGATCTTTACGGAAATCAATGTACAACTGTTTAACACAGCAGTTGTCTGACCTGTTGTAGGATGAAACACAGGATAATTTAGACCATGACAGTAATAGCATACAGTAGCAATACTACTGTACTATCCCGATTAAGTGTTGATATCATATCTCACTCTGAGCAGGTTTCCACGGGTGACGTTTGGCGCTTGCCACGAGAAGGCCTGTCATGCTGATTGTCCACAGGAAGTGAATGCTGGTCATCCTGATTGTCCACAGGAAGTGACATCACTAAGATGTGAGGTTTTTGCATATACATTGCAAGAGTCCCAGTGTCACCTCTCACTTTGGCCATCCCTGTGTTGGACATCATAAATAACATCACACAGTTTCTTGTCAACATTCAACACTTATGTGCCTATTAACAACCTATTTGTATCATCTTTAGTGGCTTCATGACTTGTCCCATACCAGAGATTGTGAAGAGAAATTCCTTGCTCACTTCACCACATTCACAGTGGGGTTTCAACAGGAATCCTTGTTCTGTATCTGGAAACACAATCAATTCACTCAACACTTACCAAAAAGCTCATTAGCTTATAAATCGATGTTTGTCCTTTTCATGTCAAACTTATCTTAATGCCAAACTCTTGAAAAATCATGTGACGAGTCTCTTAGCAGGTAAAAACCCAACCTCCTTTTCATTTGACTACATAGATATGTGTAAGTGACAAATAAAGTAATTGAACTTGAATTGAACCATTTTTGAAGCTTATAACATTCGATAACAATGATTATGATTGATGATGATGATAATTGTGACTTACCTGGCCCCTGAAGCCACCCTTTCAGTGTTTGTGTCACATCGAAAGAGATCCAGCGGTCAGCGAGGTCTCTGGACACGAAGCGCGAGCCAATGTAGCGAGCCTGATGGCCCATGCCTCTGTAGAGCTCTAGTCTCTGCTCAGTACCATTGGGCATGACTGGATTCTTGATCTGAAGCCGTAGCTCTGCCCTGGACAGCAGGTCTGTCCCCAGACTAGACCTCATTTCTGTCAGATTAAACAGGATCTGATACTTTGTGCTATTCTGCCCTGGAGAGATAAGACAGACAGAAAAAACTGGGGTTCAGGATAACTAAAAAGCAAAAAAAAAAAGTGTGTGTGTGTGTGTACTTAGACATATGCACACACACACACACACACACACACACACACACACACACACACACACACACACACACACACACACACAGTTTTGGGAATGGTTCTTGTCTGCTTCAAAATTACTGTAGTGTCTATGCCCTTGTACCATCCATTTACAACATCCTTGACAATAACATATGATATTGATCACATAATATTACCCAACAAATGCAAGCTGCTTTCTCATGAATGGACGGTAATGGTTTAGGCATATTCCTGTTCTCACGCCACATTAAGGCAGTCCTGGCGGGTGAGGTTTTCCATTCTGGCTCCATCCCTAACACACACCACTTCACCATGGTGTCTGCCTGTCGGCGGGGCCAAAATTGACCCTGTATCGCACAGTAATTACACACTGATGAGGCGGCCACGGACAGGAGCCAGATCACTCCACTTCTCGCCACCGCAGACTTCCTCCGAACTCACTCAACATTAGGGCTTCCCTAGCAATTATGTGTCCCCCCTGTGGTACTGTGGCGAAAAAGGCTTGGAGGCCCGGAGATATAAGGGGGTTATGAGAGACGAGAAAGGGGGACGACCGTCATTGGTGGGGGAAGCCACGTCTGGGGGAAAAAGGGAAAGACGTATCGGGACCGCACCACTAGTGTTTTTTTCTCGAGAAATTGTTAATTCAGCTAAGCCAGCAAGAAAGAAACACCCAATATACACTCAACCACAGCTCACGTCTCAAATTATAGAGCATCTACATTGGCAAGCCACACCCTGTTTCTAAATAGAAAATATTTTAGGACCAGTTAGATTTCTTCTCTGTGTCTATAATTCATATCTTTCATTTAGTTTACAGCATCATCTACTTTACATGAAAGGTGCAGGCTGCAATTTTACTTATCTTAAAACCGCCTCTTTGACTCTGTTATTCTGAAGTGAGCGAATAAGGCTGTACTTCTGGGTATCTACTACTTGGGTATTATGGGCTGCCCTAATCTGTATTAATCTGAGTAGGGAGAGGCATTTTAATGCCACAATCATGCACCCATCATTGTACTTTTTATTCTGTGTTTTAATGTTAGTATTGTTTCTTTTCACAGTTCCACAATAACAATTGCACTGTAGTGTTATTTGCTAAACTGCTCACCGAAGTTGTAAAAAAATAAATGTCTGCAGAGCAGCGTGAAGAATATGCAGAGTGGACAGCGCCCCACCTAGCTCATAGACTAAAGATATACTATGTGTTTGAGAGGATAGAGGATGTTGTTTTATGGAGATAAGAGGCATTGTATACAGGAACTGAGTCACCCTGCTACATGCTGAGTACTGACTTCCTTCCATCCCAGATAATCAGCACGGACACACACACACACACACACACACACACACACACACACACACACACACACACACACACACACACACAAACACACATATTTGTTTATCGACAGGCATACATGGCCATAAACCACACAGACATACAGTACTGATATATGAAAACAAATTCACAGTCATTCAGTATTAAATTCAGACACTGCAAAAAAGTAGAAACATTTCTCAGTATAAACTGTTGCTATCTAAAAAATGCTGCACCTGTACATGTAGTCTAAGAGTAAACACAGTAAAGCAAGATGTTCATGCCCTCTTCACACTTTGCTATTAAAAACAGTCCCATGGGGACGCTGTGGCTCAGTGGGCTAGAGCGTCATACCATTACTCCGGGGACTGGGGTTCAACCCGAGGTCATTTCCCGATCCCACCCCATCTCTCTCTCCCACTTGTTTCCTGTCCATCTCTATACTGTCCTATCCAATTAAAGGCAAAAAGCCCCAAAAATATCTTTAAAAAAAAAAAAAAAAAAAAAACTGTCCCATCAGATGACAGTATACTCACGCTGTTTCATGATGAACTTGTGGACCTCTTTGGCGTAGTACGCCCCTCGTCATCATCTAGAGCCCAGGGAGCGGCCATGTGCTGCACGTGCTCCTCGGCCACCTGGACGGTGCTGTTGTAGACGGCCAGCAGAGAAGTCGGAATATGCTCTCCGTCCTTATCCTGGTCCAGCTCTGGTTCTTTGGGCAGCCTCAGCTTACTGAGAATCTGTCCCCGAATGGCTTCGATACGCTTCCTCCGCATCAGCTCCACGTCCACAGGACGACAGGTGGACAGGGCCATGCCATGGCAGATGCAGGTGAGCACAAAGAGCCCAGCCAAGAAGAGACTCACAGTCCTCATTGTCTTCACTCAAGATCCACAATCTCTTTGGGTTTTAAAGTAAATCAGATGAAGACGATCCAGGGTTCTGGGTTAAATGATTAGTTGGGCTTGCTGCTTAGGTGTCTTGAAATAAAAATCTCCTTGCTATTTCTAAAAAATGTTTCTTGTCGACATTTGATATTCCACATTCTGACTTTAAGGGAGGAATCACAGTAGGTTTTTTTTTTTTTTTTTCCGGTCCCACCAGTGAATGCCAACAGATAATTCAGAGGCTCAACTTTTTTCCCAAAAAAAAAAAAAAAGTTTCTAGTATAGTCTCAAATAAAACTGTCACCAGTAAGTAAATGCAGTGAGAAAGGATCAAATTGCAATGATAAAATGCTCTAAAAGTTAGGTAGCCCTTATCTTTGCACTGGCAAAAACAGCTCCCTATCTTGCACCCTATTTTAGGATTAATTATTTAGACTTGAGACAGAGGAAAAGAAACAGACTAGCCAAAACTTCCTGGTGCGTCCCATTTGGGCTACTTCCCTTGTGGGCTGTTCTCACAAATAGGGAAATTACAGATGATTTTGAGACAAACCTCTATCCTCTATTTAAATTCCTTTAAATGTACAAAAATAAGTTTGCATGATAGGCTATGCCTGGACTAAACCATGCTGCAATCCAATGGCATAGAGATAAATACATACACACACTCGCACACACATACAGTACAAACACACTCTGGCACCGAAATAAACATACACTAATGAAAAAGTTTTCTAAGTCAAACTTATCTGTAATGAAACAATCCTAAGAGACTCCTGATGCACACTTGCATAATGCTATCCAGAGCAGAGAAACCAGCAATTCTCCACAGTAAATCCAACCTGACAGCCCCCCTCCTCCTCAGCCAAAGAGTCAACATTCTATTCCCACCCTTTTCCCTTCAGGGACTCAGCCATTGGTTAAAGACCTGACCGGAACTAACACATAAACAAGGAGGAAATCATTCTAAAATTACCATCCCTCTGAAGATGGAACCACAGCTTCTTTGTGGTGTCAGCATTTAGGGTTCTCATAGATTACTCACAGAGAAGTTGACCATATCATCCAAAATAAAACAAAACTAAATAGGTTTGTAGGTAGATAGATAAATAGATAAATAAATCTGCCCAGTTTCTACTAAAGAAAGAATTAATAGCAACATGCATGCAAGGATATTGGTAGTCTGATTTGACCATCTGCTTTCACACCATCTGGAACATCTCCATTGGCAATTGTTTTCTCTCTAGAGGGTGCTATGCGGTCACAATGTTTTGAAACATTTTGCTACAAATTGTATAAAAAATATTTTTTATCTTGAAATCGAAGTTGGTGATGTACAGGTGCAATATTGTGGATTCCATGACTTTCGTTTCTCACTCTGTTTGCTGAATTTGGCACGCACAGCTCATGGACAGTGAAAACAAAACTACACAATGTTGTTCCTGACTAGTTGGAGGAAGGAAATGAGAATTGAGCAGAATCACTAGGTGGTGTTTGCCTGGCTAGGATGTTGGTGGCAAATTTAACAAGAACACTTTGCTGAACTCTTCACACTTTTATTACTTGAAGTATTTTTTTTAATAAAAAGGAAAAAAAAAATCAACACAATTAAACAATTCTGTAGAAATGTGTTTTTAAAAGGTTACACAAGTAGAAAGCTCTCAACTTATACAAACTTTACATAAAAACATGATCCGTTGTGAGGAGAAGGCATACATGGCTTACAAAATATCTCAGTAGGGCCTCAAGATGTTACTACAGGAAAGTAGCCAACCACCATTACAATAACAGCTCTTCAAACTCAGCAATTAGTATTTAAAACATTAGCCTACAAAATCTTCCTGGGATAATCATAATACTCCATACCAAAAGGTATTCTTATATCTTGCATATCCTCCAAAGTCAACATCGCTCTCCATAATGTGTGGAACATCTTCCCCACGGTCCCTGTCTTCAGCTTTCAACTCCATATCTGTCAAAATGTCGTAAAATGACACCCAGTTCCACCTCCACAACACCCATCGCCACCGTGTGAAGACGGTATCGGTCAGCACCACTGTAAATGAGGTCTGGTGAGCGTAGTTGTGGTCCGCCACCAACAAACATCTGGGCGAGCTGTTCTTGCCAGGACCCTAGGGGGCGCCATGTCGCACACTGCAAGCGATGGTGCCCTGGGCTGGATGGAATGTGACAGTAGCCATAACCGTAAAGCTCACAACGACCAAAGGAATCCTGGTGCCACACCTGAACATGTAGCTTAGGCCAACCTGCAGAAGGTAAAATACTTGTTTGACATGTGCTGCAGTGATTCGGGGTTATAATATAACAGGATAGACTATGCTGATTGACTGCAGACTGGCTTTGCTGTTGTTTCACTAATACATAGACAGATTAGGCCTAGATAGATTACATCCTACAATCTGGCAGGTGCTACAGCAGTATGTGCTGTAGTGCTACTTTACTCAGCAACAGCTTTTTCCCACAGACTATCAGACTGCTCAACTCATTCATGAAAACTCCAAGAACACAACCCCCCTACACACACAAAAAGACCAACAAAATAGCGCAAATAGGGCAAAATAGTAAACTCAATGTCTATACAATGCTCCTTTTATGCACATAGCCTATGCCAAATTCTTGAAGTTTACAATACTTCATACTACAATAATTAATCTCTATGCTGCTATTCTACCCTTTGCAGCATACAGAACCTTGTATTGTTGTATCCTTGTAGAAATGCACACCAGTAGCATACTTCAAACTTGAATACCTTTCTGGAACACTGAATATTCTGGAAACTGCATGCCCACTTTTTGTCTATTTGTTGTGTTATTTTGCTTATCCGTTGATGTTTAGCCTATGCGTACTATGTCTAGTGTGTGTGTTTCAAGTTTAGTTAAAATTTTTAATATGGCACATTTGGAGTTTGGGGAAATGCAGTACAAGGTCTAATTGACGGTTCACTTTGACTTTGAGATACTGAATTAGAAAAGTGCCAGATAGACTAAAACTAAACTATCATTATCTATGTCTAAAAGCACAATGACACTCTATAGTAGCAGAACTATTGCAGTTACTATAATCTTAACATACACATCATGTATGAATTATGCTTACTTCTTGGGATTGACATCAACATGAGTCACGCAAAGTGAAAATCTCTGCTTACCCTGTAGACCCTTGGTAGTATAATGGAGGTCAATTGGGTGACTCCAGTAGGCCATTTCTCCGGTCTGGGGGAAATCTACTTGGGTCTGACCCTCCCGGAGACCAGACAGTAGCCTCCATGCTCCACCTTGCAATTTGCAGAAAAAGAGAGGGGCGGGGGGATTGGTAAGTAACGTTATGCTAATTTACTTTCCATGTGCACAGGTTATCTTTGATGATGTTCCATCTCCCAGTGAAAGAGTTAAGGTTAGCTTACCTGTATGGACTCCCCACTTGCAAAAAAGGCTGCTCTGAGGAAATCCGCTGGCTCCTATGATTTGGCCAATTATGTGCAGCTCGGCCATAGGCTAAACTGGACTTTCACTACACATGGAGAACAATAACATAATTGCGCGTTACATTTATCCTCAGTTTATCAAACAAGTGTCATTTCAGATACAGCTACGATGAAGCAGCTAGACCCATCGATATTATTGATAGTAATGTTTTGACTAAACGCATTAGGCCTAAGTTATCGATACAGAAACTATCCAAGTAACGTTAGCTATCATTTCACTTTTAGCATAGGCAGGGGCTTAACAGCAGCTAATTTAACGGATAATTTAACTGGTGGGCAGACCATTATCATCATTATGCATTACATCTACTACTATTACTCCTAGTTAAGGATTCAGCAATCTGAACAGGTTAATACAAGAGAAAACAACCCCGCAAGCTTCGAAAGCTTAACCTGAGCTAGGTTACTCGGGGTAAGATTAGCCTAACACTTTATGATGAAGTCGACCGATGAGATAATCTTAAACGGACATACCTGGAATCTCGGAAATTCCATAAAACAATCTTCCTCCCTGAAATAAAATTTTCAAAAAGATACTATGAAATTAATGAAATGATTCCCAAGAAACATGGCAAACTAAGTAGGAATGAGAAGGTTGTTTACGACGCCCAGTGGTCGCTAAGAGCAACCAGATAATCTTCTTCTAGATTTTAGTTGTCTGCATAAAATGTGGTGTTTCATCGCCACCTAGTGGACCGGAGGACGGCCACCGGCCTGGAATAGATTTTGCTCCCCCTCAAGAACTACAACAGCAGGCTATTGTAAATGTGTGCCATGCTAATTATATCCTCATTTTGGCTGATACACGAGGTAAGCCTACCTACATAGGGATGGGATGGTGTGGTCCATTGTACTAGGCCAGTTGCATCTGAATTGTAAATGTCTTTGAGGAGATTGGTGCAGATATCACTTGAAAAAAAAATCAAACTCATTCACAGAGGCCAGTCCAAATTCCTAGACTGATCAACATAATGCAATCCAGCTAAGTGTGCCGTTGTGTCCTTGGGGAAGAAAGATAATGTAGGCCAACATGAGACAATAAATAGCCTATATTTGCCTGTCTTAACTGGCACAAGGCTGTCATGCTGCTACAAACTGTATGAATTCTCGGAAAAAGTCCTGGGAAGTGGGCTGGTCTTCAAATTATTTGGCCACCATAAAATGAGACCATTTACATACTTACAAAATATTGAGAAAATGGAGCAAATTAGCATCAAAAAATGGGCATGTTGTCGCTTTCCCCTCAGCCTACTGCTGACGGCAAGAAATTATACGTGTGGCAGCATGAAAAAAGGCAAGTGGCATTAAAGGAGAGGTCTGGTGTGATAAGGTAAGGACTAAAAGTATTGCGACATCTTAAAAAGTTAAAACGTTTGTCGCAGAGCAGAATTTTGAATTTTCACATTTGTGTAAGCCGGAGAAGACAGCTTGCTAGTTGTAGCTTCCGGGGGCACCGAGCTGGATGGCCAAATCATGGAGAGACTCAAAGTAGCCCTACACTTTATCGACAGTATAATGATGAAGCCAACATCATTCTCTCAAGCAGTCTCTCCAGCCTGCATGAACATATAAAAATTTTGCTCCCCGGCAAACGTTCAAACTTTTTATAATGTTGCAATACTTTCAGAGCTTATCACTCCTTTAAGCATTTCGAACATAGACACGCTCCCGAACTATCATCCCTGTCTAGCCTTAAAGATAGGTAGGCCTACATCTTATTGCAGGTTTTTTGCCAGAATGTTTCCTGTAGTAAAACATAGGGTTGTGGGAACATAGGGCCTAATTTCCAAAAATTCTGTGAAAAATAAAAATTCCTAACAAATGTGGGAACATAGGGCTGTGGGAACATAGAGTTGTGGGAACATAGAGTTGACCCCGATAGTTCAGACGCCATGCCTAATATGAGGCAAAGCCTACCAGCATGACTGGAAAGAAAATCCCAGATATGTAAACTACTCGTTGTATTCCCATGCGTGGAACTCATGGGAATTGATAAATGACATCTTGCAAGTTGAAAGTACATCCTTGTACACTCATCTCTGCCTCCTAGTCAAAGATTTTCCCATGACCAAGTAGTGCTTTTTAAAGTGTGTTGCAAACATAAAACCCAACCACCTGTGCACACCTCCCTGACATGGAAAAAAAGTTCAGGCCCAGGATTGTTTTTCAGCCCCCTAACTATACAAATCATAACAGGTGCATTCTCAGTGGCCTCTCATCACATGCATTTGCCTTAGGGGTGTAAGATCCCCTGATCGCCCTCTCTGCAGGCCATATAAAGGGGTGTCAAAGCTGCCATGACTTGCAGTCATACTTGAGGCTGCTTTTGAGATACTGGCAACACACAGCACTTTATTTTCTCAGCCTCTTATCGTTCAGTTGTTCATAATTTAAAACAAGGGGATATACATCAAGGCTTTCTTGTTAGTGACACCATGTTATTTGTTTCTTTATGTCAATGGCATGATGATTTTCACATTGAGAAGCAAGACTATCTTTTTGGAAAAGCCCCGTTACATTCTGTTTGGTCATATGTTGTACGTAGACAGTATTCAGTTAGTATCTTGTGCCATTTTGTACCTACTTGCCATAACAAGTGTCTACCTGTGTCGCGCTGATACAGCGGAGATATGGCCGTCTCCTGCATGCAACAACCGTCTCCTGCCTGCAATAACGTTGTCCGGCATGCAACCCTGTTCTGCACGGCAGCAGCGCAACTGCGTGCGCGCTGCACAGTCTCCCCCAGCTGAGCACAATCACACTAATTAGTTCACGCGAACGAAGACGCCACAAAACTGTGCCCATTCATTTCACTCAGTAAAAATTGAACTGCGAGGACGGCGGCCGCTGGTTTGCGAGGAATTACTTTCCGGACTCGATAGGCTAATGGTAAGCTCCCTTTGGGCTTTCTATAAATTCTCTTTGAACACCGCTCTACGCGGCCTGATTGCTTGAAAGTCAGAGCGCTCAAATGCTTTTGTTTAGTGCACGCAGATATGCGTTGTTAACGTGCATTACGTGATTGTAGTATTGAGAAAACAAACCGTGTAATATTAACTTAAATAAACTTTGATATTTATATGGTTGTTTGTAAAATTGTAAAAATGTATGTAAACTGGTGTTTATAGGGATAGCCTGCTGAAAGGGGAAAGGGTTAAAGGGTAAAATCTTAAGTAAGCACATGGTTAAAACCATCATCTGTAAAATGTGATATAGTTAAAACAAACAATAGTTAAAACAAACAAACTAATTCATTGTAAATGTATTCATTGTATTTCATTGCAACAGTTGTTAAAAACCATTTATTGTTAAAAACATATTTATTGCAAACATTTATTGTATTTCATTGTACATTGAACATTTATCGAACAGTATAAATACTTTAAAAATGTAATTTTAGTAATTCAATTTCAACGAGCATTATAATGAAATGTATTGTATAGTGGGAAATAATATGCACTGTTGATGTGTTTGTGAGGGATTCTACTAATTTATTGTCCTTATTGTGTTTGTCTAAGGTTTTCACCTGCACCATCTTTATCAAAAAATAAAACTGATCAAAGTGATGAGTGAAATCAAGCCTGGTCTAAGTCTTTCCAAGTGTTAAAGAGAATTACACTTGACAGTGAAAACCAGCTGTGACCAGTGAAGACTCCTCCACTTCAGCCCACCACAAAGAGGGAGAAGACTCCACCTGGGGGCCTGGAGGAGAATAGCCCGCTATCCATCCATTCAACAGCTGCAGTGTATACAACATGGCTGATTCAAAGGAAATAATTGCGTTAAAAGTTGAGCGGACAACAGCAAAGAGACTTTTTTCCAGATTAGTTAACAATGTCACAAGAACCCATACAGAGATGTCTGCAGATGAACTGACTGAGAACTTTAAGCGAATCACATTAGAGGGTGTCAAAGTCTTTGAGGCCAATGAAGAATTGGAAGCTGCATATATTTCAGCGAGTGAGGCAGAGCTGAAGGAAGCCAATGAAGAGGGCGCTCCTGAGCTAGGCGAGCAGCAGAAGATTGACATAGAGAAGACAGTCAAAGAGTGTGAGCAAAGGTTAAAGGAGGTCAAGAAACTCATCAAAGAGACTTTATGGGATAACTTTGGAGAAAGAGAGCTGTCCCTCGCTTTGCAAATAGCTGAAGGCCAATGTGAGCAAGTCCAGGCGGCTAAGGCTGATGTAACTATGGAGGCCTACAACTTCATGTTAGCCCACCTGGAGAAGCTGGTCACAACAGCAAAAGGAGCCCACTTGAAGTGGAGCCGCTGGGCCCCTCCAGCAGAAGAAGCAGACTTCAATGATCGTGTGAAGGAGCTGGAACTTTGCCTTCCAAAGCTGGTTGCAAGAAAAGCCATGCTTATTGGCACAGCAGGGGTGAAAGTGGATGTTGAAAATGCATCAACGGCAACCAGCCCAAGGAAAGTAGCCACTATCAAGCTGAAGGCCACAGCACTGCCCAAGTTCACTGGAAATCAGCGAGACTTCTACAGATGGAAAAAAGAATGGGAGGCTCTGCAAAAGCAAGGCGAACCGTCCGGGTCCAGAGAAGTCAAGAAATTCCAGCTGCTTGACAGTCTTGATGAGAGAGTGGCCAAAGACTTACATCTGTCTACTTACACCACAGCCGATGAAATCTTCAAAGTCCTTGAGAACCGGTATGGGAACCAAGCCATCATTGCATTAGAGATCGTTGAAGAGCTTCAAGCTATCCCACCCATCCGAGGTAACCAGCCAAAAAGAACTATCGAGCTCATCCGAGCAGTTGAAAAGGCTCTCTATGACTTGTGTGAGCTGGGTAATGCAGAGGCCATAAAGAACCCACTAGTAACCAACTCTATTGAGAGTAAGCTTTCAGATACCCTGAAAAAGGATTGGCTCACCTATGCTGCAGATCTGGATAACGCTGTGAACCGGCAGAACCGCTTTGACAAGCTGCTCATGTACCTGCAATCCCAAGAGTCCATATACGAACAGTTGGAGCAACTGAGAGACATCGACCCTGCCAGGGAGAAGTCAAAGCTCCAAACAAAGTATGCCAGGACAAAGACCACCAAGTCCATCAGTGACTCTGCTGGCTGTGTCATCTGTGGAGACCCAAAGCACAGGAGGAAACTGTACTTCTGCAAAAAGTTCAGGACCACTGCAAAGCTGCAGGAGAAGAGGGACGCGGTTCATCAGCTTGGAGCCTGCAAGAGATGCCTCGAAGTCCACAGCAACGAACCATGCAGAAAGGCCATCTACCTGTGTGGGAACCCAGAGTGCAAAGACCAACACCACTATCTTCTCTGCCCACTGCCCAGACAGTCGACTCAGAGAGTGCCAAGGTCCAATCCAGTGAGAGCCGAGGGGAGAAGGTACACAGAGGCACAAGAGGAGTTCCTCTCCAAACTTCCGCCTGAGCTGGCACAGCAGTGCCGTGACACTTTCTGCAACGTGGCATCCCGAGCATACAACTCCATCGCAGCTGGGAGAGGCCTAATGGAAAGTACTGGCTTACATGAGTATCCTGTAATCCTCATGCTCCTTGATGTCATCGCCAATGATGGCCAAAGAATTGGAACCCTCATTGACCTGGCTTCCGATACCAATTATATAACGCACAATGCCGCAAACAAGCTGAACCTTCGATGTGAAGACGTCACGTTGGTTGTTCATGGTGTCGGAGGCATGAAGGTGTCCGTTGCAACCAAGCGTTACCTCCTTAAGATCCGTGTCCGCACACTGAAGGGAACCTTCAAGTCACATCAGCTGATCTGCTACGGGCTTGACCAAATTGCAGAAGTGCACAGGCATATCCCAGCAAGCAAGTTGCAGAAAATCTTCCCTGATGTGCCTCTTGAAGACCTCATCAGACCTAAAGAAATACAGCTTCTGATCAGCCACAAGGAAGGTCAGCTGGTGCCACAGAAAATCCGCTCCATCGGTGACCTGGTGCTCTGGGATGGCCCACTCGGCAAGACCATTGGAGGTACACACCCAGACTTGTTTGAGGAGATCTCGCAAGTGGCCCACACATCAAAGACTCATTTCGCAAGATCAATGAGGACAGCAGCAGTCAAGTATAGGGAACTTACCCACAGAGACCCAACAGTCTGCCAGTACCCTGATTATCCCGAAATCCAGTCCAGCACAGCAACTAGCAGCAGAGACTTCCTCAAGTGGTGGAGTTGGGAGAGCATTGGAGCTGCCTGTGTGCCGAGATGTGGAGGGTGTCGCTGCGGTAACTGTCAGGCAGGAGGAAAGGAGATGACGCTTGCCGAAGAAAAGGAAATGGAGATTGTGAGGAATGGTCTGACATATGTAACCGGTGATGACCACAGCAAAGAACCGCATTGGCACGCAAAGTACCCATGGACCGAAGACCCAGCATTCTTGCCAAACAACAAGAAAGTGGTCGAAATGACGTTCCTGAGGACTGAAAAGCAACTGTCAAAAGAGCCGGAGTGGAAGACTGCCTACACTTCGCAGGTTCACGAGATGGTCAATCGCAAAGCTGCAGTGAAGCTGACCAAAGAGGCTCTCCAGAGCTGGTCTGGACCAGTATGGTACATAAGTCACCTGATCGCACCAAATCCGCACTCCGTCTCCACCCCAGTACGACTAGTATGGAACAGCAGTCAGAAGTATCGAGGTCGAAGTCTGAATGATATCCTCATCAAAGGTCCTAACGTCTTGAACCCGATTAGAGCCGTCCTGCTGAGGTTCCGAGCTGGTATCTTCGCTGCACTCGGTGACATTCGCAAGATGTATAACTCCGTCTGGTTGGAGGAGCGAGAAGTCCATCTCCACCGATTTCTGTGGCGCGACTCAGAAAGTGCTGAGATAGAAGACTTCGCCATAACAAGGGTAAACATTGGAGACAAGCCTGCAGGCTGCATAGCCCAAGTAGCCATGCGGGAAACTGCTAACTTACCTTCATTCAGCCATCTGAAAGAAGAGAGGCGGGTGATAGAAGAGGATGCCTATGTCGACGACATCCTGACCTCTCACAACAGCCTTGATCACCTGAAACGCCTCACAACCAACATCGAGCTCATCCTGAAAGCTGGAGGATTCTATATGAAGCCCTGGGTCTACTCCAATCAAAGTGGGAGGGAAGTATCCAAGACTGAGGTGCCCAAGATGGAGCCCACGACCATGATCCTGCCAAACCAGCTGACTGAAGATGACAACAAAGCTCTCGGCCTCGGGTACACCATCGAAGATGACAAGCTCCATGTCATGGTTGCAGTCAACTTTTCAAAGAAGAAAAAAAGATGCGCCTTGGTCAAGACCTAAGCAGAGAGGAAGTGAGGCGCCAAACTCCTGATCCACTGACCAGAAGAGACCTGTTGAGCCAAGTCTCTGGCCTATATGATCCACTTGGCCTTGTGACTCCCTCCAAGCAAATGGGTGCCATCCTGGTCAGGAGGGCTTTCCAAGAAGCCAAGGTGAAGTACTGCTCGGAGGAAGACACCTGGGACTCTGCCCTGTCTGATGGTATCCGCGAAGATGCGATAAAGCTGCTGGAAGACTATGCAGACCTAAGCAAGCTGCGCTTTGCCAGAGCCTTGACACCACCAGATCCCTGTGCAGAAGCAAGTGGCATCACTTTCTCTGATGGCAGCGAAAACTCATATGGCGCTGTGATGTACCTTCGCTGGACCTGCAGCCATGGTGTTGTTGTAAGGTTGGTTGAATCGAAAGCCAAGCTGACCCCTCTCGACCACAAAGGTGACCCTGTGAAGGCTGAGATCTGTGGAGCAGTCTTCGCAGCTCGACTGAAAAACTACTTCCAGAAGCACTGCAGAATCCGGGTCGAGAAGTGGTATCATCTTGTCGATAGCCAGACTGTCCTGGGCGCAATACAGCGTGAAAGTTATGGTTACCAGACCTTCTTCGCAAACCGTGTTGGTGAGATCCAGAGCACCACTGACGTCCAGGACTGGTGGTGGATTCCAGGGTCTGTTAACATCTCAGATATCATCACCAGAGGAGCTGGTCCTGAAGCCTTGACTGAGGACTCCGAGTGGCAGTCGGGTCCAAAGTTCCTTCAACTCCCTGAAAGTGAGTGGCCGAAGAAATCTGCTAGAGACGTTGCTGCACAAGCTCGAGACAAAGTTGCCAAGATCCAGAAAAAGACATTTGTGGCTGCAGTTACAAGAACTCACCTGAAGGTGGCGCCAGATCCAGTCTGTTCAGAGACCAGAAGGCCATCCGCCCATGAGGCAATCCGAAGTCTTGTTGACGAAAGGCGCTTCAGTAACCTGAGAAGGCTCATCGGGACGGTGGCATGGATGCTGAGGGCGGCTAAGAAGTTCCTACAGGTCAAGACCAGACACAAAGAAAAGTGGGAGGCTGTACTCTCATCAGGTGTCATCACAGTTGGTGAAAGAGAAGATGTGTTCCGAGACCTTTGCCTGGCAGCACAAGAGGGCGTGACCTTCCCAAGTACCACAACAGACAGACTAGTTGTCTACAGAGACCAGACGAGTGGACTCCTAGTTTGTGGTGGTAGAGTCCAGACCTTCAAAGAAGACCGCAAAGCTGTTCCACTCCTACCTTTTCAAGCCTGGATCTCCACTCTCTTGGCCAGAGAAGCGCACAATGAGGGTCATGATGGGGTGGCTGGAACGTTGTTGCGGATGAGGAAGAAGGCATGGGTTGTCAGAGGGAGAATTATTGCCCAAAAGGTTGTTGACACGTGTGTCACCTGCAAGAAGGCAAGAGCAAGAACATGCAAACAAGTAATGGGAAACTTACCTGAAGAGAGGTCGAGTCCTGCTGCTCCTTTCGAGTTCACATCAGTTGACCTGTTTGGCCCTTACCATGTGAAGGATGATGTAAAGAAAAGAGCAACCATGAAAGTATGGGGAGTAGTGTTTTGCTGCATGTCCAGTCGAGCCATCCACGCTGAGCTGGCAAACACGCTGTCAACGGAGAGCTTCCTGCTTGCTTACCAGAGGTTCACTGCGGTCCGGGGCCATCCTCGAAAGATCTGGTCCGACGCTGGTACAAATTTCATTGGAGCAAAACCCATCCTGAAAGAGATGTATACTTACCTGAATCAGCAGAATAAAGAGTCCTTGGATGAGTATGCTGCCAGAAATGGGACCGACTGGACATGGAAGATTCTTCCCGCTGATTCGCCACACCGAAATGGGGCCGCTGAAGCTGCAGTCAGGATCACTAAAAGAGCCCTCCAAAGTCTTGGTAAAGTAGAAGGCCTTACCTTCAGTGAATTCCTGACTGTCCTCCAGTTGGCTGCCAATCTTGCCAATGAGAGACCAATCGACGCCAGAGTCCAGAGCCGAGAAGACAGAGTACAGTACATCACGCCAAACACCCTGCTGCTTGGACGAGCCACTCAACATGGAGACTTCAAGATCACTGACTATACCACTTACCCCTTCAAGAGACTTCAAGAGGTCCAAGCTCAAGTGAACTATTTCTGGAAGTCCTGGAGTCAACTTGCTGGCCCGAATTTGTTCATCCGCAGTAAGTGGCATACTGCTGAGAGAAATGTTGCCATTGGAGACATAGTTTGGCTCTGTGACCAGAATGCACTCAGAGGGCAATTCAAGCTTGGAAAAGTTGTTGCTGTGAATCCTGATTCAAGTGGCATTGTCCGAGATGTCCATGTGAGGGTCTCTCCAAGCTATGGTGTTTCAGTGATGTCTCCAAAACCCATCAGTAAGGCTCCCGACTTGAAGGACAAGGGTTGCCAGGGTACCACACTGCAACGGGACATCCGACGTCTTGTGGTCATCGTACCAGTAGAGGAGCAAGGCGGAGATGGCTCACTTGAAGAGGTACAATCTTTCCAGGCACTGCCATGTAAAGCTTGAGTGGGAGGTGTCGCGCTGATACAGCGGAGATATGGCCGTCTCCTGCATGCAACAACCGTCTCCTGCCTGCAATAACGTTGTCCGGCATGCAACCCTGTTCTGCACGGCAGCAGCGCAACTGCGTGCGCGCTGCACAGTCTCCCCCAGCTGAGCACAATCACACTAATTAGTTCACGCGAACGAAGACGCCACAAAACTGTGCCCATTCATTTCACTCAGTAAAAATTGAACTGCGAGGACGGCGGCCGCTGGTTTGCGAGGAATTACTTTCCGGACTCGATAGGCTAATGGTAAGCTCCCTTTGGGCTTTCTATAAATTCTCTTTGAACACCGCTCTACGCGGCCTGATTGCTTGAAAGTCAGAGCGCTCAAATGCTTTTGTTTAGTGCACGCAGATATGCGTTGTTAACGTGCATTACGTGATTGTAGTATTGAGAAAACAAACCGTGTAATATTAACTTAAATAAACTTTGATATTTATATGGTTGTTTGTAAAATTGTAAAAATGTATGTAAACTGTTGTTTATAGGGATAGCCTGCTGAAAGGGGAAAGGGTTAAAGGGTAAAATCTTAAGTAAGCACATGGTTAAAACCATCATCTGTAAAATGTGGTATAGTTAAAACAAACAATAGTTAAAACAAACAAACTAATTCATTGTAAATGTATTCATTGTATTTCATTGCAACAGTTGTTAAAAACCATTTATTGTTAAAAACATATTTATTGCAAACATTTATTGTATTTCATTGTACATTGAACATTTATCGAACAGTATAAATACTTTAAAAATGTAATTTTAGTAATTCAATTTCAACGAGCATTATAATGAAATGTATTGTATAGTGGGAAATAATATGCACTGTTGATGTGTTTGTGAGGGATTCTACTAATTTATTGTCCTTATTGTGTTTGTCTAAGGTTTTCACCTGCACCATCTTTATCAAAAAATAAAACTGATCAAAGTGATGAGTGAAATCAAGCCTGGTCTAAGTCTTTCCAAGTGTTAAAGAGAATTACACTTGACACCTGACTGAGCTGAGTTGCTTTTGTCTTGTTGTTGCTGGGACCATTCTGTCTCGCATTTCACCCCTCAACTTGGTCTTGATGTCACTGGAGAGATTTGTGGCTATATGCTTTCCACTCCGACACGCACAGATGAGCACAGCTGGTCGGACCAGGTGTGCCCTCTGTGTCATCTGGGTCCTAGGCTCCTTAGACTCACTGACTGCACTCCTTGTGTTTGTCATCCACAAGTCTCCGTCTCCCACGCTTACCCAGAGGTACTGCTCCAGGGCTGCCCTTTTTGACACAGACTTGCAGACCATCCACCAAGCATACACTATAGTGTACTTCTTGGCAGCATCAATAATCATTGTCTGTACATATATAGCTATTTTCAGAGCTGCCAAATCATTTACTGGTGGGAAGAAATCTGCCTCAAAGTCTAATGAGACTGTCCTCCTGCATTTGATTCAACTCGGCTTGTGTCTTTCTTCGATTGTCTTTGACGTAATCATCGACCGACTGAGATATAAGCTTCGAGCAATGACATTCTTGAATGTACAGTATTTTTTGTTTATGATCCTAATAATCTTTCCCAGATGTCTTAGCCCTCTGATATATGGATTGAGAGATAAAGCTTTTAGCTGCTGGTTCAAACATTACTTTTGTTTTGGTCGCAAACGTGTAGTTAAGCCTGTGACATCTCAGGTGTCTCATTTGCCTGAATAGTTTTATTGGATGTCAATAATTTTTACTATGCACTGTGAACCGTCTCTCTATCAGACCCCTAATTTCGAATCATACCGTTCTCTTTGCTGGTGGAATTGCTTATTTGGTCAATAATTACACAGCACAACACCATATCTACAGTGTCCAATACAGTGTCAATATGTCAGTAATGTAATTGGTATGTGTTAAACATGTGCGAGTTGATATTCATGAGCTGAAATGGAATAAAATGGTGTTTTATGTTGACCCTGTATGAGTATCACCTTTTGATGTTTTTTGTTCTGGACTTTTTGATCTGGACTATCAGGTCAATAGTCTTGTGTAGCGTGTTAGGATAAAAAAGTTTATCCATTTTAATTCTTGTGTGACATATGAAGACGGCCAACTTTTTGGAGGTGTATACTGAAACTGCGACCATTAGAATCTGTGTTTGTGTAGCCAAATGCCCACACTGCTTGGCAAACTATCTGTCAATGAAGACAAAAATATATAGGCCTAATGCATATGCAAAAGATAATGAATTCAAATCAACTGTTATAGTTAATGTAGATGATAGTGAATGCTAAAATAATCTAAAATCAACACGAGCGATGTGACGGCGTGTGCGTTAATGGCTGGTGAGGCCCTAACTGGCTATGAACTCCGGTCAGAGAGTCGATGCAACTTCAGATGCAAAATGACAGATTTATTGATGTTCAACTTTCGTCAACAGGAATTAGGCATTGACATCAGGGTAGATTGTGTCTATATAAGTGTGGACACAGGTGTGTGAAACCATGTGTGTGTCTGATTACAGATGAGTGTGTGGTTTTCTGCAAATAAACAAATAAAGAATGTGCAATTAAATTACTGTTACAAGTAATCTGTACATAAATCACTGTAAACTTACATATTAAGCAAGTAGATATAAATTCCCAAGTACAGAATTACATAATAATACAATTACACATATTACTTGTGCAATACTAATAATAAGTAGCTGTATAAAACACTAAATAACAGTGAGCAGCTACAGAAATATAGAAATCACAGTGTTGTTACACTAGTTGGCCACTAGATGGCGCTCTAAGACCACAAATGAAAGAGAATATAAGCTCCAGAAGCCTACAGAAGACACATGGTCACATGACCACCAATGCCGCGAACACAACGGTAAATGGCACTTTGGGATGCTCAATATAAGCTAAATTACAAGCCTAACACTTGGATTCTAAGCTGACATTACACCATAATGTGAAATGAATGTCGAATGAGAAGTTACCAATAAAGGTATGAGAAGTTATGACTGTTTCTTGTTCATTACGTTAGCAACAAGTGCTGTAACATTACAACCTGCATCACGTTAAACTAAGCTAAACAATTGCACCAAGATACAAACATGTTGCAAAGTAAACCGGATTGAATGTAACAGTATATAAGCATGAAATAAGGCACTTACTTTGTCACTAACGCACACGAACACACAACTTAAGGAGATAGGCTAACAGAACACCGGAGCAGCTCTCTACATGTTCGCCATCAATTACAGAAAGAAAGACATAAGTTTGCGCAAGCGCCTAGGTGCGTGGCCTTGACGGTGACGTAAGGTCAGAGTTCAGCAGGGAGTTTTCCACAGCCGCCCCCGGATTCGTGGGACGAATGCGCAGAAACAGGAAAGTCACTGCTGGACTAGGGAGCGCTGGTGTCAGCGCTGTCATCATCGGGCATCTTCGGGAGCTCGATCAGCTTGGCAACAGGACGGGTGTAGAGGTTACCTTTAATGTCCACCTCTGCCGCGCGTACCTTGCCGTCGTCGCTGGGGATGATCCTGATGATACGCCCAACAGGCCATAGCGCTCGAGGCAGTTGTGAGTCGACCACCATAACGACAGTGTTCACTGCCAGGTCAGGCTTTGCAGTTCTCCACTTCTGTCGAGGTTGGAGACCAGGTAGGTACTTGCGTGTGAACTGGACCCAGAAGTGGTCAGCAAGCACTTGACTGTGTCTCCATCTGCGTCGGCCTAGCAGATCACTGGAGCCGTAGACTGCCTGAGGTAGAGAGGCATCCCGCCGCCCCATGAGCAGCAGGTTTGGAGTGATGGGATCAGGATCGGCCAGGTCCGAAGACGCATAGCCTAGGGGCTTGGAATTGAGGATTCCCTCAATTTCGATGAGGACGGTCATCAGGACCTCCTCTGGGATGACCTGGTCCTTGAGTATGGTCTGGAGCGATGCCTTCACTGACTTAATTTCCCTCTCCCACGCCCCGCCAAAGTGTGGCGCTAGAGGGGGATTAAATCTGAAAGTGATGCACTGTTTAGCGAGGTGTTCCTTGAGAGATGGTTCAAGTGCCTCAAAGGCCTCCTGGAGCTCCTTCTCCCCACCGCGGAAGTTGGTGCCTCTGTCGCTGAGTATTTCGTAGGGCTTCCCCCTTCGTGCAATGAAGCGGCGGAGGGCAAGGAGGAAAGAGTCTGTGTCCATGCTGGGTAACAGATCCAAATGGAGGCACCTGGAGGTGAGACATTTGAACACAATGCCCCATCGCTTTTCCTGTCGTCGCCCAATCTTGACCATATACGGGCCAAAGCAGTCTACACCCGTCGACCAAAAGGGAGGCTTGTTGAGTCTGAGACGCGCAGCTGGTAGATCTGCCATCTTGGGTATCACCGGCTTACTACGCCACTTACGACACTCCACACAGTGCCGCTGGTGTTTCTTGACAGCTTGCCGGCCTCTGAGGATCCAATAAGCCCTCCTGATCTCAGCGAAGACTCTCTCGGGGCCTGGATGGAGTAGGCGCTCGTCAAAGTCCTTCACCAGCAGCTGGGTGATGGGGTGTTCAGGTGCAAGGACGATAGGGTGCAGTGTGCCCTCAGGTAGGTCTTCAGCCTTGCGGAGGCGACCTCCAACTCGAATAAGGCCAAGGGTATGGTCATACTCAGGTGAGAGCGGGCTCAGACGACTGTTAGAACGAACTGGATTGCGATGCTGTAGAGCATTGAGTTCCTCAGGGAAGCTTTCTGCTTGTGCTCGCTTGAGGAGAGCTACCTCTGTGTCTAGGCGCTCCGAGGCAGACATAGAAGCCACTGCCGCCCCGTGAAGGGACTGATAGGTAGCCTCTAACAGGTCAGACCAGGTGTTGTACTGTGCTGGATCAGGACTTGTGTCAGGGACTGATAGCTGACCGCAGAATGTAGATTTCCTGAGCTCTTCTGTATCTTCAGCTCTGGTTGCTGGGTTAGATGGCCAGTGGGCCGGATGGTCATACAGAAAGGCGGGTCCACTATTCCAACGGGTCGGTTGAGTCAGCTGATGCAGTGACTTGCCCCGTGTGATGTCATCGGCCGGGTTCTGGTCTGAAGGGACGTACCTCCATTCACTGGCATCAGTGAGTTCCTGTATTTCAGTTATGCGGGTTCCAACAAACACCTTGTACTGAGATGAGTCAGACTGGATCCAGCTGAGTACAGTTGTGGAATCTGACCACAAGACTGTCTTCTTTACGGTTAGGGTGAGCTCAGACCGTAGTAGTTTGGCTAGCTGAGCTCCTGTCAATGCAGCGCTGAGCTCCAAGCGTGGCATAGAGAGCTGTTTGCGTGGAGCAACACGAGATCTGGCCATCACAAATGACACATGGGCGCGTCCTCCATCGTCTTCTGCCCGCAGATAGGCGACGGATCCGTACGCCTTCTCCGAGGCGTCGCAGAAGATGTGTAGGTCAACAGGGGTCGAGTCAGCATTCACACTGGCTGGCATGTAGCAACGAGGCATGTTGACGTGCTGGAGGTGGGATAGCTCATTCTCCCATGTCTGCCACACTGAGAGAAGTTCACCAGTGATAGGCTCGTCCCAGCCTTGCTCATGTCTCCAGAGTGCTTGAATCAAGACCTTAGCCCGGGTAGTATAAGGAATGATGAATCCTAAGGGATCATATTGACAGGCCAGTACTCTGTAGATGTTCCGTAGCGTGGGCTCAGCGGTTGTTGTTTGGCGAAACTTGTAGCCAAGTGAGTCAGAAGGGCAGTGCCACCGAAGACCTAACGTTGACTCCTGGGGATCAGCTCTGTCTGCGGTCAGCCACAACTCACAGCCTTCTGACCTTGCCTCTGGGGGAAGGTGAGCGATGACCTCTGTGCGGTTGCTTGCCCACTGTCTCATGTCGAATCCACCAGCGGCGAGCAGGACTCTCATCTTGTCTATAAGCTGTCTTGCCTGGGATGGAGAGCGGAGAGACTGAAGACAGTTATCTACATAAAAGGCCTTCATGACAGAGTCCAGTACCTCTTCGTTGCCGTTGCTGTTGTCTTTGGCGTGCCTTTGCAGTGCGTATATCGCACAGCAAGGACTGCAGGCAGTTCCGAAGGGCAGGACGCGCCATTCGTAGATGTCGGGACTGCGGTCTCTCTCCATATCCCTCCAGAGGAAGCGGAGAAGTGGTTGATCTTCAGGAAGTAACCGGACTTGATGGAACATCCCACGGATGTCTCCGCTTATGGCGACTGGATACTCCCTGAACCTGAGAAGCACACCCAGTAGTGGTGAGCCGAGGTTAGGCCCAGGAAGGAGGATGTCGTTCAGTGCTGTCTGCTGGTACGTGAATGAGCAGTTGAATACCACTCTAGCCTTCCCGTTGTGGTGTACAACATGATGGGGAATGTACCAGGATTCCTCGGACAGGTTAGCCTCATCGCTGCTGATCTTGACCGCATACCCAGCCTTCTCGAGCTTATGAATCTCTTCATTGTAGACTCTAGCGAGGTCAGGATTGCTGGTTAGGCGTCGCTCAGTAGCGCGTAGCAGAGGCATCACTGCTGCAGGAGGAGCGTGTAGCTTAGGTGCTGCTGGTTTGCGAAGTAGAGGTGTAGCATAGCGAGCTATTCCATCCACTGTGACACGGAGGGTTCGCTGCTCCAGTGTGCTAACAGCTAGCTGATCTTGTTTGGAACGTGTTGCTTCCTTTTCAGACCTGTATGGCAGCGTGTCGATTTGCCAAAGCCTTTCAACATGACGATACAAGTCCTGAGCAGGAGATGCAAACGTTGTATGGAAACATGATGTCTCCTTTGAGGGCTTCTGCAGGAAGTTGATCGGTCCCTGTATGGTCCAACCCAATAAGGTACATACAGCGACTGGGCCTCCTGGAGGTCCTGCCTGCACTGGGCGCACAGGAGTGATTAAATGGGGATGGTCGGAACCGATGAGGAGCAGAGGTTGTACTCTGCTGAAACCGTTCAATGGCACTCCACGCAGGTGGTCATACCTCTTCTTGAGTGACTCCACTGGGCATGACTGCTCTGACAGACTCAACTCCTCAGCAGTAAAAGCATGACTGATGGGATATTTCACCTGGGGGTTAGCTTGAGTGGACACCTCAAATGAGACAGAAGCTCCTTTAAGCTTCACAACATCTTGTCTGATGGTCCTGAGTGGCAGCACTTCCTCCTCGGCATGTAGGCCAAGATGTCTGGCAGCAGCTGGAAGGAGGATGGTTCTTTCAGAGCCGTCATCCAATATGGCATGTGTGTGTAGCGTCTTGCCTCCATTGTGAAGCTGAACAGGGATGACCTTCAACATGACACGACTGGAGTGACCTGCATGGCCGACATACACCATACTAGAAGAGGCAGTGACCGTTAAGAGGCTCTGGCTACCTTTGGTGGCTACTTCGTGCAGGACTAGAAGATGTTGCTCATTGCAGGTGGAGCATGGCTTCTTAAGAGTGCAGCTCTCTGGTTTGTGTCCACGTCCGCATCGCCAACATTTATCCTTCTCCTTTATCCATTGGCCTTTCTCAGCAGTGGTGAGCTTGGCAAACTCAGTACATGCACTGAGGTAATGTTCCTGATTGGAGCAGTAAGGGCAGTATGGCTTGAAGCGCTCTCGTTTCTTGGAGGCTTGTCCTGAACTGGGACTGGCTTGAGAAACATCTGAGCTCTGGGATGGCTCTGAAGCCTCAGTCTGGTTGGTCACATACACTGTAGTTGACTTAGGCTGCGGGGACTTTACAGCTTTGGTCTTCCGTTCAGTAGGTGCCTGCTCAGGTCTGGAGGCTTCAGTAGCACGTCTTGCTACTTGTATAGCTTGAGCCTTTCTCTCCAACCATTCTGCAAAGTCAGGGAGCGTGTATGTCCTGTCCGTACCACTACGGATGATGCCTTGGGACAAGCAATACTCAGCAAAGCGGTCTCTGTAAGAGGCTGGTAGCTTACTAAGCAGTGTGTCTACATGGGAGCCACAACTCAATTCAGCTCGAGACGGTCCATCCATTGTGCTCAGCAGACCTACCAAGGTTCCAACAGATGATGAGAAGTCCTCAAACGCCTGTGCATCACCGGGCTTGATGGGAGGAGCGTTCAGTATGGCCTTCAGCTCTCCTTGCACAAGCTGGCGTGGTTGACCATAACGCTGTTCGAGGGCCTGCATTGCACTGGTGTAAGGCTTGGGATCGTTGACATACCTTTTCGCCACCTGATAGGCATTGGGCAGCTTCAGAAGGTCTAACAGCACCTGGTACTTATAATCCTCCGTCAGATGTTTATGTGGCCCGAGCACACTATCCAGACCTTTCCTCAACATGAGAAAGTCGCTCTCTTTGCCTGTGCTGAACGGAGTGAGCTTCGGCTTTGGAATGCCATATGAAGAGGCAATGGCCATCTCTAGGATTCCTGGAGCTGTTGGACCGGATGGTGCAGTTGGCGCATAATGTGCCATTGGCATCGTGGGCATATGCTGCACTGGCGGAGGTGGTGCATACTGGGGGTAGTATGCTCCAGATGGATAAGGTGGATAGGCAGGATACTGTGGATAAGACTGGTACTGCAGTGGCGGAGGAAGAGGAAGCCGGGTTGGCTGAGAAGGCGGATGAGTGGAATGGAAATGAGGTTGAAGCATGACAGGCTGGGCAAGCGGAGCCTGAGGTTGGGTAGGCTGTGGCTCAGTCTGTGGCTGTAGGACTGGGTCCTGTCTGAGAGGAGGCGAATGCAGAGAGATGGGCTGAACAGATGCAGAAGGATCCACAGCTGCTTGCGGCGCTGTGTGGGCAGATTGGTCCTGTCCATGCGGTTCTCCTGTCTGAAGCAGTAAAACATTAGGTTGCTGTGACTGAGGACTCAGCGGGGGACCTAGCTGCTGTTGGGCTTCTGCACTGGCTGCCGTCGTATATCGCAGTGGACTGTGATGTGGCGTTGACCATTGGCTAGCAGCAGGGCTGTTCAGTTCCAACCGTGGCAGACTGGAATACCGTGGCGGGTGCTGAGGGTAAAGTGGAGGATAGTTTGGAGGATAAGCTGGACAGCTTTGAGGGTAAGGCATGCGCTTAGCACTGTCCATGACAAGTTGCAGCTCTTCTAACCGCTTACTCATGTCGTTGTAGCATGCCTCAAGGCGGTGCCATCGCTCTTCCTCGCTGATCCTCTGCAGGACGGTGTTTGACGGGGTTGACTCAACCTGCGGTCGAAACATCGTAGCCTGGCGGAAGGGCCCCTCAAGAGGTGGTAGCTGTTTGGCTGGCAAACCAACCTCAAAGTCCGCGAGATACCCTGGGAGCTGCCTCATTCTGCTCGGACGGGGTCGGACATCTGGTTCTCTGTCATCATGACCTTGGAAAGTCGCCATAGCGCAGTTGATGGACATCCGGCTCGAAGGACCACTTGTGACGGCGTGTGCGTTAATGGCTGGTGAGGCCCTAACTGGCTATGAACTCCGGTCAGAGAGTCGATGCAACTTCAGATGCAAAATGACAGATTTATTGATGTTCAACTTTCGTCAACAGGAATTAGGCATTGACATCAGGGTAGATTGTGTCTATATAAGTGTGGACACAGGTGTGTGAAACCATGTGTGTGTCTGATTACAGATGAGTGTGTGGTTTTCTGCAAATAAACAAATAAAGAATGTGCAATTAAATTACTGTTACAAGTAATCTGTACATAAATCACTGTAAACTTACATATTAAGCAAGTAGATATAAATTCCCAAGTACAGAATTACATAATAATACAATTACACATATTACTTGTGCAATACTAATAATAAGTAGCTGTATAAAACACTAAATAACAGTGAGCAGCTACAGAAATATAGAAATCACAGTGTTGTTACACTAGTTGGCCACTAGATGGCGCTCTACGACCACAAATGAAAGAGAATATAAGCTCCAGAAGCCTACAGAAGACACATGGTCACATGACCACCAATGCCGCGAACACAACGGTAAATGGCACTTTGGGATGCTCAATATAAGCTAAATTACAAGCCTAACACTTGGATTCTAAGCTGACATTACACCATAATGTGAAATGAATGTCGAATGAGAAGTTACCAATAAAGGTATGAGAAGTTATGACTGTTTCTTGTTCATTACGTTAGCAACAAGTGCTGTAACATTACAACCTGCATCACGTTAAACTAAGCTAAACAATTGCACCAAGATACAAACATGTTGCAAAGTAAACCGGATTGAATGTAACAGTATATAAGCATGAAATAAGGCACTTACTTTGTCACTAACGCACACGAACACACAACTTAAGGAGATAGGCTAACAGAACACCGGAGCAGCTCTCTACATGTTCGCCATCAATTACAGAAAGAAAGACATAAGTTTGCGCAAGCGCCTAGGTGCGTGGCCTTGACGGTGACGTAAGGTCAGAGTTCAGCAGGGAGTTTTCCACAAGCGATATACCAACTATAGATTTTATGCAGATTTTACAGAGAATTTGGAGATCGCTTGAATTGGGAGTTATATCCACATGTTTTGGTGCTCTGTGTATGTCTGTGAATATGGGGTGAAGATGTAATGAAGTACAGTATGTAATGCATGTGCAAAAGAGTCTCCTCTGTGCACACAGTTCCTTATGATGTTGGAAAGGGTCTCCCATACAGTCTTCATGTTGTCCTCTGGAGCACCTCTTATGTGTTTCCATGGGGCCCAGTGCAACAGGAGCCTATGTGAGAAGCACACACAGAGATCCCACCCCCCCTTCTCTCTCTTTGTAAAACCACCCTTACCATGACATATGGGCTGTTAGGTTTTTTTTTTTTTTTTTTTTCAAAAAATCTAATTATTATTATCTCCGCCAAGGAGATTATGTTTTCGCCGTCGTGTGTGTGTGTGTGTGTGTGTCTGTCTGTCTGTCTGTCTGTGTACAACATAACTCCAAAAGTACAGAACGGATTTGGATGAAATTTTCGGACAACGTGTGTACTGGGACGAGGAAGAACTGATTCGATTTTGGTGGCAATCGGTGACCCAGAACACCATCTGTGACCACATTGAAACAAGGTTTCAGTGATTTTACAAAATATTTTCTTTGAGGTTGATATAGAGAGAGCTATAAATGATTAGTTACTTATTATGCCACTCATATTAAAGGAAGGACTGTATTTATAAATATCTATATGAAACTGTGGTAATACACTGTTTATTTTTTGTTTGAGAGAGAAAATAAATTGCCATGTAAAATTTACCGTCTTTTTGAAATTCCTTTTTTTGAAACCGACAGGCCCTACAGTTTTGGTCAGTTCCTTACAACTAAAATGCTGATATGTTACAACAAAATTCTGTATAAATTGGATTTATACAAGCATATTATGGATTTGCAGGACATGGTTTATTCGTTCATATTTTTAATTTCTCTCTCTCTCTCTCTCTCTCTCTCTCTCTCTCTCACACACACACACACACACACACACACACACACATTTTATTAAAGAGCATTAGTAGACCTCTGAGTTTACTGTTTGGCCAACACATATGGAGAGATACACAGTTTTAAAAATCAGTATTACTGATTTATTATGTACCTGTTTCAGAGTGTTTGTGGTATAAGGTATGGGGGTAGCCATACAGTACAAGTGGAAATGATTTCTGAAATAGCTTTCGATGTACAGTAGATATTGAGCTCTGAGGAGCTGATTCCATTGCATTGTGGTGTATCTGATAGGCCTGATTGTAAAGATAATGATAAGAATGGTTGTGCTTGTGGAGATGGATACCATGACATTTTACTTTTTTATTACGATATAGGGGTTTGAATTGCTCCACTGCTGGAAATTTTTCACATCAAAATAAGATGAATTTGAACAACATTTGAGTCAGGACTATCATCCAGACAGAGCACTCTTAAAAATGTAACACATAAAATATGTCATTATGTCACAATACTCATATTTTCAAATTGTCTGAACATGCTCTAATGTAGGGTAGTGAGTTATACAATTTATTATTCACATTGTGTATCCATTTACAGGTATATTCACAAATAAAAGTAAAAATTGCCTGTCTCAGAGAGATTTATAGTGTTACATTCATGTACAGTAGGCACACAGAGTTACCCATTCACATCCAGTTGTCCACAAACATATACACATGCACACCCACACTTGCATTTGGCTTCAAACTTTAACACACAAACGAACAGAAACACAAACGCACACACTCAAATGCACACATTTCCTGTGTCCTAACTGTGGCTCTTTGGAGTCTATGATGGTCCCACTTTGATGAAGCTGCAACAGAATACAAAATGCTGCTTGAACAGCGGCTTGAACGCTTCGTCCCTCAAACCATACACCAGCGAGCTGAGGCAACGCGGCAGAATCAACACCACAAAGAAGTTGAGGAAGCGCAGCTGGTTGTAGACTTGGAAGGGCAGCTGGGAGGCCAACGACTCCAAGATGACGTAGAGGAAGGACATCAGGGACAGGCCTAGTTGGAATGCGTGCAGCAGCACAGTCTTCATGGCCTTGTGAGTCGAGGCCTTGTCTGAGGAGGCTGAGCGTGCCTCAAGCATAATGGCCACATAGGTGTACAGTAGTAGAATGGCCACAAAGACAAAGAGGATGATGTTGAGCGCCAGAGCCTTAATCCCCTGCCAGGGCGCAATTAGCAGCTGCTCAATAGTACAGATGGCAGGGGCCAGATAGAAGGTAGGCTTGGACAGGAAGAGGAAGCAGACGTCGGTCAGCACGTTGACGCAGCCGGCTGCCCAGACGAGGGGGATGGCGAGGCGCGTGCGGCCCGGCGTGGCGAGCTGACAGTGCCGTAGAGGGAAGCACACAGCCACATAGCGCTCCAGTGACATCACAGCCAGGTTGAGTGGCGCTATAGTGAAAGTGGATGATGATAGCAGCACCAGAAACGCACAGCCAGCACGCACTACTGCGATGTAGAAGGCAGCCATCACATACAGGACCAGGCTCACAGCCAGGTGCACCGTGTCGTTGAACAGCATGTGGCCGAACAGAATGTAGCGGGCCGTCTCCCGGAACGTGGCCTTGCTGCGGAGGGTCACCATCATCACAATGTTGATGTAAATGAAGAGCATGTAGGTGAAGAGGATGAGAAACAGCTTGAAGATCCGGTCATCTGTGAAGGCTCTCCATAAAGCCTGAATCTCTGCCACAGTCAAAGGCCCAGAAGTATTTGACATTTTAACGCCTAATACAACAGAAAGATCATCAAAACCATTACATAGTGTTGCATTATTATAGTAGTACAATTTCTTTTTTTTTTTTTTTTAAATCTACACACACATCAATTCATACTTTGAGTGCATACTTTAGTGCAATACAAAGGAGATTGAAGTACTGTACACTTGTTTTTATAATTAATTAATTTATACTTATCACCATAATTATAATTACTATAAAAATTATATAATTATAGAAATTAGAATAATTATAATCTTTTTTCATTCCTGTATCATTGTTGAAAGATAGAGTTATATACTGCAAGAATGTTTCAGTGACAACAGTGGTTCAGTGGTTATGGTGTTAACTTCAATCCAAAGTTGGGTACAACATAAACTGCACTGAATGACAACATTACAAATGCATTATACAAAATTATAGCAAATTTTGAATTTAAATAAAAACATGGCAATATACTTAACACCAACAATGATAAAAACTGTATGACTCTTGACATTGACATTGATTAAAATTAACTAAATGAATAGAGGAGAGGATTAAAACGTTTTCAATGTACTGAGGCCACCACTAAAGACACACCAGTGTAACACACATTCCTGCAGCACCTACATGTAGATGCCACTTTGAGCCTTACCTGGACATGCTGTACTATGATCTCAACAGGTGTGTCTGGATTAATATAGAAAATTGGTGATGCAGTGACATCATGCTCCATTCCTGGAGATGTTACGTAGCTGAACTTCAAACATATGTTTCTTTCCACACAACAGCTTCCCTGGACACAGGCATGGTGGGACTAAACACCAATCAGGAGTGACTAATAATGCTTTCCCTTGTGCAGAAATGGAACAAAAGTGGCAGTTAACTTACTGACCAGCAATTAGCCTAACTCATTGAGCACATTTACAAGGTCACAAACCGAAAACTGGCCATAATCTGGTATCTGTCAAAATGATGACTGACGTGAAGCAAACTGGGGAGCACCGAAGTGGGCAGGCACTTTTCATCACTATGTAGTTTTATCACTATGTTGTTATTATTTATTTACCGTTTTCCACTCAAGTTGTTTTATTTAAAAAATAAATACTACATACATTTAAACATACACAATAGGTGTACCCCCCCCCCCCCCCACAAAAAAAAAATAAATAAATAGCTAAAAAAATAAAATAAAATAAATTGTAGGCTTATATAACACAAATAGATTAAGTACAGTTCCCCGCTAACAATTTTTGGTTCCGGGAACGTTTTATTGTGGGTATGGGAACGGTCCCTGAAAGTAGTTTTGGTTCTCTGAAGGGGCACAGGAAAGTTTTTTAAATTGAACCAGAACGTTCGCTGCTGGTCGCGCTGTGTGGTTAGGCAAACGTTCCCGCAACATTATCCTAACGTGACTTTTGTGAGAAAAAAAACAAACAATATAAACATGAAATAGCAACACTATGGTTGGGCTTTGAACACGGATTACCTGCATCATGTACAGGCACTCTACCACTGAGCCACAGCGTAATTTGTATACCTTAAAAAAAAATAGCTCTGATACATCATTAATTGCGAGTTGCAAAATTAAGATAGCCTAAATCTATTTTCAGAAATATGCAAAATCAAGTTGTTTGATGATAATTTACACATAACCTCTATCAGATTGTAATTTAAAGACAATATAAACAATAACCACGTGGGTATAGTACCTTATGTGAAGGTCACAAAATGACCATGCTGTAACGTTAGATTTTTAACGTTCTCAGAACTAAAATAGGAAAACGTTATTCAAATACCCATAAGAGAACCATGGGGGAACGTAGTTTAAGTTCCTATAACGTTTCATGTTAGCGGGGTTAGTACATTAGCCTACCTCATTAATTAATGGACAGGTTGTTGTGCTCCAGCTGTCATGTACTGTAGGCCTCCTGCATACCCTTAGCAAAAAGTAGTATACTAAAAGTTCATTTTAAGTATACTTAAGTATCAGTATAGAAAGTATACTAATTTGGTACTTTTTCAAATTCAATTGGAACAATTTAAGTTTATAAAAGTATACTTTTAAGTTCATTTTAAGTTTGGAAAAATACACTTTAAAGTATACAACAAGTGTAACTGCAAGAAGGTCAAGTTTATTTCTTGTTATTTTTGTTTGGTATTTGTATTATTTTTCTATATATTTTGTAATATCTGAATATGCTTTGGAGTTTATTTTGGGTTAATTTTGATTTACTTTTGTGTTACGCTGGCTGGTTAATTGATGTGACGTAATTGAGACGTGTTGCACAGTGACACTAATAGGTGTTGCACGCATACCTGTTCAATGGACTTCATACTGGCTCGCGTTCACGCTACCACCGCGAGCTAGACTTGTTACATGCAGCTACATCTTACAAACATCTTTAAGCTCACTCCTTTAAGGGTACATGCAGCCAGCGAGGTATGTTTTCTTTTGTTTCCTTTATTGATTTGTATTACGTTTTGTTTGGTGTTTATTTGAATTTCTATTGATTTGTATTTTAATATTACAGTTTGACGGTGGATAAAGTGGATGACATGGTGCTTATGATTAAGATGAAGTGAAATAAAATCCATCTGTTAAAAAGAGAACCTAAGGCCTTGTCAACTTACTGGAGTGATAACAAGTATACTCATTTAGGTCAAAGCAACATGCTGGCGTATTTGGCCTGTTTTCACCTCATATCCTCTGGATTTCTCCACTGAGTAATTCTGGTTAAGATCATCTTAGTGGTCTACGATTACTCTGAATCACACCTAGATGTGCAAGTGATCTCACAATCTTAAGCAACAAACGTTTTGGGAAACGTCCAAATCTGCGAACTACTTAGGCTTAAGATCATCGTAAATACTTTTGGGAAATGCAGCCCTGACAATAGCCAAATGCCTACAGTGCACGACAAACTATCTGTGAATGAAGACAAAAATATATAGGCCTGCTTATGCAAAAGATATAATGAATTCATATCAACTAGAGGTGATAGTTAATGCATCTAAAATCAACAGGAGTGACATACTAAGTAGATATTTGTCCTCTGGAGCACCTCTTATGTGTTTCCATGGGGCCCAGTGCAACAGGAGCCTATGTGAGAAGCACACACAGAGATCCCACCCCCCCTCTCTCTCTTTGTAAAACCACCCTTACCATGACATATGGGCTGTTAGGGTTTTTGATGTTATTGTTGTTGTTTTCAAAAGATCTAATTATTAAACAAGGTTTCAGTGATTTTACAAAATATGTTCTTTGAGGTTGATATAGAGAGAGCTATAAATGATTAGTTACTTATTATGCCACTCATATTAAAGTAAGTGGTATTTATAAGTATCTATACGAAACTGTGGTAATACACAGTTTTTTGGGGTTTTTTTGAGAGAGAGAGAGAGAGAGAGAGAGAGAAAATAAATTACCATGTAAAATTCACCGTCTTTTTGAAATTCCTTTTTTTGAAACCGACAGGCCCTACAGTTTTGGTGTCTGAATCTCTAAGTTACTTACAGCTAAAATGCTGATATGTTACAACAAAATTCTGTATAAATTGGATTTATACAAATATATTACGGATTTGCAGGACATGGTTTATTCGTTCATATTTTTCATCTCTCTCTCTCTCTCTCTCTCTCTCTCTCTACACACACACACACACACACTTTATTAAAGAGCATTAGTAGACCTCTGAGTTTATTGTTTGGCCAACACATAAGGAGAGATACAAAGTTTTAAAAATCAGTATTACTGATTTATTATGTACCTGTTTCAGAGTGTTTGTGGTATAAGGTATGGGGGTAGCCATACAGTACAAGTGGAAATGATTTCTGAAATGGCTTTCGATGTACAGTAGATATTGAGCTGTGAGGAGCTGATTCCATTGCATTGTGGTGTATCTGATAGGCCTGATTGTAAAGATAATGATAAGAATGGTTGTGCTTGTGGAGATGGATACCATGACATTTTACTTTTTTATTACGATAGGGGTTTGAATCGCTCCATTGCTGGAAATTATTCATATCAAAATAAGCTTTTGAACATTTGAGTCAGGACTAATATGGGATCCAGACAGAACACTCTTTTGCTTGGTTGGTAAATAATGTGACCTTAACACATAAAATATGTCATTATGTCACAATATTCATATTTTCAAATCGTCTGAACATGCTCTTATGTAGAGTAGTGAGTTTTTTAAGATATACAATTATTAAAACACAGTGCAGCATTGATATTGAGTATCCATTTACAGGTATATTCACAAATCAAAGTGAAAAGTGTCTCAGAGAGAGTTATAGTGTTACATTCATGTAGGCACACAGAATTACCTATTCATATCCAGTTGTCCACAAACATACACACAAGCACACACACACACACACACTTGCATTTGGCTTCAAACTTTAACACACAAATGAACAGAAACACAAACGCACACACACAAATGCACACATTTCCTGTGTCCTAACTGTGGCTCTTTGGAGTCTATGATGGTCCCACTTTGATGAAGCTGCAACAGAATAAAAAATGCTGCTTGAACAGCGGCTTGAACGCTTCGTCCCTCAAACCATACACCAGCGAGCTGAGGCAACGCGGCAGAATCAACACCACAAAGAAGTTGAGGAAGCGCAGCTGGTTGTAGACTTGGAAGGGCAGCTGGGAGGCCAACGACTCCAAGATGACATAGAGGAAGGACATCAGGGACAGGCCTAGTTGGAATGCGTGCAGCAGCACAGTCTTCATGGCCTTGTGAGTCGAGGCCTTGTCTGAGGAGGCTGAGCGTGCCTCAAGCATAATGGCCACATAGGTGTACAGTAGTAGAATGGCCACAAAGACAAAGAGGATGATGTTGAGCGCCAGAGCCTTAATCCCCTGCCAGGGCGCAATTAGCAGCTGCTCAATAGTACAGATGGCAGGGGCCAGATAGAAGGTAGGCTTGGACAGGAAGAGGAAGCAGACGTCGGTCAGCACGTTGACGCAGCCGGCTGCCCAGACGAGGGGGATGGCGAGGCGCGTGCGGCCCGGCGTGGCGAGCTGACAGTGCCGTAGAGGGAAGCACACAGCCACATAGCGCTCCAGTGACATCACAGCCAGGTTGAGTGGCGCTATAGTGAAAGTGGATGATGATAGCAGCACCAGAAACGCACAGCCAGCACGCACTACTGTGATGTAGAAGGCACCCAGCACATACAGGACCAGGCCCACTGCCAGGTGCACCGTGTCGTTGAACAGCATGTGGCCGAACAGAATGTAGCGGGCCGTCTCACGGAACGTGGCCTTGCTGCGGAGGGTCACCATCATCACAATGTTGATGTAAATGAAGAACGCGTGGGTGAAGAGGATGAGGAACATCTTGAAGATTCGCTCGTCTGTTACAGCTCTCCATAAAGCCTGCATCTCTGCCACAGTCAAAGGCCCAGAGGTATTTGCCATTTTAACGCCTAATATAACAGAAAGATCACCAAAACCTTTAAATAGTGTTGTATTCTTATAATAGTACAATTTTACTATTACTTTTTACAAAAAGTACACACACATCAATTCATACTTTGAATGCATACTTTAGTGCAATATACAGAAAGGGAGATTGAAGTACAGTATACTTGTTTTTATAATTACTTAATTTATACTTATCACCATAATTATATTTCTCTTTTAAGCATCCTGATATTTGTCTTTTTTCATCCCTGTATCATTGTTGAAAGATAGTTATATACTGTAGTACAAGAATGTTTCAGTGACAACAGTGGTTAGGTGGTTATGGTATTCACTTCAAAAAAGTGGGTTACAACATAAATTGTACTGAATAACAACATTACAAATGCATTAAAAGTATCAAATTATAGCAAAAGCAAGAATTTAAATACTTATATACAATTTAAATACTTCATAACAACAACAATAATAATAACTCATGACATTGACATTAATTAAAATTAACTAAATAAACAGAGGTTAGAGATTAAACCATTTTTTGGAAGAATGTTTTGAATGTACCGAGGCCACCACTAAAGACACACCAGTGTAACACACACATTCCTGCAGCACCTAGATGCCACCATGAGCCTTACCTGAGCATGCTGTACTGTGATCTCAACAGGTGTGTCTGGATTAATATAGAAAATTGGTGATGCAGTGACATCATGCTCCATTCCTGGAGATGTTACGTAGCTGAACTTCAAACATATGTTTCTTTCCACACAACAGCTTCCCTGGACACAGGCATGGTGGGACTAAACACCAATCAGGAGTGACTAATAATGCTTTCCCTTGTGCAGAAATGGAACAAAAGTGGCAGTTAACTTACTGACCAGCAATTAGCCTAACTCATTGAGCACATTTACAAGGTCACAAACCGAAAACTGGCCATAATCTGGTATCTGTCAAAATGATGACTGACGTGAAGCAAACTGGGGAGTACTAAAGTGAGCAGGCACTTTTCACAATATCACTATGTTGTTACCTCCGCCAAGGAGGTTATGTTTTGCTCGGCGTGTGTGTGTCTGTGAGCAACATAACTCAAAAAGTACTGCACAGATTTTGATTAAATTTTCGGACAACGTGTCTATTGGGACAAGTAAGAACTGATTCGATTTTGGTGGCGATCGGTGATCCAGAACACCATCTGTGACCACATTGTCTTGGCGGAGGTCTGCGCTCTCTAAGCGCTTTTCTAGTTGTTATTATTATTATTATTGTTTTATTTATACTACATACATATAAACATACACAATAGGCTATGTGTCATAATGATAATAAAATAAATAAAATAAAATAAATTGTAGGCTTAGAGGACACAAATACATTAAGTACACTTAGTACATTAATTAATGGACAGGTTGTTGTGCTCCTGCTGTCATGTACTGTAGGCCTCCTGCGTTAGCAAAAAGTTGTACTTAAAGTCCATTTTATTAAGTATACTTAAGTATAAGTATAGAAACTATACTAATTTAATACTTTTTCAAACTCAACACATTTTAAGTTTATAAAAGTATAGGACAATTTACCTTGACGTCACACGTTCTTCCGGGTGGCAGAAGCCAAAAGTTGTCAAGGAAACACTAGTGAAAAGCATACATCCTATTTCACCAAATATGCATTTTCTGGTTACAAAACCTGGATCTTTCATATTCAATAACAGTCATTTCTATCGCATTTATCGCATCCTTTTATGAAACAAAAATGCAGAAGTTATTCATTTGTGGCCAACTTTGCCGGCAGATCTCTTCCTAACCTGGCCGTATGCCAAGCATGTTAGACCAGCGCCGGTCTGTTTGCTACCTCGGTAGTACTTGGGTGTTGACGGGTATGGATACATATCACAATGGGTGCATTTTCTGATCACAAGACCTACGTGTTCAGAATGAATGGTCATCATTTCTTCTCTCATATTAAAAGGGAACTATGCAACATCTTTAGTTCAATTTACCTTTATTTAGCAGCTTAAGAGTCATTGTGGTGATTCTACAACAGTTTTTGGGTCGATTGATGATTGTTTCGCCTTGCTCTAGCTCATCTCGGCGAAGAAATTGCATATGCAAGACTGGTGCCGCGGACTGCGGCACAGTTTTTGGGAGCAGCAGGGAGAGCTCTAGCGGTGAAAATGCACCGTAGCACCGGTTGCTGCAGTAAAGCCTATAGTTAAGACGTGCACCCTATGGCTTGAACCAGGAACAACGGAGAGTCGGAAAGTTTGGATTGCTAATTAAGAAGGTTTATTTTCCTTCTCAGAGAGCGGCGATTAACTCGTAACACATATAATAAAATAACAAACCCGAACTGATATATACAACACAAACATAACGCACAAAACACTAGACACAAGGCACAGTCGAAAAACTGTTTGCCTCCCCACAGCAACACCTTTGAATGGGTTTCACTCGGCTAATATGGCCTAATTGGGCCAACCTGAGGTCAGCAGAGCTACACCACAATTAAAGCCCCCTGGTGTCACGGAATAGCATTGCAGGGAATAAAACAATGGCTAATACATTCCAGCCCCTTTTTAGTTGATTCAATCGATCATTCTTTTACTTCATTGAGCAAGCATATATTAGTTATGGGTCGTTCAATTTTATTTGTTTAAGTTTTTAAACGAACCACATGCACCAGCCCTCTTTTATCTGGAAAGGTCTCCAGCACCCTTCCAAGCATCCAAGACCCAGTGGTGCTGTGGAATCCACAACCATGACCAGGTCACCAGGGAGGAAACTTCTCTTTCCTGATTCCATTTTTGACGTTCCTGTAAGAGCGGTAAGTATTCGCGGATCCACCGCTTCCAGAAAAATCCGAGATATACTGAATCTGTTTCCACCGTCTCTTTGCGTATGTATCCTTTTGTCAAACAGTCCTGGTGGGAGCACTGGTTTGCCTTTGAGTAGCAACAGATGGTTTGGTGTCAACGCCTCAAGGTCGTTCGGGTCTTCGGACAATCTTGTGATGGGCCGATCATTAAGCATAGCTTCTGCTTCACACATCACAGTATGGAATCCTTCATCGTCCAAAGTTTGTTGACAGAGGACTGAGCACAGAATCTTCCTGATCATACGTATCATGCACTCCCAAGCGCTGCCATGATGGGAACCACCAGGAGGGTTAAAAGCTCCACTTGATTCCTTTCTTAGACAAGGCTCTTTCAATTTGCCCATGATTCAAAGAGGCTAAGGCCTCCCGCAACTCCCTTTCTGCACCAACAAAGTTGGTGCCGTTGTCAGACCTTAAGTGCGAGACCTGTCCTCTTCTGCATATGAATCTGCGTATAGCATTGATGCACGAGTCTGTGTCTAGAGAGTAGGCCACTTCCAGGTGCACAGCCCTGCTGGTCATACAAGAGAATACTACTCCCCATCTTTTTACAATGCTACTCCCCCTCTGAACATCTACTGGCCCAAAAGAATCCACGCTAACATTTGTGAATGGTGGTAGATCAGGGATTACTCACTCTTTAGGTAGATCTGCCATTTTTTGTTTAGCAGTCTGTCCACCATGCAGCTTACAGATGATGTATTTTGACAAGATGTTCCTCACTGCAGAAGGTCCACTTGTTATCCAGTATTTCTTTCTGGCAGCAGAAAGGACATGGTTTCTTCCTCCATGACTAAGTTGAAGATGGAGGTGATGGAGGATAAGTTTGGAGACGTGTTGATCTTTTGACAAAATCAGGGGATGTTTGATGTCCTCGGGTATTGCTGCCTTATTCAACTGTCCTCCAACCCGTAGAAGTCCTCCCTCAAGAACTGGGTCCAGCTTAAAAATGCTGGTACCTCTTGGCACTTGTGGCTTACCAGAGGTTAATGCAGCAAATTCAGTGGCATTGTTGTCAACAAGTACTGTGTTCACCGTCAGATTTCTTTTGACTTCTGGGTCATCGGCAGGAATACTTAAATCCACAGGAAATGTTGGCCACTTTTCCTCAGGTTCCTTTAGGAATTCCAGGCCGTTTATCCACCCTTTCTTCACAAGATCTTCTGCCTTTAAACCACGCAAAGCATCGTCAGCGGGGTTCAGAGATGTGGGAATGTATCTCCACTGCTCAACTTCCGAGTTGTCCCTGATGGTGGTTAACCTGTTTGCGACGAAGGTTTGAAATCTTCGGTCCTCGTTCTTTATATACTTCAGAACTGATGTGCTGTCAGTCCAAAAGCAGGTCTTTTCCAGTGAAAGCTGAAGCTCTGACTGAAGCATCTTGTCCACTCTTATTGCAACAATTGCAGCGGTGAGTTCTAAATGGGGAATGGTGAAAGGCTTGAGGGGAGCCACTCTGGCCTTACCAAACAGGAAGACAACATAAACCTCTCCATTACTGTTCTGCATTCTCAGGTAAGTAGCCGTACCATATCCGTTCTCGCTTGCGTCTGCGAATGATGCAATTAGGCGCTGGCGGTCTTCCCAAACCCTTCAGGTTTCATACATCTGGGGATCTTGAAATATGCCACCTTCTCAAGATCTGTCAGCCATTTATTCCACTTCTGCAGGAAAAATGGCGGTATTGGATCGTCCCAATCACACTTGGTCCTACATAACTCCTGCAACAGCAGCTTGGCGGGCAGTATGAAGGGTGCCAGGAATCCCAATGGATCCTAGACGGAACTGATAATGGATAACATGCCTCGCTTGGTCGGAGGCTTTTCCTTTGCTTTCAACTTGAACTTGAAAGTGTCTGTCTCGATGCACCATTGCAAACCTAGAGCTCTGTCCAATGGCAGATGGTCCCTATCCAGATCAAGCTCATGAAGGTTTTTGGACTTGAGATCTTCTGGTAGACTTTGGAGCACTTCCCGGCTGTTACTAATCCATTGAGGGCAAACTCCTCAGAAGGTCATCCATATAGAAGTTTCGGTTGACCGTTTCAATCACCTCTGTTGGAGAGTCAGCCTGATTGTCTTCGGCAGTCTTTCTAAGAGCAAAGCAAGCTGGTTATAAAACCTATGTCTTTAGATTTAACAGTGAACAGTTCTTATCTCGTTTGACAAAATAATAAGTCATAAAAACGAATTTATTAATGTAAGATCGCCTTTCCCCGTTCAATGTATTCACGTCAATGGGGTACCGGTTACTTTCTGCCACCCGTTAGTATCTCAGCACCCCATATTTACATTATGAAATTAAGTTTGCAAAAGTACACTTTAAAGTATACAACAAATATATTCATTTACAGTCATTCAGTCATTTTCGCCATTGAGAAATCGATTAATTCCCACGCTGTCTTAACCACACAACGTGGACTTTCAACTAGCTACGGCACAACAAAAGGATTGCCTGTGATCATAACAATGCTACGTGTTCATGGCATCATCCTTGTTTTAATAAAAACGTATTATCAAATGTATTATTAAACGTAATATCACAAGAAATCACAAGAAACCACTACACTACATGTCATCCCGCAGGGTAAAACGGCGCCTTCAATTGGAGGAGATTCCAGTTGCTAGTGTAACAGGGTGATATCCTGTGAGGCCAAAATGGCCAACCAAGTAGCCTGACTACGCCACCCTGATGCCTAATGCTTCAGGGAGTCTTTAAGAGATTATGACAGTGGGCATGGCAGTAGGGGCCTGGGGGTAGTACAAGAGAGGGTGCTTTAGGTCAACACCAGTAACATACATACAAGCATTAAATACAGCGGTTATACCGCAAGTAATTACAGCAAGCTGTCGAAACGGTCAATCCACAGGACACACCACACGTGCATAGACTACACACCCTCAGAACCCCCATACTACTAGGTTGGACTAACACAAAGAGACAATACACATAAAACAAAGAAAACAAAAGTAAACATAAAGATAAACCAAAAACAAACCCAAACAAGGCAGCAGCACGGACTGTGTTACACTACCCAAAGCAACGGGGCTGTGTTGCCTGAAAGAACACACAAACACATAACAAACTAAAAACTTGCTATTACCACTTGCTCCCAACACCAACCTTCTGAACGTGCATGTACTGAGATGTGGGTTCTCCACTCTGGGCAGTGGGTCTTGCCCCATGTTGGCTTGACAAGCAGGGCAGCAAGGCAGCAGAGGTAAAAAAGATAAAAAGAATTATTAACCCAAAAGAACACAAACCTACAAACACAGAATCAACGATACATACCTGATCTTCTCCACTGGTGCAGCACAGAGATGAGCTGCACCAGTGGAGCCTACACAGATACTGACAACTGCACCTCTTATAAAGTGCTCCACTGGTGCCTGATTGACTCATTAGCTAATTGGCCCCGCCCCCCCATTAGTGGTTGCAGGTGGCATGGGACCTTTTTCAAGACGACGTAACGTTACAAAACGTTTACTACGTCACCCATAGGGATGAATGGGAACTGTTACGTTACAAAACGTTACGACTGTTGATTTCGCCACATGTCACCCTGCCACACTAGGTAATCTGTTGTAGCAACGAAGCAGTGACGTAATTACATGCGTTTCAGAAGGGGCTGACCTCAAAATAGCGCCAGTTCAGGAAGTAAAAAGCGATCAGGTAAAACACGTTTTCCACGTATTTTAAGCGGAATCTACTCGCAGTAAACTGAAGGAAGTATAAGTCACTGTGATGTACACAACTGATTAGGAGGCTCAGTGAACTACCGTAAACTTAAGAAATATTATCGCTCGCAATGACTTATGGGACAGGTAGTTCTTCACTTTTCGCCACAAATTCGTACTACAGCCTTGTACCCAGAGACTTTTTACCATTTTCCGTTCACATTTTTACTCAGAACGGAAGGTTACAAGGTCATCACCACCTACCCCGTAGCTGATTAGACCGAGTGAAGGCTTTAAGCACTTATAAACCGGAGTTTCCGAAACGTCAATGGCAGAAATAAATGGACAGCGTGTTTCCTGGACCCTGAGGCGAGGGGACGTGAGGGGACGTAACTGGGCGGCACTTGTACGGTCTATGGATTCCACCCATCAAAGCCTAGTCTAGCAAGGACGATTAGCAGGTAAGCAGTGTGCTAGCTTTGATAGTTTAACACGGCCAGCACCAGTAGGTCAATGCTTAAAATCACCTGACACAAAGGTTACCACCCTACCCAAAAAGGAGCTCTGCAGTTAGTACAATAGAAGTAATGCGCTAGCTACCTGATGGAACCACCACCTGATGATCAGCTGTGAATTGTCAGGTGCTGTTAGAGATCGTGGCAGGAGAGCAAATGATCTACAAGTACATCACTTGCAAAGACTCTTGCCGTTTCCAAAAATGCCTACTACATACTACTCACATACTGATTTTAAAGGGGTCATACTGTGAAAAAAAATTGAATTTATACTGTACTGCCTCTAGAGACACTAGTTTGACAAAAAGCCTCAATTGTTAAAATAGCCAATTTACACTATTCAACTGGTCAATTGAGCTTAAACCACCTGTTTAGAATCTTCCTTACTATGTATGTCACATAAGGTGGGTGGGGTCCCACAACATTGGCCTCCCCTTAAGCAGCTGAGGGCAATGAAAATGGATAATTGCAAAAATAAGGAGAGACAAGTTAGCAGCCACTTTGCAGCTGAGAATAATAAAAAATGATTAATTAACTAATTAGGGGTGGCCTGTCATTGGCCACAGGGGTGGATGGGTTTAGAAAAAAAAAAAACGGAAGTGGGTAGAGCCCCAGTAACATTTTTTGGTTCCGGGAACGTTTCGGGAAGGTTTTGATGTGTTTTTTCTCAGCTTTCTGTCTTCAAAGTAACCAAAGCCCACACTAGGACTTAATGCCGAAAATGACTTTATTTTACAGTAACATTAGCCGGTCTTCAATGCTACTGGGGGAAGCGATAGTGTTCAGTCCAAGTCACAAGACATGTTTCCCTCTGGCTATTCCCTCGGGCTTGTCCCCAAGATGTTTCCTCAAGCTTCTCCATAAGATGTTTCTTGCTCCATCCCAAGATGTTTCTTGCTTTCCCATCCCTTGCTTTCTCTCGTGTTTGCATGTCCTTTTTGTTGCAGGACCTCATTTCCATATGTCCAATCAAACTTTAGTTTTATCATGGGTCATCCCCTTTACTCAAATTGTTAGGACACTATTGTCCATTTATTAGTTTTACACACCAACTATTGTCCATTTATTAGTCTGTTCATTGTTCTGACACTGTCGCTTTCCCCTTGAGCTGGGGTTTTCTCTTGTACATATATCCTGGTCTCAGAGAGGTACAGCCGGATGGTCAGAGGTGCCAGAGGGTAAATCCATATTATAGAGATGCAGCTGGATAGTCATAGCCTGTCTACACAGGTTTACAGTTAAGGGGATCTTTGTTAACGTAAGTGTGATTAAGTGGGAGGCATATGCACGTGCAAGTGCTTCATGAGAGTACCTTCTGTATTCCCTGACTGTCCCCTGAATTTCCCTTAATTTGTCATCCCTGGACCCCTCTCTCTCTGTGACCCTTATGCCCCTGAATTGCCCATTCCTAGGTCTTTCGTCTCTCTCTGACCGGGTTATCCATAACTGGTCTCACTGTTCTCTGCACCTCCCAACACATAACAGCCTTTTTACAGTTTCAGAGTTGAACATTGTCTGCACATGACAGTTGACATATTTCAGAGGGGCCCCTGTCTTTTTAGAATTGGCACAGAACAAGGAGCACACACACATAGCAAGAAGCACACTCACTTTGCCTCTCCTGCTGACAATATTGTGAACATATTCCAATTCTTCTTGATACCATTTTGTAGAGTTGTATGTCTCGAGACCGGTCTTGGTCTCGAGACCGGTCTCGAGACCAATTTTACGTGGTCTCGGTCTCGTCTTGGTCTTGACAGTGTATTGTCTTGGTCTTGTCTTGGTCTCGGATCTCTTGGTCTTGTCTTGGTGTCTTGCAAGACCAAGACCAAGAGAAGATAAATACATTTAATAAATATATATTTTAAAAATCAAGTTGCCGGTTTAAATGACAGCCTAAACAATGGGACGCGTCAAAACGAAAGTGAGAGTGCGCAAAAGACACCCTTGCTACAGCAGAGCAAGGCTCTCAAATGCATTTATGGGCCGGTCTCTCAGTGACAGAGAGCCGCGCACGTTCAGTTAGATGCAGCTCTAAATTACTCTCCTTAAAGTTTAGCCTACTTTCCATTCGCAAAATATAGGCAATTTAATTATGAAATGTTCGTGTATGCTTAGGAAAGTTTTATGACGGCTGAGCGAGATGTCATGCTAGTTAACATTATCTCTAATGTATTTATGGGAATTAAATCTTTCATCTTTCATTTTCGTGAATTTAGTATAGGCTACCGAGACACAGACATCGTAAAAAAACTCCCGTATTTAGTGCTTCATGGACGCTTGTGAAGGATGTCAAATCTTCCTGCGAGTGACTCCTATCAGGCGATAAATGAACGCCGTTGATGTATTCTCAAAGTTATCTCTATTGCACCCCGAAAGAATCCATTCCACTTGATGTAATAGCGAATGTATACCGCTGAGAATCCGCTCCGGGTTTTGCATTAGCCTACCAACTCAGTCACCGCATGTAGTGATGAGAATCATCAAGCAGTAAAAGTGAAGGCTGCACCAGCCCTATTGTCATCTCACAAGTAGGCTAGCTTCTGCTAAAATCGTATCCTTGTGTTGTATGTTCTCAAAATTAACTCAGGCCATGTTCATTTAATTTTCAATTAGAAGTAGGCTTAGTATAGAATCTTTGGTAGTATAGACAGAGTATGCTAGAAGGCCTGGTTGGGTTGCCAACTTTCAGAAATACCGTTGGCACACTGCATGTTGTGTTACATCTAAAACTAAAGGAAACAAAATAAAAAGTAGAATTCACCCATCAAGTTGGCCTATTGTGCCACATTCATCTCATGATAGCAGTAGGTTTAAATGCTTTAAAAATTTAAAGGAGCTAGCTATTAAAAATGCACAAAAAAAACATTAAAAAAATTCTAATGTGCCACCTGGCTTCAGAAACCCGCTCTCAAAGACTTAGTTTTACCAGTAGAGGCAATAGAATAGAATTGAATGTAATGGAGTTGACTTTGTCATTTTCTCAGCTACCCAGAAATGTTTTTCTACTGGTTGAAATGTCTGGAGCATGGACATCTCGCTGGTAGACCTTAACTCATCGTAGTGGGTGACTAGGAGACATCCCCCTGCTGGTATTTAATTAGCCTAATATTGCTATAGAGTAGGCCTAACACTCATTTTTGTCACCATGAGTTCAGTAGGCGGTTTGTGCCGGTAAAAGCAGGGTATTTTTTTTTTAATTATTGGTTCAACAGCTATCAAAAAATATATCAAAACAGTTTTTATCTTCTGACCACATTGCTATCCGTATCCACATTGTTGCTAGCAGTTGAAATAATACTCCCTAATATGAGTTGAATGTTAGCCAAAGTTGTTTTTCAAATCAAGTTATAACTTCCAATATAGCCTAGTCTACTTTTTTTCCGGTCTCGTTCTCGGTCTTGGTCTCGGCCTCAATTTTTCTTGGTCTCGTCTCGGTCTCGTTAGCCTCTGGTCTTGGTCTTGTCTTGGTCTCGTTAGCCTCTGGTCTTGGTATTGTCTTGGTCTTGGTCTAAGCGGTCTTGACTACAAGTCTACCATTTTGACCATACAAATTAGAA
>JAODXP020000020.1:16313686-16343686 GCA_027497455.2 Sardinella longiceps
CAGTAAAACTGACAGAGTTGTTTTCGACTCTAATAGAGTCAATTTTAACTCCGTCATGGAGACCCATTGGTCCCGCCCCACAGGGAGTAAATTTGACTCTGCTCCTAGAGCAAATTTTTCAGAGTTAAATTTACTCTATAGAGAGTTATAAAATCACCAAGATAAACTCTGCAGGGAGTGAAGAACAATCTACTCTGAAAGGCAACAACTCTTTCCAGAGTCATCTTCACTCTTAATGGGGTCATCTTAGTTTATCTCTATTCAGAGTTTATTCCCAGCTTCTCTTGCTAGGCACCATTTTGCTTTTCTGTAACCTTCATCAAGTTCAAACAAATCTTCCAGGCACCCATTATTGAAGCATATTTATTACAAAGTATTCAGTTAGTGTGTAACAATATAAAATATAAAAAGTTTCATAGTGATTTCTAATGTAAATTCACGAAACACATTCAACATCAGCATATCAACATATATGTATTATAAGTAACATTTAACAGATGGGTAGATCTCATACGGGCTAATTTAAAAAAGGTGGATCTCATATATGGGAGATTAGTGCATTAAGACAAACGTCAGTCCAGTGGCAAAATTTACAGATAGTGTAAACATGTACATGAGGATTAACAACAACAACAAAAAAGCTGAAAGGCAGGAAGGGGCCCACACCTTCCATATCACATCACATGCCCCTTGTACCCAGAGTCAATGCCTTGCAGTAATCTGGACTCACACTATTCACAGAAAATGACAATATGGAACAATGAACCATTTGTTGTCCTCCATGTGTGCCATTTGTAAATCAAATGGTTTGTGATAAGCAAGAACAGCCACATCAATAACACTATGCAACTCTTCTCTTGGTACCAAAACGTTGAAAGCAAACAAGTGCTCATCAAAACAAACCGTTTCTAACTTTGTAACTATTAAGAAGACATTGTCATCCTTCACTACAATGGCTTGGATTTTTTGAAAAACTGGCATATCATTTAACACCGCACTACATATCACCAAGTTGGTTCGAAATTCAGTGCCGTAGTATTTGGCCCAGTTTACAGACCGTACTCTTTCTGTTAACGACAAGCTTAAAGTACAAGACAGCTGCTCCTTGGCAGGAAAAGAAGATACTGGTTTCATTTTGGCTGGGCCAACTATCAACCTTTCCTTAGAAAATGTCTCCCATTCATAAGCCATGTAGTTCTGGTGCTTCTTTGCAAAACTCCATGTCAGGTTTTTGAAACATTTCTTCTGGTCTTTGAAATATTTATGCTTAGCCTCATACCTCATACACCACATATGAATAATTGGACCTATGTTTTGAATGCAGCGGGGATAATGAATCATTGTGTGGTGTTTGGGTAACAGATTTTTACCAGGAAACAACTGTTTGAAAAGCTGATGGTGCTCCACAATCAGATACTTCAAGTAGACAGTCATGCCTTTGGTCAAATATGGGGCAAAGACTATGTTGACAATCTGGAGCAGTAAAAGCAACAGATTCCAGTGACTATCATTTCTCTCAACAACATCACCAAACATTAGTGGGACATTACGAAGCAGACACCAGGATTGAATGGCATTAAGGCCCAGGTCATTGGTTGCATCCTCCAGTTTTAGAGCAGATGGTTGATTCCTTCGTTCTATATATCCATAATTGAAAGACTGAATTCTATCACTTATCTCTTTAAAAGAGATAGACGTCTCAGCAATATACTGAAGAGTGAGTTTCACCTCAAACTGTGCTACACCTTCCAAAATGTCGTGCATAACATCGACCGCAAAATTATCAACTATGTGGAAGTACTTGAGAGAGTTGAGTAAACACTCACTTTTCACACCATATACATGGGACTGTTCAGGAGAGGCCTTTTTGAGCTGACAATGATCTGAATGCAACTCTTTAGTTCTTAAACGCATGTTTGGGTGGTCTTCAGAGAATACTTTTTGATAGTCTTCTCTCTCTGTTAAACAAAAACGGCAGCAATATTTGGCACTGAACGACTCAACATAACCAAACAAACCGTGTAGGCCGAGATTGTCACCTGTGACTTGAAAAATGCTACCATTAATGCGCCCACCAAGTCCTGGAATATCAATTCCATCCGTTTCCAAAATCTTCAGATCATTTACCAGAGGCTCAAGAATGGTTGCAAAACCATATTTCTTAATATCTTGACTATGGAAAAGCATACACAAATGAATATTGGCAAGAGATGAATTGTATCTCGGTGGAAAGTTCCTCAAGGTGAAATAAATTGCACCAAGTTTGTGTGAGCCTCTTTTAGACCCTAAAGGATTACAGGGCTCAAAATCGTCATAAAATAATTGGATCTGAAGGGATGGAATGTCCTTGGAAAACAAGGGGTGTTTCTTGAAATAGGCCCCATCCCTTAAATCTGAATACAGATTGGACCTTGATGTTTGAACAGACGTAAACATGCCGATGACACTAGACTGTTTTAGAACTGATTGAAGTGTAAGTAAAACTGGAATGTAAGCTAATGTATCATTAACTAGAACTTGGTCAAATGTGCCAGTGTTTTTGTTCCATCTGTTGTCAAACCTGGAACCAATTACTTTCTTTACAGGAGCGACAACATCCCATTTCTTAGAAAAGTACTTGTGTCGCTTCTCCACAGAATTCAGCTGTGTAAATGGATTGTCAAGATGACCTAATCTTTGTTCAACTTTCTCAACAGTTTTTTCATCACTTAAACAACTGAAAACAGTTTCCTTAATCTGGTCCTGTATCCCATGAACCATTTCCTCCAAAGAGCAAACTAGGTTATGTACCTTTCCTTGACCAATCCCAACAGACTGAAGTTCTGCCACAACTGAAGTACACATATTGTGAACATAGTCTCCACTTTTCAATAGAGATGAACTGGTGGGTGATGTGAGTAGATCAGGTCGCATAACAGGTACCTCTGCATTAACATCTACTAACAAGTCATTACTGTCATGACAACGGTTAGTATCTAAAACCTCAACGTTAAGATCATTCTGCTCATGCACCCTTTTCATATGTTTACGAAATCCAGAAAAGGTTCCAGATACATGTGCACACCCAGCTTCAGCACATTTTAACCTCAGTGTCCTTCCAGGGCATAGTCCATGCATTAATTTTAGATGCCTCACCAACACGTTTGTGTTGGAATGACGAGACTTGCAAATGAAACAAATCATGTCAAGAATCAAAATAAAATCAATAATGAAAAAAGTTTATCAAGGCTACTGCAGAAATCTTGACCGGAGCTCAATGACACGAGGATTTTCTTTGACTAGTCCAACATCAATGTTGAAAATGGTGGTCTGAATGAACGTGTACATGTTACTGAGGGACTCACTGAACTCTGTGCCAAAGACAAAATGGGCCTTGAATAGCTCATCAAAGGCCCCCAGTGAAGTTGTTGCTCGGCATGGGATGGCGATCTTGTCTATGACGATGAAAAACCCATGGAGGTTGGTTCTAGACGTTCCAATAGCGAGGAGGTACGGCTGACGAGTCTGGGTAATGGCATCTAAATGTCCCTGGACGCTGTTCCCAGTCTGTGGGAGAAAAAAAATATGTTAACAAAATTCTACTGTACATATGGGACTAAGATTATACAAAAGAAAAGTATTGCACTGGTTACATGTTAAATAAATACTAGTCCCTTGTAACATGTGCTGTTACTGGAAAGTGAAGTGTGTGTGCCGTTTGTGTCAGTGTGAATGTGATGGTGTTGCTAGGTGTTGAATTGACCTACTAAGATTAAGGGACATTTCTGGTGAAAATTGACCCATAGCACTCTTTGTCAAGCTCATGACATGCTGTGCATTGAAAGCCTTCAAAGTTTACCTTCCTCACCATAACCCAGTCTAGGTTGGTACAAATTGTCTTGTTCCTTTTGCTATGGGCAGCATGTGGTGACATCAAACAAAGATATGGGCCAATTGAAATTGAAATTTGTCTCTAATAAATTGAACTGAATCAAAGTGACTACAAACCTTCAGAAAAATCACAAGGTTTTCTATGGCATGCGTAGCTGACAATCTCCCTGGCTTTCTCCGGCCTTGGGATGTAGGAGGGAGCAAATACACTAACAGCAACAGCGAAGACAGGTCACTGTCCCAATCTAAGTGAACATGAGGAAAAGATGGCAAAATAACAAGATTAATAAGCTTTCCTGTCAATACAGCAGGAGGGTAAATTTTCCTTATCCTCCTCAAATTCTACAAACACAGCAAGTGCCGAGACATCCTACACACTTGGCCATGCATGTCCCTCATGAGACTGTAACTTGAAGCATTTGAATGAGGAGCTAATGCATGTCACTATTCACTTAGGTTGGCTTCAGTGTTTTAGTATAAAATATAAAAAAAGATTCTGCCAACACTTAATTGCACATTAACATTTTGAATACTATTATGTTGACATTTGCACTTTGTACTTCCACACTGAATGTATTTAAAACTAAAGAAGAGTATAGAGGTTTCCTATTTTAAGTTGAACTGTAACACCACCATTACATACCGTCTACATCACCATTTTCTGACCGAGGCGACTCTGCTGCTTGTAGGAGTTCTTTGAGTTCATTGCCGATATGAGACAGGTTTTTACTCTGCTCAATGGTCTTTTCCTTGAACATCGTTGGCCACCTCTCAAGAAGTTTTGCTGAGGTCTCTTCTCCAAACAGCAGAGAGAAATCTTGTTCAATCTGGGGATGAAAGACAAGCTTTACCACAACTTGTTATAACAAGCAAAAATTCACAACTCTTACCTAGCATGAAAGTAATATAGGCTACGGTCACTACACATAAAACTTGGGAATCAGTGTTCACCGAGAATTTTACTTACCAGACCTTTAACATCAGCAAAACGAGTAAATGTTGACAGCACATCAGGTGACTGGTGAGAGTCATGGACCATTTTCTGGCGATGAACAAATGTTTGCTTCATTTTTAGTCGCACCACCTCTTCATCAGTTGCATGCTTCATGAGGGATATTGCTTCTTTCAGCTGTTCTTCATTAAGATCTGGCTCGGTCACATCACGTTCAGAAGCTGGTCCTCCCTTACATCTTTTGTTCAGTGCTGGAGTTGGTTGATCCTCTGAGGCTCTCTTTTGAATCGTCTTGATGCGCCAGGCCAGGTATCCTGTTCCGCTGTCAGAGTCATAGAAATGTTCCTGTACAGCAATATAAAAGATTGAATAAAAAGTAATTGTAATTAACTTGATGTTACATAATTAATTTGATGTCAGCTGGTTGAGATATTCTTTTTAGTGGGTGGAGGGTAAAGGACAAATATACTCACATATCCCTTTTCAGAAAAGGGGTCCTTCAATTGTGGGAAGATTGATACTATTCCCTCAGCATACAGTTCCTTCACACTTCTTGATGGCGATGTGCTAAAAGCATAAAGCCATGTCATTAACATCGACTCCTTTCTTCCAATACGGCATTATACAGAGCTATGCAGGTGTGCTACAAAATAGGGGTTAAGAAAGTGAGCAGAATATACGTGTGATGATGACAATGTTCTTTCTTTGGGTGGCTATATCTGAAAACATTCCAATCTTGTGAACCCCTACACCATATTAAGCTTCACTCTGAATTACTGTGTTCCAATGTTATGTTATAGAAATTATTACCCATGAATTTCAGTCATGTTGGCAACAACCATGTTGATCAATTTCCGTCTAGTAGCATCTGTTAGTTTATTTGTCCTTCGGTATTCCTTCATGATCTGGTCTCCTCCAGGCCTCTTTTTCAGAATGTCCTCTATGACCTTCAAAAGACAAGAATCACAAGTCAACCCATGCCTTTTCTAAACAAAACATCAATGGACTTATGCATTGCATTGTGAGGCAGCAAAATAGTGTCATGTAGGCAAGCTGCTAACGAGAAACCAACATTCACAACTTGCCCACATTGCTAGCTACAATTCTGTTCATGTAGCACTGTCAGTTCATTTATTGGAAGCTGACAGTACTCGACCACCACTACCACTGGAATGTAGATTGAGACATTTAAACATGTTGCTAGAAACAGAACAATGACACTTGCCGTTTTCGGAACCGCCTACTACACACTACTGGCTTACTGCATACGGGAGAAAGCAGCGTGTGGTATGCAGTACATGGACAAATCATGCAGGAGTAGCATGCTGGGCTCAATAAACTGCACCTGCAGTACATTAGTTAACAAGGTTGTGGCCAGGTGTGGTAGAGCTTTGCTGCTTGCATACCATGCAGCATACTGGGGACTAGGGACACCTGCAGTAAATTTATTAATCAGATGCCGTCCATGATGTTATAGCAGGCGTAGTGTGTGCTACACGATGTGCTGGGGCACATGCAGTATGTAGCACACCAGCAGTATGCAGTTCCGAAAATGGCAACTATCTCTATAAAATAACAAAACTTACAGAAAGGGCTTTATTGCCTGAACTTGACTGTATCTGCAGGGGGCTGTCAATATTCAAAATGACTGTATCACCGTCGTCAACACTCAGGATGGAACTTTCTCTGCTAATCTGCATCACCTCAGCATCAAAATCTGCATTAGGAAATAGTGACAGATTACTTTAATGTTCCATAAATGGGAAATTTGTCTTGGGCTGGCAGCACCTTGAATGTCTATCTCCACTTTGTTCAGGCAATCCGAGATGTGCATTCAACCAAATCTTATCTGTGCTGATGTCTTCCTTATTATGAGTACCTACCTGCAGGTGTACTGTCAAAGGAAAGTTCATAAACACGACCAAGATCACGATTGGAGACCACCACCTCTTCAAATACCTCTTCATCTAGCTCAGTTTTTGTGTCATCAAAAAGTTTAGCATCAGGTAAACGCCGAGGGGGATTCCAAACTTCTTGAAAGCTGTAAAGAATACAAGTATAATTAGGATCACTGATAATGTGGAAAACATGCAGTTCATATGAACAAGACGCATATAATAAACTAACAGTCTCCCTTTGCTAAATGCAAAAGCAACTTTTAATATCTGTTGTAAGCCCATCTAGCTGCCATGATTGACTTGAATATGGCCTGCTAATCAATCATATGCATGGGGAGAAGACAAAAAGTTTGTTCTACTAGTAGACTGCAAATTAACATTTAATACAAATTTCTGTAGTCATTGTCTGTTCTTGTTACATGAAACCGACTAAATTCTCATGTAGAATAACAATCTTACCTTCATGAAATAGTTCCACAAGCTTGAGTTCAATAATCTTCACAAACTTTTGGTCCCCTTTATACTTCACTTTGATTAGCATTTTGCCTCTGAAAAAAATCAAACAGGGTTAACGAACATGACAATCTGAGGAGGATGAAGAAAAAAATTACACTGCAAGCAAACCTAGAAGCCCAGACATGATTTAATGTCAACATTGTGATTGTTTTTTTATACTTTATTTAAAGTGTGAAAGAATAGAATATCTGGGTTTACATCACTCCTTAATTATTTTACCGTTTCTGTGAACTTGGGTGACCCAAGTGCACCCCACACAGTCTAGGCTAAAAAGCACGTGGTGTTCATATATAACAGTCCCTTCAAATTCACTTCGTCCATTTGGCCACATAAAGTAGAAATATAACCTAGTGAAAACTAAAAAATGTCGATGGTTTCTCTTTTAACATTCTCGCGCTAAGTTAATTTGTGGTGACTTTGCCAACGTTAACTTGTTAGCAACTGCTGCTACCATGACGTGATGTTAGCTATTTGGGTGGAAAGCTGTGCATCGCTGACAACGGAACAACGGATAACTGAACATTATGTCTGATATACTGAGGGAATTTGAACTAATAATCTTCATCATCACTATTATAAATATTATTACTATCCCATTCTTAGTTTATATCTGTTCCGAGTGCATTTTCCCAGACTATGCTAGCAAGGTTAACGGCCACGGTAGAAAGCTAACGTTATCGCTGGTGGACCATGTTGAATTTGGTTGTATTGAATTGGAATACAGACCGAGTTCATATCAACCACTAAAAACCACTTCTTTCATGTCATGAAGAAAATGGTAATGCCATGTAACACGAATGTATGTCAATTAATTCCGAAAAACTCACCTTGATGCAACAGCCTTCCTAACATGGAGGATGCCCACGCGCGTCGTGTCGAGTGGTCAAGTGAGAGAGAGAACTCCAGCGTGGGCGTGGGAGGGGGAGGGGTGGAGTTGCCGTGTGAACGACGAGCAAGGAGCAGACTGGCTGCTTTTTGGCTGAAAGAAGTTGATTAGTCCCCAAATGTTAAGTTTATTCCTCAATCTAGGTTATACCAGGCACAGACAGAAATAAACTCTGACACGTCTTTAGATTACAAATTCTGTGAAATACGTTGGTGCATCAATTTACTCTTCTTATTTTTACTCTGTTTTTTAACGAGGGAGGTTGAGTCTATTTCACTCCAGTCGGAGCACCCAGGGAGCACTTGAACTCTGATAAGAGTTGTTTCTTTCTTTCTCTGACATTTCGACTCCGGCCATTTTACTGTGTTCTAATATGTTGTTAAAATATAAAGTTTACCTATATTTTATATTGTACATAAAGTATTTGAAATCCAATCGTGAAATAACTAGAAGATTTATATATTTTCATATTGTAGGCTATGACATTCTTTTTTCCATTTGGCATACAATTGTTAATAGGCTATAGGCCTATATTGTCTTTTTTATTGCATCTAAAGTTTATTGAAAAGAAATCGTTTTTTGGTAGGCTACTCATAATTGAATTTTACATTTATTTAGGCCTACCATTTGATTCCATAACCTTTAAAAAAAAAAAACGATAGGCTATGTATTACATTCTGAAATATCTGCTTTTGTTCCATGCAAATTTCAAACATTCTAGCCACTGCCTCTAGGCTTATGGTCGTTATCGCTAACCTAACAAAATAAGTAGGCTATTTTGATATATAATATATAGGCCTATACAGTACAACATATCTAGGCTATAGTCTATTTCACCTGTAATCAATCTCCTATAAGAATATTAATCAGTCTCAACATTCTGAATAACTTCTATTCAACATCAACACTAGGATACGTAGAATATACATAAATAGAGCTTGTTCTTGTATCATGAGTGACTTTTTCTCATAGATATTATAATAATCTATAAAATAAAATAAAATAAAATAATAATAATACAAAATATAACTAGAAATTGTAATTCCATGGAAATTACATAGTGCATGCAAAATGTAAAAAAAAAGTTTTATGAAAGTGACATTTTTTGCATAAACATCTGATAAGAGAAATAAAACATGATATAGTTGCTAAACCACTGAAGTTGTTGCTAAGGAAGAAAGTAAGTAAGATAAGTACAGTAACTAAGTAAGATACTGTATGTAAGTAAGATATTAAGTATGGTGGTTGCCATGCTGGTTGCTTCATTGAACAAGGTTTCTTAAGGTTGTTGCTAGGGCGTTGCTAAGGCGGATAAGGCGGTTGCTATGCTGGTTGCTTTGTTGATCATGTTGGATGCAATGTTGATTGCTACATCATCAATGTGGAAGTTGTTCCTAAGAAGTTTCAAGGTTGTTGCTAGGGCGTTGCTAAGGCGGACATGGTGGTTGCTGTGCTGGTTGCTACGTTGATCATGTTGGTGGCTATGTTGATTGCTAGGTCATTAACGTGGAAGTGGTTCCCAAGGCATTGCAAGGGCGCTAGAAACTGTTGCTAAGCTGTTGCTAAGGCGGATATGGTGGTTGCTATGGTGGTTGCTAGGTTGATCATGTTGGATGCAATGTTGATTGATACATCATAAATGTAAAGGTTGTTCCTAAAAAGTTGCAAGGTTGCTTAAGGTTGTTGTTGGGGCATTGCTAAGGCGGACATGGCGGTCGTTATGCTGGTTGCGACATTGATCATCTTGGTTGCTATGTGGGTGCATAGGTCATAATTGTTGGAGTGGTTCATAAGACGTTGCAAGGCTGCTAGAAGCTGTTGCTAGGCCGTTGCTAGGGCGGACATGGCGGTTGCTATGTTGATCATGTTGGTTGCTATGTCGATTGCTATGTCATCATTGTTGGAATGGTTCCTGAGACGTTGGAAGGGTGCTGGAAGCTGTTGCTAGGCCGTTGCTAGGGCGGACATGTCTGTTGCTATGCTGGTTGCCATGTTCGTAATGTTGGATGCTATGCTGAGTGCTTTGTCATCATTGTCGCAGTGGTTCCCAAGACGTTACAATGGTGCTGGAAGCTGTTGCTAGGCCGTTGCTAGGACGGATATACTAGTTGCTATGCTGGTTGCTATGTTAATCATATTGATGCCAGCTCATTAATGTGGAAGTTGGTGCAAAGGATGAAAGTTGCATTTACAGTTGGTAGAAGAAAAAGTAGATATTGTGAGACGCGGCCTTTGGCCGCGTCCAGTGCTACCAGTAGTAGCTATTGCAAATGATGATGAAAGGTTGATAGTAGAATTGTTGAAAAAAATAAGAAAAATCTGAAGGAAAACCAACAAGTTGCAAAGAAGATGCAAAAAAGTAGAATTGTATGATAGTTGGATGAATACAGATTGCAATAGTTAAAGTAGTGGAAAAAGTTGGACGCAGCCTTCAGCTGCGTCAATTGTTATATTGTTGATGGTTACATAAAAAGTTGCTAATTGTAAAGTTGTTTAAAAATGCAGAAAAAGTTGATTTAATGCAGCTGATAATAGTTTCTAATTGAAATAGAATTCTCATGCAAATAAAGTTCCGACTGCCAGCAGACCCAGTGGAATGTTTACAGTAAGTGGCTAAGGTGACAACAATGTTCTATAGAATGCTGAAAGTTCCACCATTCATTTCAATGGGACTTTTTTCGCTTGTTTATTGCCGATTACGCAAAAAGTATAAAAGTTGCAAAACTGAAAAGTAGAAGCAACACTCACCAATTGCAGAGCTACGCAACGGTGTTTGAATGAAGTTGATATGTTGAACGGTTGAAGTTGAATTAATCGCAGAAAAGTGTGTGGAATAAAAATAATAACTAGATTTGCAATTCCAAGGAATTACACAGTGCATGCAAACGTTTAAAAAAGTACACTTAGAAAGTGATAGTAGAAAAAAAGTAGAAAAGTAGAGTAAAGAGGAAACTTGTTTAGGCAATCAAAGTTACTAGTCAAGTAGCAAAGAAAATGTTGCTACCTTGATCATGTTGTTGAATAGTTGAAAAAAAAAAGAAACTGGTGCTGGTTGCTGTATTGGTTGTTATGTTGATTGCAAGGGTACTTTTGGTTGTTGTTAGGCTGTTGCTGGGGCGGATATGGTGGTTACTATGCTGGTTGTTACATTGATCATGTTGGTGTCACGTCCTAGCGATTTAGAACCCAAACGCAAAGGCAAAAACTCGAAAAGCTTGAGACTTGAGACGTAGAAGATTTACTCACACTTGAGAAACACAGAGACAAGGGAACGTGAACTGGATACAATGGTGGAACCGGGAACAATGGAAACACAAGGCTTAAATACACAGAACTAGAGACACATTATTAGACACAGGTGGAGCAAGAGACAAGAAACAATAATCCAATGAACAACAGGCAATTACGAGAGACAGGTGAGGGGCGGAGACACAAGAGACTAGGAGGCACAGGACTAGGAAACTAAACAGGAAACACAAAGTCACATGACGAACCAGGAACTAGAGACAGAAGGTAAGGTCACATGACAAGGCAGGAAGCACAGAGGAAAAGCACAGGGGCGTGGACAAACAGTAAACAAAAGCACATGGCAAAACTAAGACACAGGAAGACTAGAAACTCAGAACAAACTACAGGAGAGACTAGAGACATGAACAAAAGATACAAGAAACTAGAGACAAAAACACAAGAGCAACACAGAGACAAAACCAGAAACCTGACAGTACCCCCCTTTAAGGGATGGCTCCCAGACATCCCTAAAACAAAGAAAGTCCAAGAAGGGCGGGAGGAGGGGGACCAGGCGGTGGGAGCCCACTAGGGCGGGCGGCCGGGTCGAGGGCCAGGTGGGCGTGGCCTCTCAGGCGGGCGTCCGGGTTGAGGGCCCAGCACACGGACCATGTCTGGAGGACGACCCGGTCGAGGACCCGGCACCCGGAGTGTCTCAGGTGGACGGCCGGGTCTTGGGCCAGGCGCCCAGGGCTGTTCGGGTGGACGTCCGGGCCGGCAGCCCGGATAGCCGGGCCATCTCGGGAGGCAGGGCTGCGGGAGACTCGGGAGGCAGGGCTGCGGGAGACTCGGGAGGCAGGGCTGCGGGGAGGCTGCGGAGGCAGGCCTGAAGACTCTGGGCCGGGCGGCGCTGCAGGGGACTCTGCAGGCACTGAGAACGGCGCGTGAGAGCGCGGGGCCGGGACTGGAGGCGGCGCGTGAGAGCGCGGGGCTGGGACTGGAGGCGGCGCGTGAGAGCGCGGTGAGGGCACAGAAGGCGGCGCTAGAGAGCGCGGTGAGGGCACGGGAGGCGGCGCTAGAGAGCGCGGGGCCGGCACGGGAGGCGGCGCTAGAGAGCGCAGAGCCGGCACGGGAGGCGGCGCTAGAGAGCGCGGAGCCGGCACGGGAGGCGGCGCTTGAGGAGCGCGGAGCCGGCACGGGAGGCGGCGCTTGAGAGCGCGGAGCCGGCACGGGAGGCGGCGCTTGAGAGCGCGGAGCCGGCACGGGAGGCGGCGCTGGAGAGCGCGGAGCCGGCATCGGGAGGCGGCGCTTGGAGAGCGCGGAGCAGGCACGGGAGGGCGGCGCTTGAGAGCGCGGAGCAGGCACGGGAGGCGGCGCTTGAGAGCGCGGAGCAGGCACGGGAGGCGGCGCTAGAGAGCGCAGGGCAGGGATTGGAGGCGTGCGGCGAGGGGCCGGTGTCGGCGGCGTGCTGCACCTGAGGGCCAGGGTTGTCGTGGTCAGGCAAGGCGACGGAACTGGCGTGAGGTGAGGAGCAGAGACTGGCAACAGGCACCTGGGAGCTGGGACAGGGGCTTCGACCTCGAGAGGAGCGGTGGAATCCTCCTCCTCGTCTGCCGTCCACTCATCCTCAGTAGTCCACTCATCCTGACTCACCCAGTCCTCATCAGTGTACGGATCTTCATCTTCAGAGGACCAGTACCAGTCCTCCTCAAACCAGTCTTCATGATCTGGTTCCCCCAGCCAGTCACTATCCTCATAAAGAGGGAATGAAAAGATTGGCTTGCCTGCTGGGTTCACTGTTGGTTCCACCATTCTGTCACGTCCTAGCGATTTCGAACCCAAACGCAAAGGCAAAAACTCGAAAAGCTTGAGACTTGAGACATAGAAGCTTTACTCACACTTGAGAAACACAGAGACAAGGGAACGTGAACTGGATACAATGGTGGAACAGGGAACAATGGAAACACAAGGCTTAAATACACAGAACTAGAGACACATTATTAGACACAGGTGGAGCAAGAGACAAGAAACAATAATCCAATGAACAACAGGCAATTACGAGAGACAGGTGAGGGCGGAGACACAAGAGACTAGGAGGCACAGGACTAGGAAACTAAACAGGAAACACAAAGTCACATGACGAACCAGGAACTAGAGACAGAAGGTAAGGTCACATGACAAGGCAGGAAGCACAGAGGAAAAGCACAGGGGGCGTGGACAAACAGTAAACAAAAGCACATGGCAAAACTAAGACACAGGAAGACTAGAAACTCAGAACAAACTACAGGAGAGACTAGAGACATGAACAAAAGATACAAGAAACTAGAGACAAAAACACAAGAGCAACACAGAGACAAAACCAGAAACCTGACAGTTGGTTGCTATGTCTAGTGCTTGGTCATCAGTGTGGAAGCGGTTCCTAGGACATTGCAGGGCTTCTTGAGGTTGTTGCTAGGCTGTTGCCAGGTAAGTTATGGTGGTTGCTACGTTGATCATGTTGGTTGTAATGTTCATTGCTAGGTCATCATTGTGGAAGTGCTTCCTGGAAGGTGGCATTGGTGCTTAAGGATGTTGTTCGGCAGTTGCTAGGGTGGACATGTAGGTTGCTATGCTGGTTGCTACGTTGATCATGTTGGTTGCTGTTTTCATTGCTATATCATTATTGCTGGAGTGGTTGTAAAGACATTGCAAGGCTGCTGGAGGCAGTTGCTAGGCTGTTGCTAGGGCGGATATGGTGGTTGCTATGCTGTTTGCCATGTTGAGCATGTTGGTTGCTATGCCAGTTGCCATGTCATCATTGTGGAACTGGTTCCCAGGACATTGTAGGGGTATCTGAGGTTGTTACTAGGCCATTGCGAGGGCGGATATGTTGGTTGCTACATTGATCTTGTTGGTTGCTATGTATATTGCTAGGTCATCATGGGAGTTGTTAGCAGTGGCTATTGTCAATGTTGATGAATGGGTGATAGGCCTATTGAATAGTTGAAAAAAAAGATAGTTGATGATAGTTTGAATGAACATGGCCCGTATCAGTAGTTAAATTAGTGGTAAAGGTGGACGCAACCTTTGGCTGCATCAAATGGTTCGTTGTTGATGATTACATAAAAAAGTTGCTTTGTGTAAATTTGTTTCAAAATGTTGAAATAGGAAAAAGTTGAAATAGGAAAAGATTTGAAAAAAAAAAAAAAAGTTGCAAAAAATGTTGAATATAATACAGAGAATTGAAGAGAAAAAAAGGAAAATATGTAGGCTAGGCCTAAAAGGTTGCCAAAAAGTTGAATAGATAATACAGAGAATTGAAGAGAAAAAGGCAAAGATGTACAGTAAAAAGTTGGCAAAAAAGTTGAATAGATTAATACAGAGAATTGAAGAGAAATAGGCAAAAATGTCAAATGTTGATGAAAAAGTGATTAGATAATACAGAGAATTGAAGACAAAAAGGTGAAGACGTAAATAGTTGCCAAAAAGTTGAACAGATAATACAGAGAATCAAAGAAAAAAATGGCAAAGATGAAAAAGTTGTTAAAAGTTGAATAGATGATACAGAGAATTGAAAAGAAAAAGACAGTAGAAGAGGGAAAAGGCAAAGAGCCCTTTGCCTCAGCAAATGGAAGTGAAATAAGCTTAAATAGCCCATTAAGTTAATAGAAATGAACTGGAAAGGTTAATACAGCAGATAACAGAATGTTCGTGGAAATAGAATCCTAGAAGTTCCACTAGTCTGCTGAAAGTTCTCTGGAATGTTTACAGTAGTCAAGAAAGCAACAATAGAATGTTTACAGTAGTTAAGGTAGCAACAATAGGAAGTAGAATTCTGTTGTGGAACTCTGAAAATTCCATAATTTGTGAAAAAAGCACTTTTTTCGCTCGTTTATCGCAGATAGTAGAAAAAGTAAAAATAGTAGAAAAGTGAAATGTCATAGCATAACAACACAAATCGAGACCTACGAGATGAAGTTTGAATGAAGTTTCTAGGTGAAACGGTTATTGAGAAAAAGCGAGCATTGAAGAATAATAATAATAATAAAAAGAAGAAGAAGCCAACGGAGAACAGTACAGTGCATCGCTTTGCATGCACTGTAATAATAAGAAGTAATGGAATAACAATATAGTGCATTGCTTTGCATGCACTATAATAATTAAAATGCTATTTCTCTGGCCTACTGCTGTAGGCACAGGTACATTGATGTTACTGATGACATCATTATTGTGATGTCACAATTGGGCTCCTTTTACAGAAGAAAATTTTATTTCAGTTCATTTGTAGCAACTTTTTTGAGGAGTAGGCTAGGCCATTTGTTGCCTCCTTCCGATAAAAAAATGAATTTCAATGGTGTTAAAAAGGAGTTGGAGAAAATCCAGGCTAATAACAAGGAGATGAAGAACACCATGCTGGATCTCCTGAAGTTGTTCCAGGAGCAGAAAGCTGGCACCCGCATGTGTTGCTGTGCATGTGTGAGTTTTCCTCAACTGTACAACCTAGCTGAACAATTTCATAGCCTAACCTAAGCCCTGAGGAATTAATTAGAAGGGACAAGTCTTTGGCTAAGTTCAGACTTCAAATTCTTGCATTGTACAATTCTGAAGTATTGTAATTAGTGTCAACCAAGATTAATGTGTAAATGCGGTACAGACTATAAAATAAAAAATATCTACCTTTGGGCATTATAAGTGATGACCATGTTGCTTTCTATTCTCTCTGCAGAATCAGCACCTGCCCTCCCATCTCCAACCCCAACCTCCATCCAGGCCTGTGCCCCTGTCAAGCAGCCATGGCACAATTCTTCAGGGCTCTCATCAGCCCCGGAGAGCCAATGTGCCACCTGGCCGTTTCCTGCCCCCCATCCACCCAGCATCCCCCCAGCAGCAGAGGCAGACACAGCAGTCTCCGTTGCTTGGAGATGCCCTCTCACCATCCCCAACTGTGGTGGTCCAGGGCCCTGTCCTGCCACAGTCTCCCTCTGGTGGTGTGTGCACCCTGCCTGCCATCCAGACCCCTGCTGTCCCTGCTCCCCCACAGACTGCCAAACCCCAGGCAACCACTCAGGGGCAAGGTCGCAGTAGGCTGCCACGTCTCAAGAAGACAGTATCCCTTAGTGTGGCCACTACTGTGACAGGTAGATACACACACACACACACACACACACACACACTGAATCTGTCTCATGTTCAGAGAGATTCACAGGGTACATAACAGAGATGTAGGCTATGTTTGAACCAGTAGCATTATGTTGACCTTTTTTCAGTTTCAATGTTAAAACACTCAAAGAATTTCTGTACAGTTCTCAATGAAATCAGAAAGTGAAGACATGATTCCAGACAGTCATTTCACCTTTGCCCCCCCAGAGCAAAAATCCACCGGGTCCCTGGCAGGGAGAGAGCAGGAAAAGGCCTCAAGGAAAAAGGAATGGAGGCAGACAAGCAAGACAGAGTTGGCCAAGAATCTTCCAGAGCTGGCCAAACTGCCTCCAGTTTCCAACCCAGCGCAGGCCGTCCAGCAGGCCTTAACTCTGCTGAGCAATGATGACTGGTAGGACTAGAGTTTAACTATACTATTGACTAGAAATATTTCGTATGAACGCCATACAAACAACTGTCTTTTTTAGGCAGAGATAAGGCTACTATTATTAAAATTAGAGCTAAGATTTTGTTGACATATTAATGGCCTACTAGAAAAACAACAATAGTGTTCCTTTAGTGAAGATATCTAAATATATGATTACATATTTTCTTGAGGGATTTATGTTAATCAAGCTGGAGACCATATTAGCCAACTCCATGTATCAAGTTCTGATATGATTGTGTCATTGCTGCAGGAAGATGAAGATTGAGGCGCTGACCTCCATCAGGTCTCTGTCTCAGCACCATGCTGAGGTGCTGCTCCCCAGACTGCATGATGTTTGTCTGGTCATCCATCGCGAGGTGAGAGACCCAGAAAAGATGCCAGAGCATGGATGTGTGAAAATATCTGTTATAAAGTCATGGTGCTGTGCTAGAAATAACATTTACTGTTGACAGTGTTGCTAAACTTCCCTCATTCCACCCAGGTGAAGAACAAGCGGAAGCAGGTGTCCTGCGCTGCTGTGGAGACCTTGGCCCACCTGTATGCCTACATGGGTCAGAACATGGACCCTGAGGCTGAGGCCACAGTCCAAATGCTGCTGCCCCTCGCCTCACTTGGGGAGGCTGGCTGCTTCAAGGAGCAAATAGGTTTGGCGCTGGGGTACATGATGGTCAGCATCACCCCATCTTACAGTGTCAATGCTCTGGTCAGAACAGGACTCAGGTAAGGCAAAGAGAGAAAGAGCGCAAGAGCGACAGAAGAGTTTTCCTCTTCTCTGCAATTCTGTTGGTTACTTTGGTTCTACCAATCCTCAGTAGGCTCCCCACATTGGCTATAGCTCTCTAGATGTCCGTTTCACTTGTCTCTGTCTCACCAGGCTAGCGCTTGTGATGTCATGTCATTGTTTCTTTGACTCCTCTGGCAAACATTAATTCATTGTCATGGTTTGATTTATTGCTTCTCTGCCTCTTCTTAGGCACAAAAGCACACCTGTGCGAAAGGCCACTGCTCTGCACCTTGAGACACTGACCAATATCGTGGGGGCGTCGCATCTGCTGTCTGGGAAGAAGGGCCTGACGGACCGCTTCATTCATAGTGTCAGCTGCCTAGCCCTTGATTGTGCACTGGAAGTCAGGTGGGAGCGCCACTTCTGTTTCTTCACTCTTTTCTCTATTCCTTTCATATCTCTTCTTCCCCATTAACTTGAATAACAGTCATCGTTTGGAGGTCACTTTGGACAAATGCAGCACTATGAATTAAAATGTAAATGTTAAGTATATGTATAACGAATGCTGAAATTATCTATGTATGACTTTGCGATACACAGTAGTTTGGCTGACCACAGGCAGATTCTTAAAATCTTAACACTGAGAACTGGTCTGGGTGTATTCCATTGTATCACGATTTATGACAAGTTCTCATAAATGTCTGGATCATTTAACAATCAGTCTATCTGTCAATCAATGCCTTTGCATTTTGTGTATGACACAGGAACCACGCCCGCAACATCATGGCCCTCCTGGGCTCCCATCCTGACTTGATCAAACTGGTGGACAAGTACGGCCCTGAGAGTCAGATAATTGTCATTAAGGACATCATTAACAAATGCCAGAAAAGGTGGGCTTGAAAGATCACTGGACACCATATATTCAAAATATCAATTAAATGCCATAATCTCTAATCATGTGATACAGGGGAAGCTTAATGATTTTTTTTTTCTTTCAGAAATATGCACTGAAGTACACATTGGCGGTAAAAAAAAAGACAGCATCCAATTACAGAAAAAAGCCTTGCACACAAAGAGGCAATAAAAAAAAAAAAAAAAAAAAATCATGCATTTTCACTGTCACGTTGTTTCACTGTTACTTTGTTTAACTAAACTCTTGGCTAAACTGCAATCTAAAAGCCTCCTCTTGCCTATCTTAAAATCTGATCAATGGAGCCACAAAAGTCTTGCAGACCCAGCTGGCTGAGAAGCTCCAAGAGTTTGTCAAACACATCACTCTCCCACTCCTACTTAGCAGGCCATCAAGCAGGGCCCGGTTCCCCGATAACGCTCACTCTTAGCACACTAAGAAGACTCGAAAGATATATCTTACCAAAGTTGTTTACTTTTCTGAGTGTGTTCCCCGAACTATCTCTTAGAGTCTTCTTTACTACGTTGTTCTTAGCTATCACTTAAGGTGCCAAATCCATGTTTCTGGCATTGATTGTTGTCATTTGCGCTTCTTTAGAGCATGCGTGAAAATGTCTTTTCCGGAATTAAGGTGCTGCAATTAACAATAAATATGCGTAATACAATATAAGTAAAAATATAATGTGTCCCAATATGAGTTGTGTATGTGGCATGTATGCATTTTAGAAGGGTTGAAAATCAAAGCATCTTAGTGAATTTTGCGAAATTAAACACAAAATGCAAGGAAACCTATTCAGATGTTCCTTGGCAGTAAGTGTGCAAGTATTGAGATCAATACAACACTTTTTAAAGCTGTAAAGCCTATGTTTAAGCCAAAAACTGTGATAAGAGAAAGCTAAGAATGGTCCAGACCACCCTTACGAAAGTGTGACTTACAGAAGATACACTTAGTGTACGAACATTTTGGGGATCATGTCTTAACGTTAAGAGGAAGGTTAAGGAAGAGGTAAAGAACTACTTAGCGATAAGAATGTTTTGGGGAACTGGGCCCAGGTCTTTAGTCTTAGCTTAGCAATACTGACAGGTGGAACTGTAGTTTAAATTGACAAGAGTAACATGATCTCCATGCAAACGGTTTTGGTTACTGTAGTTTTTTTTTTTTTTTTTTTGCAAAGAGGTATAGAGAGATATTAGAATCACAGTCTTCCTTTAGTTAGCCTCTGCAATGCAAACATATTTAGCCTACCTGAAGGGGCTTAAAGGCAGGGTAGGACATATTTTCCTGGAGCACTTTCTACTTATATCGTAAATCTCCTTCATACGACTGTAAAAACGAGTATTCAGTCTTTTTGAGCGACCCATCAAAATAATTGTTGATTAAATAAAAATCAATAAAAGTTGATTGTGGGTGTGTCAAAAGTTTAAAGAGGCCCTATTAGGCTACTCCCATTTCTAATTTAATTTCAATGGTGTAGTAGATTTAATTGATGTTAGTGAACAATTCAGATTTTTTTTTTTTTTTAAATCATGATATTGATATGTAGGCCTATTTGTTTCACACCCCTGTATGAAACGCCAGGTAGGAGAGCCTCTCAGTGTTCCAGAATAGCAGAGATTCTAAATAAAAGCAAGGCCCTAGGGGGAAACTGGACCCGAAATAACGACAAGATGTAAGTTGCTTTGGATAAAAAAAAAAATTAAAAAATCATAATGCATAAATGTTCATTGTACCAATAAACTAAAAAAAAAAAAAAAAACAAGTATTTTGACTTGCAATTGGCAGTTTAAGTGAAAAGATATCTGTACAGTTTTGTAATAGTAAGAAAACATTTACATTTGATTTACAGAGAGACAGAAAGATGGCTTGGTGTTCCTGTAAATGTCTTTAATTTCAGGCTGTTTTCTGATGGGTTGTTTTTAGCACATGAAGCAGCTGAAACACATCCCAGCAGTTAAATACACACAGCATACAGTAATACACTTCAAAACCTTTACAGTGATGAATAAACTATCAGACATGTTTAGCAATGTCTGCACAGTAGGATACTGCCATTTTGTTTTGCTAGCTGGCAGACCACAACAGCTGGAGAGTGATGGTCATCTTTTGTGCTGAATAAACAGGAATGTAATGCATTGGACAATTTTATTCAACACTGAACAACTTCAACAGTTATAGGCAGACTTTCTGCCTTTTCTGACCTTTTCTAGGTATACTTTTGACATTGAAAGCTGCTTTATCCCTGACTTAAGCTGGAACTCACAACAGTAATTCTGTTTAGCATGTCTGTTATCATGTCATGTTGTGTGTACATTGTGTCACATAAAATGTGTCATATCAGAATCTTAATTTGTGCTACCTTTAAAACTGGACCTCAGTTGCATAGCGCATTGTCAATATGAAGACGGAGAGCACACTGGCTATTGCAGGGTATGTGGCATGCTCAGCTGTAGCCTACGATACATATAATACATTTAACTGTACATGGTGCATGCTACTTAAATAGAGTTACTGTGAGGAGTCCTGTGCAGTCATTTACATTTTATTAATGTATAATTGCAATGATGCTACTAAAAGGCCCTGTAATCTATAGCACGCAAATTTCTATGTACTACCAGTACTATTCGTTATTATACTGGCCATCAAAATTGAATTTAGATCTTGAATACCTGTTTTGTGCTGGGGTCTTAGAAGTAAACAAATTTATTAGAAAAATGTACTGGTACATTGGAAAACAATTTCTTGAGAATGGTTAGCAGCCTATCTATTGTTGCTCCTTAGTCCATTTGGAGGCTTACTTAAATGAGTGGCCTCTCTTGCTCTTACCATTCAGAGGAACCATTTCTGCAGGCTGTATGTGTTCTGGCTACAGAAAAATGTTCCCCCAAGAAATATTCACACCATGTTCAAAAAGGTTTTCTGACCAGTAATTTACATAGTAATACTAGACGGGCTGCTAGTTACTAATTATCCTCTATTCACCCCATCTACTATTACTAGTACTCTCTGTATAAACATTTTTCCTCAACAGTTTGTTCTTATTTACAATGGGTACGCAAACTATTTCAGTTACTTGAACTGGCAATCACAAAGTCTAATATTGACTTCATTATCACTTTACATGTACATTCCTCATTGAGAAAAAGAATCTTTAAACTACCAGGTGATGGTCAAAGCAATACTAGGAAGAGAAACAAATCTGAATGTCAAGAGGATAAGTAAAGTTTGAAGCATTTGAACAGGGGTTGCAACTTAACATAAAATGTACACACTCTTTCTTCCAAATGATCTCTTCATGGACTTTGCATATATTCAGTATCTAATATTGCATTGATTGCTGTAGAAAACATTACATATGTCAAATAAGATCTATTTTTAGATCCCCCAAAGCTCTATCAGTATCTGTCAAAGTAGGCAACCACAAAATAAGCAAATATGCATAAAAAAGTATCGTTCTAAAATACGTTCCACCGAAAGCATTGTTGAGCAACTCCTTTAGTAACTGTGTCTCTCTCTCGTCTCTCTCTCTACTGCAGCAGTTGGTCAACAATGCTTTTGGGGAAAAACACATTACTGGAAGGTGCTCCAGTGGGTTAGTAGATACATGTATGGAGAACAAGCTCCATTGATACAGAATTTATTTGGCACACAATAGGTCACACAGTGAAGGGAACGTGGTAGCAGCTGCGGGGAAGGAGAGAGAGTCCAGACTAGTGGCAGTTTCTGCCAAGTACGGTATAAAGCTCTACTGTACACAATACAAGGTGACATGATTTGTTTTCACATCACCAATGTGACATTATTTACATGCCTATTGCACAGAAATGTAGTGCCTATACTATGAAAGAACACATTCAAAAATGTGTATGCTCAGAGCATAACCATAATGATAACAAAATGTATTGTCACCTTCATCAGAGTGTAAGGTTGCAATATGACATGCTGTAAACTGTAAACACAAACATGCTTGTTTTGGGGGGTAAAGTGGTGTGTTCATTGTTGCTATTTTAATCGTAAGAATGTTTAGATGTGGCAGTGTCAACTTCCACTGCTCCCCATGTATCGAGCAAAATTGGTTTGCTCACAGTTAGAACATTATCCATTCGTCGGTGGATATGAGATTGTCACAATTGCTCTATATGTGACTTTGTTATAGAGTATGGCCGTGTGGCCAGAGACACGTCACACTTCACCATACATAAGGCTGGTGTGCACTGCCACCTGATCTCTCTGATCAAGGGTGCAGTAAACAGTTTCAGTAGAAGATCAACAGACTAGCCAACGCCCCCTAGTGGTTTAAGCATGCTGTTGCATATTCAGTTACATTGTTGTGTTTTCAGGCAGTGTTGATCAGTCTGTTGTGTCTTCAATGCAGTGATTTACTAACTTAACTTAAGTATATTTTTGGCTCAGTGGTCAGTGTTAATGGTGATCATGTTTTTTTGTTTTTGAGCTTCTTCATTTCTTCAAAATTTTCAGTGCATGGCAGACAGGAGTCCACGGGTGCAGTTGAAAGTGCTGAAACCTGGCAGAGTGACCCGGCCATGGGTGTAGATATCCCGGTCAAGCCCCTGATTCATTCTTTTGACCAGATTCTTCTCGTAGAGCAAGGGGTGGTAGGCGCCAAGTGTGCAAGCGGCGTCGATGAAGCGCTGGTAGTAGTGGCAGAGCTCAGTCTTGCGGCGAGACGGCAGGAACTCATAGACATGCACCACCTCACACAATGACATCATCAGCACAGTGCCTGGGGGAGGATAAAAAAATCATGTCTGGCCTCAAATGATCTTGATCACAATTTATTCAATTTTGATTGTTTAGCATTTCATGCATAGCTTTTGACATTTAATCCCTTGATTTTTTTAATACAAGTAAAAATAAAAAAAACAATATGCGAAGAAATGTTATTATTTGGCATCACATTTCTGATAAACTTGGAGAGGCCTACCTAATAGGCCTGAGGAGGGTGGGTTCTTCTGGATGGGTTCTGCCATGTTCTCCTGGATCCGATTCCACAGCTGCCACTCCACCCGTGGGTGCAGGATGTAAAAGGGCTGCTGAGGATGCAAGCGACGGTACCGCTGATATTGCAGGAAGATGGGATAATCTGTCTTGTTGTACCACTGAGAGCAGGCAGACAAACAGTGCATTATTATTAACAGCTTATTATTATTCAGTTACATACCGGTACATAAAGTCTTCCATCACTAACAAAATGAAATGTAATAGGCAACAGTGAGGGAACATGACCAGGACTGAGGTGTGTTTAACTACTTGACTAGCCAGCTCCAAGCACTCATGCATGCTCACCTCAGTCAGATCGGAGGAGTAGGGTGCGGGGTCCCAGCCCACTAAGATGCCAGTGCTGTAGAGGGAACTGGACAGAAACCTGTGGTCTTCTGATGCCATCACCTACTCCATCACCAGCCAAAACAAAACACACAGCTAAGCTCAGAGAATACTCAGAGAAAGGGCCAGATAAAAGTTTATTTTTACAATGTTTCCATACTGTAAAATGACTGGCAGTTAGCAGAGCCCTTATCAAACCAAAACAATATATTTATGTCTTATCCCTTATTTGCCTTATTCTTCCAGTCATGATCGGCACACTGACTGGCATGTGTTAGCAATAGGAGATAATGTATTTCTCCTCTACAGAATTAATTGCATAGCATTCTGTCTACCCATGGAGCAGTCCTGTTGCAAACACAAAAGATTCCTATCTGTCCTAATACAATAGAATAATAATGACTAGATAAATCCCCACAAATCATTTGTAGAATCCCAACCAAATTCTCGATGTGGGTGCATTTCTGCACAGAGCATTTCTGTTGTAAATTGTGACTGCATATAAATGTTTGGGCTTGTTAGAGAGGCACCAGCTGCTTTAAGGCTTGGAGGCAATATTACTTCTTTTTTTTCAGTGACCTCAAACAGACCTGTTTCTGACCTCTACAGACTATGTGCAAAGCTTCCTAAAATAACAGACCAGTATTAAGCCAGCAACATCCGGGCCAATTACTGCATATTCTTTTCGCCTTATCCTCCAGTACGTCCTGAGGGTATGACATGGTCAACAAACAGGTCAGCTATGAAATAGCGGTTCAGAAGGAGGGGATTTTACAAACCTGGGAGTTAATGAGGCGAATAGTTGTTTTGGAGCCCACGTCTTTCTCAAAACCAGCTGTGGGAGCAGCGTTGAACCGCACAACAGCATCATGGGCATCTGTTAAAAAAATGAACAGTGAATATAAAACATATTGTATGCAATTCGAACATGTATGCAATTTGTGGATGTTTTATTAGGATATCAGAATTGGCATGTGCAAAGACACAGTCAGTTAATACAGCTGAAATTAACTAAAGATAATTTCACAACTTTGACACGAGTCCACAAAATTTATTTACATTTCAAAATCTATAAAGCAACCTTTTTTTGTTACATGAGATCTCTACGGTCTTTCCTGATGCGTGCAGAAACAGGTGCATAGGGAATGGTGAGCGACAGACCTCTGTATCTCAAAATGGCAACTGAAATAATGTGTTCTAATTCATTAACTTGAGCGAGATGAAGAGCATTGGAGCATGCCTTTCGAATGCTCACACTGCACGCATCATTTCAGGGAGGAATGAAGAACCCTTCAAAAGGCAGTCACCCCTGATGCAGTAGCACTATCGAGTGCACCAAGGGGGAGGAATGTGTGGGTAAACAAGGCCAAAGGACAAAGAGAGACAACAGATGAAACAGATCACACACACACACACACACACACACACACACACACTCCTACACTCCATTTAAGGTACCGGTAACTCCTGGACATCTTCACCTAGAATGATGTAAGCCACCTCCAGTTTTTTCCAATTTTATCCCAAACAATGTATTGCTAGCAGGTGAGCACACCTTCTGCATACACAGTATACATTTGCAAGCCCACACAGACCCGCATACTGTACAGATAAACTTTGAGCTTCTTGGCAATGTCTCCTCTTAGATGGCTAATTAATAATAATAAAGGGTTAATGGTAGGCTATATCTCCATGGATAATGGTGCATAGTGAACTGCCAGATTGGTGGAGTGAAAATGGGAGATACTTTGGGATTTGGAAATAGGAGAGTAGTGCTGTGGGCCTTCGGGAGGAGAACTGATTAGCCTGCTTCAGATTGGCATCGGGGGATACGGGCGCTTTTAACTCAGCGGTAATTTCTCACAAAGAGAAAATTTTCACCAACCTCCCAGGAATAGAACCTCAATTCATTGTTTCGTCTTGTAGCAGAAGCACATGGAGACACATTTTAAGATTTTGTATTATGCAAAGAAAAAAAATTAAAACAGAAAAGCCGTTGAATCATTAAATGCAGGTCTATGTAGCAATGGATGACCGACTATGCATTTGCAACTTTTTCTCAGGTGTAGTTCATTTGGCACCATACACTTGCCCAACATTAAAGACATTCTAAAAAATCATTGTACATAGTATTTTGCAGTATCAAGTCAATACTGAAAAATTTACTGCAAATAAATGCAAATAAATTACTTAGCTTCTTCACGCTTACCTATCTCTTTGCCTAATCCAGAGTTCTTCATGGAGCCTGCAGACGACACCACCGCACATGTCTTGAAAGGCCCGATGTCCATGGTCAGAGGCTGGGGAGGCAGCTGAGTGGCCCAGGGGAAGTGGGCAAAGGGCTCCATCTCGGGAGTGAGGGTCGTGATGGAGACGCTCTCCTTTATCTGACAGAGCAGCTCAGGACCAGAGCGTTTGGGATGGCGAGCTCCAGCTCCCACGTCTGGGAATTGAACTCCATACTTATTCATCGCCTGGGGGATGGGGGATAACGACACAAGAGGATTTTAGTTATGGACTTTCGGTTGGATTGGGTTGATCTCTTATTACCTCTTGCTGAAATTAAATGAATGAATGAATGAATGAATGAATGAAATTTGCAGAGCAAAAACATTGAAGTTGATGGTTTTTAAATTGTAGCTACATTAGCCACTAAACAATACAGGGCCATGTTAGTTCAGCTGTAGTGGGTGCATGAAAGTGAAACAATACTATAGTTAATCATTATCTGATCATTATCAAATCAATCCATATTTCTTATTTCTAGTCACAAACAATAAGTGAGGGATATAGCAGGGTGCTTGCTCTTTTTCTAAATCAAAATTCCAGACTTTTTCCAGACTTTTTCAAAACTGATATCTTGTTCCCCAAGACCTTGACCCCCCCCCCCCCTAGAAAAACAGTACCACTAAAATTACATAGAATCAATTCAGCATGATATGATGACCTTCAAAGTAGTATTGTTGGTAATGTATACTGTGAACAACACATGTCACAACAACAGTGAAGGCAGCACATCAATGAAGAGTATAGGATGCATATTTGTATAGAGAAGTAGTAGGGGGGTTTGGGGGTTCCCCCCCAAGAAATTTTTGAAAAATGAGTTGCCATTTCCTGCAATCTGGTGCATTTTAACTCTCATAGCAATTAATTAAGTGGATTACCTACTGCATTGCACATTATTTGAATGCTGCATGAGGTCACTGACACTAGCAGCCCTGGCTGATATCATTGTAGTTGGTAGTCAGTGAGACCTTGTAATATTTCTCACAATTGAACCAAAATTGATTTCATTTCAGACCTTAATGGCACTTTGATGTGATGCACATAAGTCTTTTATTCTTTTGGACCCTTTAAGGATAATAATGCGAAACATGATGGGGCCAGTCTTTCTTTGCAATTTGCTGATATTCATTATTAATTATTTCATTGAAAATGTGTCTAAACACTTGAAGTAAATGGGCTACAGTAGCCTACCTTGTGTTCCTGAATCAGTAGCCTAATTAGCACAGGGTAGGCTATTCCTTGACCAACATATCAGTCATGGTATGTCTGAAATTACCACTTCAGCCTAATATTGGAGACTACAAAAACAGCTGTGCTTGGTACAGTGATGTTATTGCTACCTCATTGTAGATCTACAGATAGGTATGCCCATGACTTCCACTGTTTTTGGAATGCAGCCTATGATGCAGGCTCGTCATCATGCATATAGAACTGTTTCCACAATAGGCTAGCCTACTTCAAACTCATGAATTAATCTGTAGGATAAACGGTTTATCAAAGCAACTAGTAAGCAGAATAGATGAGTAGTTCTTGTGATGCTCTTTCAAATGATATATGTATGGCATTTCTGAGAGGAAAACTCTCCAAGTTATTAAACAGAGAAGAACTGATAGATTTGGAATCCATAAGCGCACAGTGAGCACATCGCAATATGCGTTCGCGGTTTTTATAACGTGAAGGGTAGGCTAAGGTGGTCTGTAGTGGTAGGGACGATGTTAAGATTAGCCTACCTGCTGTCATTCATGCACAACAATGTCTGACATATCATCTATCACAGACATGGGCGCACTTCTCAACTGGGGTGAATTAAAACTGTGGATAATAAAGTAGAGGGAAGGGGTCTCTCTTACGCTGTTTTAAATCATAGCTTTTACACCCTTACACTATTTCTTATTTTGAAAATAATGTGTCTTTGAGCATACTTTTTTCCATACTTTATCAAGACTTTCGCATGAAATCCAAGACTTTTCACGGTCTGGTAAACAGCATTTCAAAATTCCATACTTTTTAAGACTTTCAAGACTTGCGCAAGCACCCTGTATAGAAATTAAATCAAACAAGTCTACGTCAAAGCCTTTCTCACCTGATAGTTCTGCACCACCTTCCTCAGTCTCTTCCCCAGCATGGTGCTTGACATCTCATCGTCCCACACTTCTCCCAGGGTGCCGTTGGGCCCGAAGAACTCCGTGTCCGACCCAGCGCCACTCAGCTCTCCCTTGCGATGGCCGCCGAGGAGGGTCTCGATGGCTCGAGTGAAGGGCCGTGGCAGCCAAGAGAAGAAGCCGCCATGGGGCTTGCGTTCTCGCGGCCTCCGTAGGTCCTTGTGGTCCGTCTCCTGGGAGTGGTTGAGGGTTGAGAGCACAGGAATGGGCCGGCCCTTGTCACCAGGGACCACCCCAGGCAGCTTTTGTGGGTCAACGTAGATGGGCTTTGACCCACCACCTCGCAACACCTGCAAATATTTCATGACATTTGTTTATTTATTCATATTTTGTTTTATTGTCATGCCATAGCTTTCTCCCCTGCATTAAACCCATTCGGGGATATAGACACATACAATATACAAATACATGTACAGTAAATTAGCAATGTGCAAATATATGAAATTATTGTATGCTAGTGTGGATAGAAGTATACTACTGAAATTAATTCATTTGGTATTCATAAGGTACTTGATCCCTGACACTAACAGATACTGGCACTCCAGGCACTTTACTATAACATACCTTGACAAGAGAGTGTGCCCTTGGCTGGGCACGGGTCCTGGCTCGTTCCCCGAAGATGGCGTCTGTGACGGGCACACTGTTTTCAGCACACAGCGTGTAGAGCACTGCCATGGTCATGCAGAAGAGCGCCATGCACAGGGCCCCTCGGCGGGCACGGCGCCGCAGTCGCCATAGCTGGCTCACGCGGTCCATTCCCGCTCCAGTGATCTGCCAAAGAGGGAAAATAAGAGAGAGAGAGGGACGGATGTACAGATGTAAGAAAGAAAATTTTGGAAAAGATGAAGAGAGATGTCTAAGGACCAACGACAGCACTGGGAACACACTGACTCTACTACACACGTCTACATAAATATGACGGCTCACAGGATCAATCCAATCAAAAATTTCAAAACAAAAAAAATCAGCAATGCATCTCAGAGGAGGAAGCAGAAGACAAAAAAGGAGCTGAGAGGGAAAGAGAGAGAAAAAAATATGTGTAGGGAAAAAAAAAAATAGTTCTGGGGATAAAAAATGAGGACAAAATACGAACCAAGATCCGCGAGACAGGAAGAAGGTTGTGCAATGGGAGAGATGTGCAAAAAGGAATCAACATTTCCCATGACAGAGCAGCGGATTAAGTGAGGATTGACAGGCTTAATTCATGCACAGCTGCTTTCAAACAGCAACGTGAAGTGAGATAGAGACGGAAGGAGAAGAGTAAGAGACAAGACATTTAATGGACGTCTGGGGAGGAATCATGGTCCATCTTTTAAGGGAGCCTAGAGAGGAAAAACTACAGTGCAATTGAATGGCACTTTGCATCATGACCGCAAATAATGGGCAACTGAGCATAACCTAATGGAGCGTGCTTGTCCTGAACTGTGCCAAGGCAGGACCTAGGAGAGCAGCCCGTTGCTAAGCCAGTGAGAGCTTGCACATGTTAATGAAGTCAGGGAATTAAGGATACACAGTATTTTTTTTTTCTTTTTGCCCCTAAGCAGGGCAGGCTGATTTTCTTTGAACTTTGACAAATGCAGTGCGTGCAGGATTTAGAGTCCCATTACTAGCATAGATCAGCACAGGAAGAACGCAAATCCCAGTGCTTATTTGGACTCATCT
>JAODXP020000020.1:16345577-16378217 GCA_027497455.2 Sardinella longiceps
CTGACAGGTGGAACTGTAGTTTAAATTGACAAGAGTAACATGATCTCCATGCAAACGGTTTTGGTTACTGTAGTTTTTTGTTTTTTTTTTTTGCAAAGAGGTATAGAGAGATATTAGAATCACAGTCTTCCTTTAGTTAGCCTCTGCAATGCAAACATATTTAGCCTACCTGAAGGGGCTTAAAGGCAGGGTAGGAGATGTTTTCCTGGAGCACTTTCTACTTATATCGTAAATCTCCTTCATACGACTGTAAAAACGGTATTCAGTCTTTTTGAGTGACCCATCAAAATAATTGTTGATTAAATAAAAATCAATAAAAGTTGATTGTGGGTGTGTCAAAAGTTTAAAGGGGCCCTATTAGGCTACTCCAATTTCTAATTTAATTTCAATGGTGTAGTAGATTTAATTGATGTTAGTGAACAATTCAGATTTTTTTTTTTTTTTAAATCATGATATCGATATGTAGGCCTATTTGTTTCACACCCCTGTATGAAACGCCAGGTAGGAGAGCCTGTCAGTGTTCCAGAATAGCAGAGATTCTAAATAAAAGCAAGGCCCTAGGGGGAAACTGGACCCGAAATAACGACAAGATGTAAGTTGCTTTGGATAAAAAAAAAATTTAAAAATCATAATGCATAAATGTTCGTTGTACCAATAAACTAAAAAAAAAAAAAAAAACAAGTATTTTGACTTGCAATTGGCAGTTTAAGTGAAAAGATATCTGTACAGTTTTGTAATAGTAAGAAAACATTTACATTTGATTTACAGAGAGACAGAAAGATGGCTTGGTGTTCCTGTAAATGTCTTTAATTTCAGGCTGTTTTCTGATGGGTTGTTTTTAGCACATGAAGCAGCTGAAACACATCCCAGCAGTTAAATACACACAGCATACAGTAATACACTTCAAAACCTTTACAGTGATGAATAAACTATCAGACATGTTTAGCAATGTCTGCACAGTAGGATACTGCCATTTTGTTTTGCTAGCTGGCAGACCACAACAGCTGGAGAGTGATGGTCATCTTTTGTGCTGAATAAACAGGAATGTAATGCATTGGACAATTTTATTCAACACTGAACAACTTCAACAGTTATAGGCAGACTTTCTGCCTTTTCTGACCTTTTCTAGGTATACTTTTGACATTGAAAGCTGCTTTATCCCTGACTTAAGCTGGAACTCACAACAGTAATTCTGTTTAGCATGTCTGTTATCATGTCATGTTGTGTGTACATTGTGTCACATAAAATGTGTCATATCAGAATCTTAATTTGTGCTACCTTTAAAACTGGACCTCAGTTGCATAGCGCATTGTCAATATGAAGACGGAGAGCACACTGGCTATTGCAGGGTATGTGGCATGCTCAGCTGTAGCCTACGATACATATAATACATTTAACTGTACATGGTGCATGCTACTTAAATAGAGTTACTGTGAGGAGTCCTGTGCAGTCATTTACATTTTATTAATGTATAATTGCAATGATGCTACTAAAAGGCCCTGTAATCTATAGCACGCAAATTTCTATGTACTACCAGTACTATTCGTTATTATACTGGCCATCAAAATTGAATTTAGATCTTGAATACCTGTTTTGTGCTGGGGTCTTAGAAGTAAACAAATTTATTAAAAAATGTACTGGTACATTGGAAAACAATTTCTTGAGAATGGTTAGCAGCCTATCTATTGTTGCTCCTTTAGTCCATTTGGAGGCTTACTTAAATGAGTGGCCTCTCTTGCTCTTACTATTCAGAGGAACCATTTCTGCAGGCTGTATGTGTTCTGGCTACAGAAAAATGTTCCCCCAAGAAATATTCACACCATGTTCAAAAAGGTTTTCTGACCAGTAATTTACATAGTAATACTAGACGGGCTGCTAGTTACTAATTATCCTCTATTCACCCCATCTACTATTACTAGTACTCTCTGTATAAACATTTTTCCTCAACAGTTTGTTCTTATTTACAATGGGTACGCAAACTATTTCAGTTACTTGAACTGGCAATCACAAAGTCTAATATTGACTTCATTATCACTTTACATGTACATTCCTCATTGAGAAAAAGAATCTTTAAACTACCAGGTGATGGTCAAAGCAATACTAGGAAGAGAAACAAATCTGAATGTCAAGAGGATAAGTAAAGTTTGAAGCATCTGAACAGGGGTTGAAACTTAACATAAAATGTACACACTCTTTCTTCCAAATGATCTCTTCATGGACTTTGCATATATTCAGTATCTAATATTGCATTGATTGCTGTAGAAAACATTACATATGTCAAATAAGATCTATTTTTAGATCCCCCAAAGCTCTATCAGTATCTGTCAAAGTAGGCAACCACAAAATAAGCAAATATGCATAAAAAAGTATCGTTCTAAAATACGTTCCACCGAAAGCATTGTTGAGCAACTCCTTTAGTAACTGTGTCTCTCTCTCTGTCTCTCTCTCTCTACTGCAGCAGTTGGTCAACAATGCTTTTGGGGAAAAACACATTACTGGAAGGTGCTCCAGTGGGTTAGTAGATACATGTATGGAGAACAAGCTCCATTGATACAGAATTTATTTGGCACACAATAGGTCACACAGTGAAGGGAACGTGGTAGCAGCTGCGGGGAAGGAGAGAGAGTCCAGACTAGTGGCAGTTTCTGCCAAGTACGGTATAAAGCTCTACTGTACACAATACAAGGTGACATGATTTGTTTTCACATCACCAATGTGACATTATTTACATGCCTATTGCACAGAAATGTAGTGCCTATACTATGAAAGAACACATTCAAAAATGTGTATGCTCAGAGCATAACCATAATGATAACAAAATGTATTGTCACCTTCATCAGAGTGTAAGGTTGCAATATGACATGCTGTAAACTGTAAACACAAACATGCTTGTTTTGGGGGGTAAAGTGGTGTGTTCATTGTTGCTATTTTAATCGTAAGAATGTTTAGATGTGGCAGTGTCAACTTCCACTGCTCCCCATGTATCGAGCAAAATCGGTTTGCTCACAGTTAGAACATTATCCATTCGTCGGTGGATATGAGATTGTCACAATTGCTCTATATGTGACTTTGTTATAGAGTATGGCCGTGTGGCCAGAGACACGTCACACTTCACCATACATAAGGCTGGTGTGCACTGCCACCTGATCTCTCTGATCAAGGGTGCAGTAAACAGTTTCAGTAGAAGATCAACAGACTAGCCAACGCCCCCTAGTGGTTTAAGCATGCTGTTGCATATTCAGTTACATTGTTGTGTTTTCAGGCAGTGTTGATCAGTCTGTTGTGTCTTCAATGCAGTGATTTACTAACTTAACTTAAGTATATTTTTGGCTCAGTGGTCAGTGTTAATGGTGATCATGTTTTTTTGTTTTTGAGCTTCTTCATTTCTTCAAAATTTTCAGTGCATGGCAGACAGGAGTCCACGGGTGCAGTTGAAAGTGCTGAAACCTGGCAGAGTGACCCGGCCATGGGTGTAGATATCCCGGTCAAGCCCCTGATTCATTCTTTTGACCAGATTCTTCTCGTAGAGCAAGGGGTGGTAGGCGCCAAGTGTGCAAGCGGCGTCGATGAAGCGCTGGTAGTAGTGGCAGAGCTCAGTCTTGCGGCGAGACGGCAGGAACTCATAGACATGCACCACCTCACACAATGACATCATCAGCACAGTGCCTGGGGGAGGATAAAAAAATCATGTCTGGCCTCAAATGATCTTGATCACAATTTATTCAATTTTGATTGTTTAGCATTTCATGCATAGCTTTTGACATTTAATCCCTTGATTTTTTTAATACAAGTAAAAATAAAAAAAAACAATATGCGAAGAAATGTTATTATTTGGCATCACATTTCTGATAAACTTGGAGAGGCCTACCTAATAGGCCTGAGGAGGGTGGGTTCTTCTGGATGGGTTCTGCCATGTTCTCCTGGATCCGATTCCACAGCTGCCACTCCACCCGTGGGTGCAGGATGTAAAAGGGCTGCTGAGGATGCAAGCGACGGTACCGCTGATATTGCAGGAAGATGGGATAATCTGTCTTGTTGTACCACTGAGAGCAGGCAGACAAACAGTGCATTATTATTAACAGCTTATTATTATTCAGTTACATACCGGTACATAAAGTCTTCCATCACTAACAAAATGAAATGTAATAGGCAACAGTGAGGGAACATGACCAGGACTGAGGTGTGTTTAACTACTTGACTAGCCAGCTCCAAGCACTCATGCATGCTCACCTCAGTCAGATCGGAGGAGTAGGGTGCGGGGTCCCAGCCCACTAAGATGCCAGTGCTGTAGAGGGAACTGGACAGAAACCTGTGGTCTTCTGATGCCATCACCTACTCCATCACCAGCCAAAACAAAACACACAGCTAAGCTCAGAGAATACTCAGAGAAAGGGCCAGATAAAAGTTTATTTTTACAATGTTTCCATACTGTAAAATGACTGGCAGTTAGCAGAGCCCTTATCAAACCAAAACAATATATTTATGTCTTATCCCTTATTTGCCTTATTCTTCCAGTCATGATCGGCACACTGACTGGCATGTGTTAGCAATAGGAGATAATGTATTTCTCCTCTACAGAATTAATTGCATAGCATTCTGTCTACCCATGGAGCAGTCCTGTTGCAAACACAAAAGATTCCTATCTGTCCTAATACAATAGAATAATAATGACTAGATAAATCCCCACAAATCATTTGTAGAATCCCAACCAAATTCTCGATGTGGGTGCATTTCTGCACAGAGCATTTCTGTTGTAAATTGTGACTGCATATAAATGTTTGGGCTTGTTAGAGAGGCACCAGCTGCTTTAAGGCTTGGAGGCAATATTACTTCTTTTTTTTCAGTGACCTCAAACAGACCTGTTTCTGACCTCTACAGACTATGTGCAAAGCTTCCTAAAATAACAGACCAGTATTAAGCCAGCAACATCCGGGCCAATTACTGCATATTCTTTTCGCCTTATCCTCCAGTACGTCCTGAGGGTATGACATGGTCAACAAACAGGTCAGCTATGAAATAGCGGTTCAGAAGGAGGGGATTTTACAAACCTGGGAGTTAATGAGGCGAATAGTTGTTTTGGAGCCCACGTCTTTCTCAAAACCAGCTGTGGGAGCAGCGTTGAACCGCACAACAGCATCATGGGCATCTGTTAAAAAAATGAACAGTGAATATAAAACATATTGTATGCAATTCGAACATGTATGCAATTTGTGGATGTTTTATTAGGATATCAGAATTGGCATGTGCAAAGACACAGTCAGTTAATACAGCTGAAATTAACTAAAGATAATTTCACAACTTTGACACGAGTCCACAAAATTTATTTACATTTCAAAATCTATAAAGCAACCTTTTTTTGTTACATGAGATCTCTACGGTCTTTCCTGATGCGTGCAGAAACAGGTGCATAGGGAATGGTGAGCGACAGACCTCTGTATCTCAAAATGGCAACTGAAATAATGTGTTCTAATTCATTAACTTGAGCGAGATGAAGAGCATTGGAGCATGCCTTTCGAATGCTCACACTGCACGCATCATTTCAGGGAGGAATGAAGAACCCTTCAAAAGGCAGTCACCCCTGATGCAGTAGCACTATCGAGTGCACCAAGGGGGAGGAATGTGTGGGTAAACAAGGCCAAAGGACAAAGAGAGACAACAGATGAAACAGATCACACACACACACACACACACACACACACACACACTCCTACACTCCATTTAAGGTACCGGTAACTCCTGGACATCTTCACCTAGAATGATGTAAGCCACCTCCAGTTTTTTCCAATTTTATCCCAAACAATGTATTGCTAGCAGGTGAGCACACCTTCTGCATACACAGTATACATTTGCAAGCCCACACAGACCCGCATACTGTACAGATAAACTTTGAGCTTCTTGGCAATGTCTCCTCTTAGATGGCTAATTAATAATAATAAAGGGTTAATGGTAGGCTATATCTCCATGGATAATGGTGCATAGTGAACTGCCAGATTGGTGGAGTGAAAATGGGAGATACTTTGGGATTTGGAAATAGGAGAGTAGTGCTGTGGGCCTTCGGGAGGAGAACTGATTAGCCTGCTTCAGATTGGCATCGGGGGATACGGGCGCTTTTAACTCAGCGGTAATTTCTCACAAAGAGAAATTTTCACCAACCTCCCAGGAATAGAACCTCAATTCATTGTTTCGGCTTGTAGCAGAAGCACATGGAGACACATTTTAAGATTTTGTATTATGCAAAGAAAAAAAATTAAAACAGAAAAGCCGTTGAATCATTAAATGCAGGTCTATGTAGCAATGGATGACCGACTATGCATTTGCAACTTTTTCTCAGGTGTAGTTCATTTGGTACCATACACTTGCCCAACATTAAAAAGACATTCTAAAAAAACATTGTACATAGTATTTTGCAGTATCAAGTCAATACTGAAAAATTTACTGCAAATAAATGCAAATAAATTACTTAGCTTCTTCACGCTTACCTATCTCTTTGCCTAATCCAGAGTTCTTCATGGAGCCTGCAGACGACACCACCGCACATGTCTTGAAAGGCCCGATGTCCATGGTCAGAGGCTGGGGAGGCAGCTGAGTGGCCCAGGGGAAGTGGGCGAAGGGCTCCATCTCGGGAGTGAGGGTCGTGATGGAGACGCTCTCCTTTATCTGACAGAGCAGCTCAGGACCAGAGCGTTTGGGATGGCGAGCTCCAGCTCCCACGTCTGGGAATTGAACTCCATACTTATTCATCGCCTGGGGGATGGGGGATAACGACACAAGAGGATTTTAGTTATGGACTTTCGGTTGGATTGGGTTGGGTATTACCTCTTGCTGAAATTAAATGAATGAATGAATAAATGAATGAAATTTGCAGAGCAAAAACATTGAAGTTGATGGTTTTTAAATTGTAGCTACATTAGCCACTAAACAATACAGGGCCATGTTAGTTCAGCTGTAGTGGGTGCATGAAAGTGAAACAATACTATAGTTAATCATTATCTGATCATTATCAAATCAATCCATATTTCTTATTTCTAGTCACAAACAATAAGTGAGGGATATAGCAGGGTGCTTGCTCTTTTTCTAAATCAAAATTCCAGACTTTTCCCAGACTTTTTCAAAACTGATATCTTGTTCCCCAAGACCTTGACCCCCCCCCCCCTAGAAAAACAGTACCACTAAAATTACATAGAATCAATTCAGCATGATATGATGACCTTCAAAGCAGTATTGTTGGTAATGTATACTGTGAACAACACATAACACAACAACAATGAAGGCAGCACATCAATGAAGCGTATAGGATGCATATTTGTATAGAGAAGTAGTAGGGGGGTTTGGGGGTTCCCCCCAAGAAATTTTTGAAAAATGAGTTGCCATTTCCTGCAATCTGGTGCATTTTAACTCTCATAGCAATTAATTAAGTGGATTACCTACTGCATTGCACATTATTTGAATGCTGCATGAGGTCACTGACACTAGCAGCCCTGGCTGATATCATTGTAGTTGGTAGTCAGTGAGACCTTGTAATATTTCTTACAATTGAACCAAAATTGATTTCATTTCAGACCTTAATGGCACTTTGATGTGATGCACATAAGTCTTTTATTCTTTTGGACCCTTTAAGGATAATAATGCGAAACATGATGGGGCCAGTCTTTCTTTGCAATTTGCTGATATTCATTATTAATTATTTCATTGAAAATGTGTCTAAACACTTGAAGGAAATGGGCTACAGTAGCCTACCTTGTGTTCCTGAATCAGTAGCCTAATTAGCACAGGGTAGGCTATTCCTTGACCAACATATCAGTCATGGTATGTCTGAAATTACCACTTCAGCCTAATATTGGAGACTACAAAAACAGCTGTGCTTGGTACAGTGATGTTATTGCTACCTCATTGTAGATCTACAGATAGGTATGCCCATGACTTCCACTGTTTTTGGAATGCAGCCTATGATGCAGGCTCGTCATCATGCATATAGAACTGTTTCCACAATAGGCTAGCCTACTTCAAACTCATGAATAAATCAGTAGGATACACGGTTTATCAAAGCAACTAGTAAGCAGAATAGATGAGTAGTTCTTGTGATGCTCTTTCAAATGATATATGTATGACATTTCTGAGAGGAAAACTCTCCAAGTTATTAAACAGAGAAGAACTGATAGATTTGGAATCCATAAGCGCACAGTGAGCACATCGCAATATTCGTTCGCGGTTTTTATAACGTGAAGGGTAGGCTAAGGTGGTCTGTAGTGGTAGGGACGATGTTAAGATTAGCCTACCTGCTGTCATTCATGCACAACAATGTCTGACATATCATCTATCACAGACATGGGCGCACTTCTCAACTGGGGTGAATTAAAACTGTGGATAATAAAGTAGAGGGAAGGGGTCTCTCTTACGCTGTTTTAAATCATAGCTTTTACACCCTTACACTATTTCTTATTTTGAAAATAATGTGTCTTTGAGCATACTTTTTTCCATACTTTATCAAGACTTTCGCATGAAATCCAAGACTTTTCACGGTCTGGTAAACAGCATTTCAAAATTCCATACTTTTTAAGACTTTCAAGACTTGCGCAAGCACCCTGTATAGAAATTAAATCAAACAAGTCTACGTCAAAGCCTTTCTCACCTGATAGTTCTGCACCACCTTCCTCAGTCTCTTCCCCAGCATGGTGCTTGACATCTCATCGTCCCACACTTCTCCCAGGGTGCCGTTGGGCCCGAAGAACTCCGTGTCCGACCCAGCGCCACTCAGCTCTCCCTTGCGATGGCCGCCGAGGAGGGTCTCGATGGCTCGAGTGAAGGGCCGTGGCAGCCAAGAGAAGAAGCCGCCATGGGGCTTGCGTTCTCGCGGCCTCCGTAGGTCCTTGTGGTCCGTCTCCTGGGAGTGGTTGAGGGTTGAGAGCACAGGAATGGGCCGGCCCTTGTCACCAGGGACCACCCCAGGCAGCTTTTGTGGGTCAACGTAGATGGGCTTTGACCCACCACCTCGCAACACCTGCAAATATTTCATGACATTTGTTTATTTATTCATATTTTGTTTTATTGTCATGCCATAGCTTTCTCCCCTGCATTAAACCCATTCGGGGATATAGACACATACAATATACAAATACATGTACAGTAAATTAGCAATGTGCAAATATATGAAATTATTGTATGCTAGTGTGGATAGAAGTATACTACTGAAATTAATTCATTTGGTATTCATAAGGTACTTGATCCCTGACACTAACAGATACTGGCACTCCAGGCACTTTACTATAACATACCTTGACAAGAGAGTGTGCCCTTGGCTGGGCACGGGTCCTGGCTCGTTCCCCGAAGATGGCGTCTGTGACGGGCACACTGTTTTCAGCACACAGCGTGTAGAGCACTGCCATGGTCATGCAGAAGAGCGCCATGCACAGGGCCCCTCGGCGGGCACGGCGCCGCAGTCGCCATAGCTGGCTCACGCGGTCCATTCCCGCTCCAGTGATCTGCCAAAGAGGGAAAATAAGAGAGAGAGAGGGACGGATGTACAGATGTAAGAAAGAAAATTTTGGAAAAGATGAAGAGAGATGTCTAAGGACCAACGACAGCACTGGGAACACACTGACTCTACTACACACGTCTACATAAATATGACGGCTCACAGGATCAATCCAATCAAAAATTTCAAAACAAAAAAAATCAGCAATGCATCTCAGAGGAGGAAGCAGAAGACAAAAAAGGAGCTGAGAGGGAAAGAGAGAGAAAAAAATATGTGTAGGAAAAAAAAAATAGTTCTGGGGATAAAAAATGAGGACAAAATACGAACCAAGATCCGCGAGACAGGAAGAAGGTTGTGCAATGGGAGAGATGTGCAAAAAGGAATCAACATTTCCCATGACAGAGCAGCGGATTAAGTGAGGATTGACAGGCTTAATTCATGCACAGCTGCTTTCAAACAGCAACGTGAAGTGAGATAGAGACGGAAGGAGAAGAGTAAGAGACAAGACATTTAATGGACGTCTGGGGAGGAATCATGGTCCATCTTTTAAGGGAGCCTAGAGAGGAAAAACTACAGTGCAATTGAATGGCACTTTGCATCATGACCGCAAATAATGGGCAACTGAGCATAACCTAATGGAGCGTGCTTGTCCTGAACTGTGCCAAGGCAGGACCTAGGAGAGCAGCCCGTTGCTAAGCCAGTCAGAGCTTGCACATGTTAATGAAGTCAGGGAATTAAGGATACACAGTATTTTTTTTTTTTTCTTTTTGCCCCTAAGCAGGGCAGGCTGATTTTCTTTGAACTTTGACAAATGCAGTGCGTGCAGGATTTAGAGTCCCATTACTAGCATAGATCAGCACAGGAAGAACGCAAATCCCAGTGCTTATTTGGACTCATCTTATGGACCTCCGCAGTGTACGGTGGGCTACTGTATGGTGGCTACATGACAGACATGCAGCACGACAGACAGACCTCTGTGGTTCAGTGACATAGCACTGGTGGTTGTGCACTGGTTATAGTTGTGTGACATCTGTGACTAAGGTTGTGACTCAGCAATGATTGACACATGTAATATGCTGTCTGATGAAGGGGAAAAAATATTCCTGGTCATTTCTTTATGATGCCTTTTCCAGTTTAGTTTAGTTTAGTTTTTAGTCCTTAATATTTAAACGTATCTAAATGAAGATGCCTGGACAAAAAGGAACAGATTAGACGGCCACATAAGCCTTTTTACTAAAACCTAGTTCCATTCTACTGGCTTGGTTAATTTAAGTCAGTCTATTTTTTTTTACATTTATCTAGTGTTATTTAATTGTTATTAACTTGCACTGTGTAAGCGGTGGTGAATAATCACCTGGCACACCTAGCTTTAAAAAGTACCTTCAAAATCGAATCCTTACTACTACCATAAGACAACTAGGTAAACCAAGAGGAAAAAACTCATGCTCATCACTAAGTAGATCTCTCTCTCTCTCTCTCTCTCTCTCTCTCTCTCTCTCTCTCTCTCTCTCTCTCTCTCTCTCTCTCTCTCTCTCTCTCTCCTCTCTCCCCCCAAAAGACAGCTGCAGCTCATTCAAGACACAGCTGCACGAGTCTTGGCATGTCACAGGAGGCTGAACACATCACCCCAAGTCCTGAGTGCTGGCATCGGCTCTGTGACAGCTTCTGTGCCAGTGCAGAGAATATAATGTTGTAGCTCTCTATTGATAAGCAATATACTGGACACATAAATTCAATTACATACTAAAGTTGGTGATGTAGTGTTCAGGTACTCCCAGATGTTATGCTGTTCTATACACAACCTCAACTGACATTGGATATTTTTAAATTTATTCTGGCTGTTTTCACATGCCTGAAATATGAAATATTGGGTATTTCACATTCAATGATGCTGTTTAATCCAAGATAAGGGTTTTTTTTGTTAACTGGTCATCCCTGCTTGTTTTTTTTTTTTTACTGATACTTACTGTATGGTTCTTCTGGTATGGTTCTACTGATACTTACTGTATGGTTCTTCTAAGCACTATGAAATATTAAGTGCATGATCTACCTTTCAAATGAAATATTAATTTTACGGGAGGAAGTGGGAATTCTAGCTTGCTGTCAAGTTCCACTTCACCACAAGGAAGGGAAGACAAGCAAAACATTGTGCACCCTTTCCTGCAAACCAATGATCATCTTGACATTAACTGTAGTTCATCTGTTTCTCTGCACAATGGCCCTCTTCTTCAAGGACATGCTATCCACATCTGGCATGTGCTAGATCTTAGTGATGTGGCTGGGCATTCATGATCCTAAGTATTGATACATTGTACAGTCTGAATGCCTACTACAGTCATAAGAAATGATAAAGCATGCATTGTAAATAATGCTCATAGACCATGGCATGGACAATGATGACTAAAAGAAGTCCCTTTGATATGTGCACATATTTGCCATTTTAACTAGGGCTATACCATTCCTTTTTAGTCTGTTTTTTACAGATCATTTGTGACGACAGTTCCAGTTGCTTCCAGAAACTTCCACATTTCCCAATACAGAAAATCACTCCAAATGTCTTTATAATCACTATTTGCAAGCCCATTACATAGAGCACCACAACATGACATAGGTCTAACACTTTTTCACCTCATTAAAACGATACTATTTGAAGCATCCTTTTTATCTGTCTATTCAATTAGGTACCACCTTTGAATTATTACGATGGATGGCCATACGGATATAAAAGTTCAGGGTAAATGGTGGGAAACCTTCACAAAATAATAACTAGTTACATCAATAGTGATTGCTGACTATACTGCTAGTGCTATCAAAAACCCATTAGATCTAGAAGTAACAGTGGCAATAAGGCTCTGAATAAAATGTTTGGTGTGTTTTCTTTGTCTTTTAGGTAACTAGACCATTATTTTTCCACCACAAACTTCATAGTGTTCCTTTAAATGATTGTGACCATCAGTGGATTCAGCATGTATACACTAGCTGTCAAAAGATCTATACTGCAGTCAGAAAGCCCACACCACATTCTCTCACTCATTCTCCACTTTGTAGTGCTACATACTATCAACTCAATGAAAAACCGCTACAAACAACAGCAAACAATATCCATAATGCTTACTATCTAGTGTCACAGATGTTTCACTCATCGGATTTGCCACTGGATGAAACAGTTTTTCATTTCTATGAATTGATTCAGGCTGACGCACGTATGTGCTCACTGTGCTAATGCCTGAGCCTTTGCCCTGGGATGGCTGGCTTAGACGCTCCACTACGTTGGGTCCTGGGCCAGAGCCATCCATGCGCTCTATACAGTAGCTGACATTCCCTGCTTGAATGGCCTGATTAGAGTAGCTGCTATGATGGGGGGATAATGGATACAGCCCCGGGGTCCTGTGGAACGAACGGACGGATGGATGGGCCACTAGTGCAGCGCTGTACTTACTCAGCTCCTGCTTGGCATGGCTCTGCTATCAGGCCGCACGCTCCACACAGAGACGCTCGGGCCCCTTAAAAGCTATCGCAGCAGTCATCAGCTTACTTATCAACCCAACTGTGGCCATGCAGCCCACAGATAATACACACGGGTGCAGCCTCCCAAAAGTGAAGTTAGCAGTGCTACTGGAGTGTTTTAACGTTGAAAGGAGAAAATTGACTTCTGATCTCATCTGCTGCACAACACTGCATTTCCAACATCCATAACATCGTAGTTCCATGTCACATGTGAAACGGTAGATAACTTACTCCTCCGATGAATCATGGATCAAGTTACCGTGATAAATATAATCCTTTAAATAAATGCATTCAAGGACATTTGAGCACACATGCTCATAGATATCGACTAAATAGCCTATATTACTTCAGTAGACGCACAGAAATTACAACATTCACATCTAAATCTCCCAAAGGTTCTATGAGTTCTATGCTGCCGTACAAAGACTAACCCATGTTACTGAAACACAATCAGTACACCATAAAGGTTCTTAGCTGAAGTAGAGTAGAGAATCTTGAAGACAAGCAGATATTTTGATGTCCAACAGGTGGACAGTCACTCAAAACAAAGACAAACACACATACAAAGCACTAGGTAACGAACAGTCTTTGATATGTAAATGAACAAACACACTAATTTGCATTACAGGATCTGAGAGGGATGGGTGTGCTCTTGCCAATAGCCCATGTTTGCAATGTCTGTGAATACAGTGAACCCCTATTTAAATTAAACAACATCATACTGTGTCATATAATTGATTTGCTGTTTAAGTCTTCATTGGAATACTGCAGCAATGTATTGATGCATCTGATGTGACCCTGTTGGATAAGACATCTGCTGTTTCAGGGTGTCCAGGCCAGACACAAACGATTGACAGCCCTACTTTTGTTTCCATTTCATGATTTATCAATACACAAAATGTTACTGTGCTTTGTTTCTATAAACTGTGGTCAATCATTATGGCTACAAAAATATTATATATGTATGCCTACAGGTTCATAGTCCATATGGCATCACTATGTGTTTATGTTAGGACATAAAATAGCCAGTCTGCTTTAGTTAAAATAGCCTAGACTGACTGGAGCTGTAGAAATCAATATGACTAGATCAAAACTTTAAGTGAAAATTGCAATGCACTGTTATGCCAGGGGCAGAGTATATTTATTACTGGCTAATTCATTGGCTATGTTTTCTGCTTATGATAATAACTGTTTAATGCACTGGTGCAAGTAGGCTTATTACACTATTAGCAGTCCTGATGACAACTGTTTTTCCTCCATCATAGGCCTACATAAAAGTAAGACTGCCTGGCTTATCAAGATGATTAGCTCAGTGTATTTCAAAGGGTGCCAATTTTGCCATTTCAGCTGACAACCCCACACAACAGCCTAGAATTCATGTAGTCTAATTTCTTAGGTCTATTGACTCATAAACATCTTAAGCAGAAGAAACAAAATATATTGCGAGACCTTTTTTTTCTTGTGTGTTCAATCACAGTCCTAATCGCTCAATTAGGAAGGCTATTAGCATATGAAGTGGCTTACCTTATATCCCATGATCACGTTGTGTACGTAGTTGCTACTCAGGAAACCCCAACTCCATTTCTAACCACGATATAGGCTATTCTTTAAGAAATAGAGATGGCAAAAATCATTATTACATGCGGTTACAAGGCCTTCTGTTTTTAAGAACATGATACAATTTGATGAAATAGTTGTGCTTAAGTGCACCTAAAAAAGCAACATTACAGGATATATCTAGATAGATAGATAGATAGATAGATAGATAGATAGATAGATAGATAGATAGATAGATCCTTTCAGCAAAACAAAAGCACTGCATCACAAAGAAAAAATCGGCGTCTCACCTGATGAGGTCGAGGCTTTTTTTTATTATGATTTGACTATAATATCAAGCCCAAAGCCGCCATATTTATTTATCCTTCTCGCGTCGTGATTTGCCCAAGTAACAAAACCATTGACAATTGCAGTTGATTCATATCCGTCGCATTCGTCTGAGAGATGTCGGCAAATGAACTGAGACTGCGTCAAAATGCAATGTTATCTGCATCTACAAACAGCTGGTGCTCAGCTGTGACAGATGCACATTGCCGTATCCTCGTCGGTAAAAAATGAATAGCCTACGTTTCCCTTCATCAGACAAAAAAAAAAAACAGTCTCGTGTGTGCAAATGTGCTCACTAAAACCCTAATGGCTATGCAAGAGTATGGTATTCGTTGGCTCGATTGAATATGAAAGAATACTGGGATTCTGTTAGATCTACGGACGAAAGGCTCCCCCCCTTGCGCACGCCAGGAGAGGGTGGTAAAGAGAAAAGGCTTATCCTTCTGGCGGTAAAATTTCAGGGACCGATTTATTCTTGTAGAATAAAGAAGCCCTAGGCCTATGACTTAAATTATCAAATGTATTTTAGTCATTGGTTAAGTAAACTTTATAATCACACACTTTAAATGATCATATAAACAATTTATTTATTTTCTTTAATTAGCCATATCCATGCATGCCATGACGATGGCACTCAGCCACTTTCAGTAGGCCCTATACAACTAACAAGTAAAATTCAAAATCATTTATCACACCACAGTGTTTTAGCATGAATGAATAAATCAATATGGTTCAGCAACAACTAAATTTAAGATGGGGTATCTAATCCCAGACTTCAGCAAAAGGGGAGCTCTGTGTCTGCTCTGCTCCATGCATCTAATTTGTGAGTGTATACACACACACACACACACACACACACACACACACATACACACATACAACATGTGTTACTGTGCTTTACTTGTATATACAGTATATGAAAGTGGATGTGCTGGTGTGTACGGATTATGCCAATGTCCAAGCTAAATGACCATATGGCTAAACCAGTTGGACTGTAAAAATCATGTGAAGCACAGTTTTGACGTTTTTTTTTTTTTTTTCATTTAGGCCTATTTTTTTTTACCATACCGGTACTCTGAGATGTTTATTTCAAAGGTGGACTAATTTCAATAGGCCTACAGTACTCAACAGTAAACTGTGCACATTTACTGTTATTATAGGCCTACAACAGTCCGGTCTAGTCAAATTATTTACGAATTTCTGATTAGACGAGATGCATTTTATATGTCACCAGGAGGACCACATGAAAAATCTAAGCTGCCAAGGTCCAATGTAAATTTAAACACATAGTTTTTAACCAGTTTTAATTGAAAAAGCAACTGCGTTTTAGATAAGAAAACCCATTGGCCATCTAATATGGGGGACCGCCTTCCATTCCGACATATCCCCACTCCGACATGTCTCCACTCCGACATCCTTCCATTACGACATCAACCATTCGTAATGTCACACTCTTTCTTGATACTACTGACACACATCACACCAGTACTGAAACTGTGATGCATGCTGAACATAGGCCATGTAATATGAGAAAAAAATAAATAATGGGCCACATTGCATTTAATTTTGTCAATTAATGGCGGGCCGTATGAAAGAGAGCTGAGGGCCGCCAACGGCCCCCGGGCTGTTTGGCCACCCCTGCTTTACAGCTAGCAGCCATTGGTATTGTGTCAGCTGTGACAATATCCACTCCTAACCCCACTCCCACTAATGTTATATTACTTGCCTACCAGTAAAGTGGTCAGTTCAGTTTATCTAGACATCCTCAAATGGAACCTTTGGAACATACTACCGGACTAAGTAAAACAAGACATACGATCATGTGCTAGTAAAAGTTAGGGGGACCTGGCAAAATGTAGCTGAACCCCTAAAGTTGGTAGTTAGGTTTAGCCCCTTAAACTGTGGGTCTGCCCAGGCTTGTCCCTGTTGCTCACAACCACCCATGGCATAATTTCACTGTATTTCCTGCATGTGACAAATAAACTTTCTAGATCTAGGCTACATCACTTGTAGCAAAGATCATGGAATACTCTCTGGTTGTAGGCTACACTGTTTCATCAAGACAGTTAGCTAGAATGTTACCAAATGAAGGTTCCATTCCATGATGTCTCAATAAATTGGACTAAACATTTCATATTGCAGCCAGTCAATGTAGCCTACTGTACAATAACTGTACTTTGGATGCAGTGATGTTCACAAGTCATTTTTTCCAAGTCCAAGTCAAGTCTCAAGTCTTTGTACTCAAGTCCAAGTCAAGTCCCAAGTCCTGAGGCGCAATGCCAAGTCAAGTCTCAAGTCAAGTCTCGAGCTTCCCAAGTCCATGTCAAGTCTCAAGTCTTCTCCCCAAGTCGAGCCTTTTTGAATCTTGGAAAAAAAAATTCCCTTTGACAGGGTGAGGGTGGATATAATTATGCACACAATCTGCTATTGACAAATCAGCTGTAATGTTAGACCTGAGAAAATTTAGAATGCAGTTGTATGCATGAGTTACATTGCACCTAAGAAGAAATATTGTGCTTATGCTTTCCCATAACAAACATCAGAAAAAAACAAAATAATGAAATGAACACTTCTGTGAAATAAACATTGTTCACGAGTCACAAGGCTCAAGTCCGAGTCAAGTCTCAAGTCACTGAGGGCAAGTCTGAGTCAAGTCTCAAGTCACTGAGGGCAAGTCCAAGTCAAGTCTGAAGTCTGCAGAATGAGCGACTTAAGTCAAGTCCAAGTCCAAGTCTCGAGTCCAAGTCCCCATCACTGTTTGGATGTAATGACATTAGGTTAGGTCACCTTTGTAATCACCATCTTCAAATGTAAGCCAATAAAAAATTGGCACCACTCAGACATGTAAACTCGGGTTCCAAAAATGTAAAACGGACTTTTTTAGTATTTTAGTTCAGTTTGATTTTGCCACAAGATTTCCAGTTCTTCCCTGACGACTATCCATGGATTTGTACTGATCCTGGGTTGCTTTGAAACATTGCAGTGGGAGCATGCGCAATAATTAATATTAAACCGCACGTGGGACGCTCGTGCCGCGAAGACTGCCTGCGGGTGCACGAGGAAGATGCAAGAAGTCGAGGCCGCCCGTGACCGTGCAGGGTCAGCAGTTTTAGTGTAGGCCAGTCTGGGAAATTCTTTAACCTGGAATGGATGAGAGATGCATGGGAGACTCCGGGTAAAGCACCGTGTTGGATGACAACCACCAATAAAAGTAAAAATGAAGAAGAGCAGAGACCTTGGCACGTGAGTGGGAAACTATGGTGGAATATTTTTTGTTATAGTTTTTCTCCTCGAATTAGCTAAACATTTGAAATTAGCAGACGAGCGAGGCATTGATAAGACATTAACGTTAGGTCCGCTTAAATGTCATTTTTGAAATGGAAGAAAATACTTTTAGAAAAATTGCAAGCTTTTATTGAAGCCTAGCTCGCAGCAGGCCTGTTTCGACGCAGCCATTTCCCCAATAAGTCGCAGGGTAAGCAAATGTTAATGGCACCCAATATATCTAATTTTGCTTAACTGACTCATTAATACATTAACACCTACCCTGCATCTCATTAGAAAATGGCTAATGTGAAATGGACATATTGACTGTATGAGATGGCACATGCAACATTTTAACAATTAAAAAAAGTTGGTTTAGGCCTAACGTTACTTTTTGAGAGGCAAATTGTAGAGGGAGGTGGTTGAATTACTAACCTACGTGGTGTTTGTCACGTTATCACGTTAGATAATGTATGCCTTATACGTGTTTCTTATATTAGCAGTATATTAAGTGCTTGGTTGTAGACTGTTAAAACTTTTCCAAATCTTCAAGTGACGGAGTTGTATGTAACTGCTGTTGGCCCAAATGGCCAGTAGATGTCATGGGAGAGCTTCGAAATGACAGCTGAGCTCTGTCGAAATATTTCAACTCTGCATTTTGCGTTGACATTTTATCGTTTCCAACGACAGAGTATTTAACCTTTTTATGCAGGCTGTTCAAAGCCTACCGTACACAATCCAACCACCATTGAAATAAAAATGTTACTTCGTTTAACTGGCACAGGCTGCTTTAGGAATGTTAATAAGGTATTGACACTTCCAAAAAAATTGTGCTGATACTATTCATGTCGATAACAAAGTTGTCCACGTTACTGTATATTATGGTATTGTATATAGGTCCATTTGTCGGTGTGTGTTAGCATGAGGTTCCATAGTGTAGCGGTTATCACGTCTGCTTTACACGCAGAAGGTCCTGGGTTCGAGCCCCAGTGGAACCAGGAATATTTTGCGATCATGTAGCCTTCTAGAAGGAAGGGAACTGCGTCAACAAATTAATGAAAAGCGTAACAAAACAAATGATCGTTGTTGGTAGGATGAATTAAGAGTCGGTTACTGACAAAAATAGCACACTTACTACCCTACTGTATTATTCAGCAAATGAGAATGTCGGATTTATTTGCAGAAGGCCAAATTCCAACCTGGCTCATGTTATTGAACACATCGCGTGTTTGAATGCCCAGAATGGCTGTGCTTTTGAAATATTAGTCTTGTGGAGGTAACATGTTATTTTGATTAGACCTAGTTGTTATATTATAGGATCGTACGTGTACGTGGCTGTATGTTGATAAGGGTGGTGAGGAAAAGTGGAGATGCCGGGGATTGAACCCGGGACCTCATACATGCGAAGCATGCGCTCTACCACTGAGCTACATCCCCACGTCACGCCACGTGTGGTGCAGGCGCTATTTTTAAACAAGTTTTAAAACAGTGCTTAATTTATTGTTTCGGGACTTCAGTAATCTACGTACACAATGTTTCGGTCCGATCACTCACGCAAAGATACTAGCATACGTAATCTTTTTTGAGCGTTTTATCCTGGCTGCTTTTGCGGGATTTATTTTGTTTGCAGTGGCCTCAGTCTACTGTTGAGAAATATGTACATTCGGGCTGGCATACACTATAATACATCAACAATTGTGATCACTGTTTTTGCACTAAACTTACACATGGGTAAGTAGAGGTTAAACTTGAAAGGAAAAAAATAAAGCTATTTATTATTTTCTTATGGCCATTTTACAGACATGTTGGACTGCTATGGTGTAACCCAAGCTTCCTGTTTTTATTGTCCTCTGCTCTACACGGTCATAGTAAACAAGTCCCTGTAGCCCAGCCCTGTTTTCTATACCACTCTGGCCCAGCCCAGCCGAGCATGACCAAGGACCTATCAGAGGCTACTTACGGAATTCCCTGGGCCTATCAGTGACCATAGAATTTAAAAAAACATGAATGGCTGGTTTAGTGACAGCTGCGATGGCCGAGTGGTTAAGGCGTTGGACTTGAAATCCAATGGGGTCTCCCCGCGCAGGTTCGAACCCTGCTCGCAGCGAATTGCAAGTTTTTAGGAAAGAAAATTCCCAAGTTTACCTCCTGACATCCATGCTATAATTCCACTGAATGAAGAGGGCTCTCTAGCCTACCCCAAATAAGGGCTGTAATCAGATCGCATATCATGGACATAGTCTTCAAAAAATCTGAGGTGAGTACTTAGGATAAGTACTTACCTGAATACAAGATGTTGAACATAATTTACATATACAATATAATTTAATGTGAAAAATATTTCCCACTAATCATGTGTCTTTAATGATGGATAGATACCATTCTTAAGAATTGAGAGTTTTATGCATGCATTTACAACAATTAGGTAATCACAATAAGAGTAATACGTTCATGATGATACAGGGCAGATCCTCAAAATATTGCATATTACAAATTATTTATATGTTGGCCCTACCAATGGCAAAATGTGCAATTACACATTTTAGGTACATTACCGGACGGAGGGGGTAAGTTGGGGTGTAACCCCTTACATGCCTTGAAATGACCAGGTATTGCAGACCTCAGATAAACATGTCAGGACTAACCCATTTCTTTCTGAGACTGAGACCACTGAAGTGCTTAGACTTACACCATCAAAATGATACCAAACATGACATACATTACATTTCTGTAAATTCAAACAGTAGTATTATATATAGTCAACATTGTTGTCTTTGTCTCCACTGTGAGGGGACAGAGTGTTCATCGGGGGATGGGGACAGGCTTCAGGAAGGCCTGGTTACTTAGCATACAAAAAGAGCAGCCATTTGCAGCATACTCAAAGTGGGGGAAGGCTAACTCAACCATTTCACATTTCAGCATATTGTTACCTTGGAAATAACTTCTTACAGGGTGACAATAATATCATACATACAAACAGTATGAGAACATAGTGCAACATCCGCTACCATCACACTCATATCAGATGATGGATTTCACTAACCCTAACCCTAACCCTGAAAAATTTCTATAGGAGAGTTTCTTCAGAAGACTAGACGCCATCAAAAATCCTTGCGTATAATTGGATGAACAGCTTGTTTGAGAGCTGTAGAATTTAGAAACAATTAAATCTGATTTTACCAAATGTTATGCACCAGCTTGGTCATGAAGTAAGCTATGCTACAACAACAGAAACCCGATGTTATCTCTAACAACTCCCGATCCTGCTTGCTTTTTAGCGCTTTATGGAATTGATCTCTGCAAACGATGCCAATGGTCGGAATGCCAGACGGAGTTGTGGAGGGAAATGATTATTGAGCGGAGCTACGTAGGAAGGCAAAGCCAGGCTACGTTTCTGTTGCTGAGGTAAATATTTGCATCTGCTCTTGCTGATATTTCTGAATCTGAATCTGCTGTTGGCTTGCATTCATCAGTCCTCTCCATGTCATCATTATTCTTTATTTTACTATCCCTTTGTACACACAGGTAGGGCACCATTATGGGCACCAGGTATGATCACCCTCCTTGTTTTTCGGTTCTTTACGTTCCTTTATCGTCTCTTCATTAGTAATCATTAAGCGGCCACTTGGTTTATTAGGCCTACTGGAATGGTGTTGCTGTATATCAAAAGGATTGTAACTTCATGAGGAACACCTTCTAGTGATTTAGACAGTTCATTCATCATCAAGGTCACTGTAACCACTTCTTAACAAGCTGCTCCTTGTCATGCTGCTCCATCAGCGATGACTTTGACAGAGATGTTTAACCATTTGTATACCACATGTTGTGACAAGTATCTCTATTTACACTTTATTTATTTAGCAAACAGAGCAAGACTTCATAATCTCTGCAGTACTACCCCAGGCCAGACACATACTGCTGAATGGAGCGGAGCTTTGTAAGAGAGGTAATGAGCCATTGGTTGGAGAATTATTTGGAGGTTAATGGGTGCTAATATGCTAGGGACTACTGTAGGAGTGATAAAAGTGAGTGTGGAAGGAGGGTGTGGCCAAGGGAGAATCAAGAAAAATTGAAGAGTCCTCCTATAAATTTGTATTGCGTCAGTGATCCAATTGGCCTAAGTGGAGAGTGCTCTGTGCTCTAGTCCTTTACAAGACGTGAAATTTAGAATGATTCTTTTGGAGTGAGTTGGAGAAATTTTAATAAAATTACATCAACATCAAATTTTACAAATTTCAAACATTTAAAATGTTTATTGGTATACCAAGAGCATCTTTAATCAGCACTACATGCCAAAAGGTTGCCGACCTCTGCTTTAGATAAACATAGGAAGTGATTTGACATGATACTATTGTGCCAAGAGGCTGTAAGCTTGATAGGGACATCAATCATTCATGTACTGACAACTCTTTCGTCATATTTTGAAAATGAAAATGATTAATCGTGTTATGACATAAATTACAGTGAATCATCAACTGTGCTTCGTCTTCTCAATGTGGAAATAGCCAATGTTATAGTTTAGGTTTGAGAAGAGTTAAAGAGACCATTTTGGGTCTGAAGGAATTTCATGCTATTAATTGTGTGCTAATAATTATTTGATAATATCATACTCTTAGGGTTGCAACCACCACCAGTGTCTCACTGTCAGGGCTGGAATTCTTACCCACAGCCTCCAGTGCCAGCCTTCCATCTTCACAGTGACCCTTTCTGATCAAGCAGGACCAGGTCCAACATCAGCCTCAGGGTGGGTAAATTTCCATTCCAGCCTCAGCAGGACTAGCCTGACATAGCCCGCCCATAATACGAATGTTCATACGTATCCATGGTCTGGGAACGGTCCTCTGGGGCGTGTTTACATCGGTAGAGAGTCTACCGGCCAATAAGCGAAGCTGATTAGACGAGCTTTCCAATCGTTTCAAACCAGGAGTGAATGTCCTCCCCTCCGCAGTATAATCGCGTCAGGTTAAAGAACCTCCAGACCATGAATACGGATGAACAGCAGTATTATGGTCGGGTTATGTCAGGCTACAGCAGGACTAGCTTCTCACAATAAATGGTTTGAAAAAAATTGAGATTGAGAAAGGAAGTGTTTGTGTTGAGACACACAGTTTATGTAACTCGCCCCTTCCTAACATTACCTTTTGTCCTTCAAACCATGATGGCAAAGGATGTGCATAGGAGTTGACGGAATAGGCCTTCAGATTCTGAGACTAGTAGTCTCCTCACTAAGAAGTCTTCAGAAATATTATGTGTACAGATTTATGGTCATCCAGGGGTATAGATGTTTGAAACTTGCTTATGATACAGGTATGCGTTATTACTTGATACAGGTATGTGTTACTTGTACTGGAAGATATTTTTTTGAACAAAGGACAACAAATACATAATATATAATTTCATGTTTATTTCTATTTATTGCACATTTGCAGAAACAAAAACTAAAATGACGTGTTTTGACATTTTAAACCAATATGTCCATAGCTGGCCAAAACAAATGCTTACCAGCGGCAGGATATATTGTGAGACATGCAAATTAACATAAAGGTACACTAGGTCTTTTTCTGAAGCCCAGACACATTTAAAACACTGTCTGTCTCTTATAAACACTATTGATACCAGATACTGTATGTAGTGGCCATCAAACTGCACATCAACAGTCCCATATTAGCAGCTATAAGTGCTGCTTTAAAGCACATGTAGACATGCTCATTGGTTAGGCATTGAACATGTGATGCATAATCCACGATTAAACTTAATGTTTTTTGCTGGCGCGCTGCCATCTGTAGAGCCATTGGAGGAAGGTTTTCCCCTCCACACACATGTCTGGCAGGGCAAATTGGGCAGGCTGCTCCCACCTACAGATAAACACAGAGAACATCAGAATATGATAGTTAGACACACAGCTTGGAGCTTTTGCACTCTCTCAGATTTAAAGGAGATCTTGCAGAGAGTCCAGTCTGGATCTTCATTGTAGTAGTAGTAGTAGTAGTAGTAGTAGTAGTAGTATGCATACCTGCAAACTCATAAGGGTTGAAAAAGGTGACAAACTACCGTTGCGCGCGGGCGGGGGCGGGTAAACTAATATATTAATAAATTAATTGTACATTAATTGCGGTACATTGCATGGAGTAGTGTTGGCTATATATTTTATATAAATATATTCATGTAATATACATATAAATCAGACCCTCCAGGATTTCGCGATGTTGCGATTTGCAACTTCAATGCAACTTCAACCAATCCCCGCCACTTCATCGCGGCCATGCAATTTTGAGGAATCACCGCACCTTTCCCGCAACTTCCTGGAAGGTTTCTCGAAATATCACCTATTACTCGCGAATGAAAGATCAAGGGGTGCAGAGCTTTTCCTGCTCCTTGTTTTGCGGTGCAAATATTACTGTTCAAAACAGCTGCTAATCACAATATTCTTGATCATTTAGGCTATTGCCATTTATGTTACGTTTCTGTTATGAGGCAAGTGTTACCTTAAATTACGCATTGGACTGAATGAGCTCTTTTCCGTTGCGCGCGTCTCTCTCTCTCTCTCTCTCTCTCTCTCTCTCTCTCTCTCTCTCTCCCTCTCCCTCCATGTGTGCGCGCGAGTGTGGATTCCAAAAGCATAAGTTATCTAAATGACGAATTGAGGCGGAGTTGAAAGTTATTGGTAATGTAGGCTACTGTAGAACTAGCTCCACGAAAAATTCGACAAAATTGATTTTCACCGAGCCCCCTTTGTCAAAGGACACTAAACGCACATTAAGTTGGTTCCCATTCTTAGGTCTATCAGAATTCAGAACAGTCATTTTTTTCGGTTTGTGTAAGCTAGCCTGCATCTTTTCCATGTTTTAAGATATCAAATCCTGTTTTGGTTTGTATGAAGTACAAAGCTTATTAGATGGCTTTTATATTTTTGCATTAAAATTAAGCAGATTTTTTTTTCAGCCAAGTAATTGCCACACAGTTATTTATTGTATGACAAACAGTACAGCTCTGGCCTTGCTTCTTGCTGTGGAACTGCTTCATTTGTAGCTTCTAAATATATAAAGAGTGCTAGCTCCCTGGCAATGGCTTCACATTAGGTATACCACAGTTTTACTAATGCTTAGTCACAGTCTACTAGTGCAATCAATCAAGCCCAATATGATTAAGGTTATGGTAATGAATATGATGAAGCGGAAGATTATGACATGCAACAACCACTCCCTCCTTTGCTTCAAAGCAGCACTTCCATCACTATTTCAGATATATTTTTAATATAATATTTTGTTCTGGTTTACAGATGAACTTAGATGGCATGTAGTCATATAAAGGGTTGATAACTAAAACCATAATTGCCATCAGCCATCTATGATGTGCATTCTGCAGTTCTAGATGGTAAACAACCTCAAGATAAAAGAAAACCTACAGTTGCAATATGGCATTGTTCACTGCATAGCTATAACCACCTACCATCATCAAACACATCAAAATGTGCTGCTTTAAAAAAAAAAAAAAAAAAAAAAAAAACATGCAACTTTCCGCAACTTTTCCTGGCCCCCGCAATTTTCTCGCAATAAAATGCCTAAAATCAGCGCAACTTCTGCCGCAACTTTTCAGAAAACCTGCCGCGAAATCAAGCATTTTCGATCGCAACAATCACAAAAAAGGCCCGCGAAATCCTGGGGGGACTGATAAATGTATTTATATAATATATTTATAAATATTTTTCAATGTTTTTCCATATGAATGAAATGGCAATAGGCCTAACATTATTTTCTACAATAGCATTTTGTCTATACAACAATTAAAGGCCTCACAGTAGCCTATTTGACCCAGATTTTTTTTTTAAAGTGGCGGAAATGGGCTTCCATATTGAGCTCCTCCTCCGTCTAAAATAATAGCCTGACAGGCCAGACTATCACATAAAATGTACAGAGTAGCCTACGTCTAGGTTTCTAAGCTAATAAAATAATTCCATTTAGGCTAAGCGACCAAGCCAGCCAGGGAAGGTACACGTGAACAATTTGAAGAATGAAAACTCTGTGAGGCTGGCGCACAGGTTTTAGAAAAAAGTTTTCTACCCTCTGTATAAAGGAGTCCACTAGAAACGCAGCTGTAGGGGTTAAAGCAATTAGGAGAAAACAATTTCGAAAACCTGCGCGGCAAGCCCAAAGAAATTGCTTGCTTTACTAACAAGTTTCTTATATGACATTTTCGACCATTTAGATTGAAGTTAATATGCCTGCCGTTTGCTTTAAACTGCGCTTTTCTTCCATTACCAGTCTTCCATTACCGAACGATACCGATGACATAGCTCATATTTGGCTGATTAAAGCGGCAATTTAACTGTACAGCGACGTCCGCAAAGCCACCGTCTATCATAATAGCATCAAAACTATGTGTTTCCATCTTTGTTTCTCTCTTAAAATAGCGCTAAATTGTGTCATTTTGCTACGTTTTCATGGCAGCACTGAGAATGGAAATAGGCTATGTTAGATGATTCCATGGCTGCTCTGTTACCGGTGCGCCTCCAGACTGGACCAATGCGGTGGGGGAAAAAAACACGCTCTCTGTCATTGATTATGATGGTGTCCGTGCTCCTCGCTCATTCTACAACTATAATAACAGTCCATGGTTGGTTGATTGTCAGCTTGGTTGGTTGGTTGGTTGGTTGGTTGGTCGGCCGTCACCCCCCCCCCCCCCCAAAAAAAAAAAACTCTTCGGATTTACACGATTCACGTAAATGACCTATTTTGATTTCAAAACGGCGAATTTCGCCGAAAGGTGACAAGTTTGCAGGTATGAGTATGACGACCAGAATTTACACTGAATAAAAGAATAGAATATTGCCATGAAGAGATTCTCACTACATCAAACCAGAGACGGTTGATCAAATGTTCATCAAGTATCTTTGATCAAACTATGACAGATTCAGGTTCTGTTTCAGAATGTGGCAGTAACTATTCCTTGTTTGACAAGACATTGCCACCCAAGATGGCAGCAAGGTGTGATGACAATTTGAGCTTAGTCACTAACTTTCGTAAGCAATAGTAGTGTGGAACTACCCTGAAAGATATGCCATTCTGTTGTAACTGGATAATCTGATTTTACTAGATCAGCTACTGTTCAAATTTCTGGTCCCCAGGCAAGCTTTTAATAAAAAATGAAGTCAAGGTTGTTTATGGATTAGTTGCTTTAGATAAAAGGGTCTGCTAAAATGCATAAATGTAATGGATAACATTTTACTCTAGGTTGTTCATGGACTGCATTTAAGATTAATTTATAGTAGGCCTAAACCACATTCTTGAAACACCTGATGCTGAAAGGCTGACCGTACCAGTGTTTGATGGCAGTCTTGACTTGAGAGCAGTTGTCCAGGCCCTTGTTGCAGTGGCTCAGCGCCTCAGTAGCTCTGGGTAGCACAGACTTCTGCAGGTCCTCATCCATACAGCGCACCTTCTCCAGCAGAGCTGAAACACAGAGCACCCAGGGAGGATGGGTAGACAACATCAAAGAACAGAGACAGAGTGAGATATTCTAGAATGGTTACTTTTCAGTTACTTTTTACATGTTCAATTTATTCTTGAAATAAACTTTAATGTGTAGTTGTTAGTTTTGGGCTTAAAAGCATGTAGCTTCAGAATCCATCACATGACCATTTGACAATGCCAAAACTAGTTGCCCTAAAAGGTACAGTACCATGGGCTCTTACCTTTGGAGTCTGGCACAGGCAGTTGGCTGATGGCTTTGTGCACGGCCGCTGTAGTAGAGGACAGCAGCAGGAGGGCGTTTCTACGGCGACGCATCTCCACACGCTGGAGAGCCACATGGCTCAGAAGCTCCGCCGGGGCCTGAAAAATAGATTGTCTCTCAGATAGTGCAATAGACAACAACGTCATTCTCCCAGCGCAGAGCAGCAACAAAACTTCAACAATCATGGAAATCAGTTGCCAACATCCATTCGATGATCAGATTATTTATTTAAGGTTCAGAATTGTCTCCCATGACTCAGAAGCATTTACATTTAAATGCAATTATGAGAACCAGTTCTTCTTCGTACCTCCAAGGGTTTCTTCAGACCTAAACTGAGAGCCAACTGAGAGGTTACTCTACTAAGAGAGGTCACTTGTATTGAGCATTTCAACAGTTTGACCACCAGTATCATTGCCTAATATTCTAAATGAGCCAATTTTTTATAAGGTTGTTTGATGTGATCTAGATGTAGCACAAAAAGGGAACACAATAGAATGTTTAGGTATTATTCTTGTATCATTGATGGTCTAAAATTCTTCAGACTGCCCTTGACTATGACCGCCCTTTCTGCACTCAAAATCTCCCTCGGTTAGCAAGACTGTCAGTGTATGTGCTCAGGTATGGTGTGTGTAGTGTAGTGCCCTCATATCGTTCACCTTGTACATCGGGAAATCCAGACTGGCGCAGAGTTTGAGGAATCGAGGGGAGTTGATTCGATAAATGGAGAGTTGACATGCAGGGACCTTCTGATCTCTAGAACAACACACAAGCACACCTGACTTCATAATACTGCTAGTCGAACTTAATCAAAGTGCATATCTTATACTATGAAAATGAAAATCTGTTAAGCAGCAACTATAATGAACTGATGAATTAAGGCAAGTATACCACAGATCATAAAAGGAACGCAGATATATACACAGATCTCAAAGACATAGAAGCACACACAGGACACACAGACGGAATTCATACCCGTTGATTTCCCTGCAGTCCAGGGCAGCCATTGGCACACTACCAAATAATCTAGTCTCCATGACCACATAGTTCCAGAGTGAGCCGCTGAGCTCAGTGATCTCCTCATACAGCGGTAACAGGTTGGTCTTCAGGAACTGCCTGATCTGGACAAGGAGTGATATAGACCAGAGGGGTAATCCAAAAAGGAGTTAAAGTCAGAATTTGAGATTAACTGAACATGTAACTACTAAATCTGAGCAGTCGGTAAGGACGTTATGTATTGAGCAACATAGCCATGAGTGAAAATGACTGAAATCACAGCCTCCGTGCACTTCTCAGGGGTAGTTCTGCAAGTTCTTACAGAGGTTTAGAAGAGTGAATTTAATGTAACAAAATAACAGTTGTTTGGCTCTTCAGAGCTATTAAGAGCCCACTGAATATTGCTGTTCTTAAATGGATGGCAATTAACTTTGAGCTGGAGTGATTGTGAAGGATCTAATCATACTCTTTGACCGAGTTCAGACAGTACTCCGCTTTTTGGAATACCACCTGGACTTGAGTCTTTTTCTTTTGTAGTGCCCATCTCCACTGAGGATCTCTTTACGTCTTTAACTTCACCAAGGTGTAGGGAACCAGGCCTTGATGGCAGCGTCAATTTAGCCTGACATAGCCCGACCATAATACTGCTGTTCATCCGTATTCATGGTCTGGAGGTTCTTTAACCTGACGCGATTATACTGCGGAGGGGAGGGCATTCACTCCTGGTTTGAAACAATTGGAAAGCTCGTCTAATCATCTTCGCTTATTGGCCGGTAGACTCTCTACCGATGTAAACAAGCCCCAGAGGACCGTTCCCAGACCATGGATACGGATGAACATTCGTATTATGGGCGGGCTGTGTCAGGCTAGGCCTTGATGGCAGCGTTTAATCACCTCAGCGCACAAAGCATTAATATTTGAACTGATCAGCAGTTACCTCCGAGTGCACTCGGGTCAGCTCCTTCTGTGACATCGAGATCCCAGTGATGAGGACTCGCACTTTCTCCTGTCGGTTTGCCTAAAATGGAGCACAGCGTTAGTTCAGGCAGGTCACGGAGTCTCGCTAGCTTCCCTGGTTGGCCCCGCAGACTGCCAATCAAACTGCTCAGCTGACTGCCAGCTGATTGCCAGCTGAGTGCCAGCCGGCCAAGCCCCGCTTTCATTGGCGGAGATAATTTAGAGCGCTTACTTAAACTGCCTTTGCCATTCTGCTGCCATCTGCTTTTTTCTGCAACTTTGCCACCCACCTCCTCCCCGTAACCCCCTCCTACTTCTGACTTATCAATGTCTGTCATTGATGTTTGTTCTGTTCTGTACCCCAGTGGGGGGTTTATTGCTGCTCTCCCTGCCTTGGGCTTTCCGTGTTTGAACATGGAAGGGCAGGGGCCCCCAGAACAGAGCATACTGCCAAATTATGTATTTCATGCAATAGTAATAAAAATATATTTCTTGACAAAGTGGTCCTGACTGAAATATCAAAGTGGCATTTCAAAACAGAGTATGATCTTTGGAGCTGCCTGATATCTGAACATTCCACATACATAGCAGTCAGGAACTGCTGTGCTCTGTTTGACCAAAGCCCTACATGGTCTCTACACAACTCTTCCAGCATTATGGAGCCCTTTGGAATTCAACAATATAGCTTTTTTTTTAGCTAGACTTTTGCTAGACTTGAATTATAGTCAGCAAGCGGTGCTGGTGTGTGAGGTTCCATTGAAAACTAGATGGAACAGAATATGTTGGATGCGCAGTGCTCTGCACTTTGTCTGAGCCAGTAGGGGAAGGTAGTAAGGCATTTTGAAGCCTTCTCTCTCACCACTGTCCTCCTTAGAGCCATGATGCTCTTCTGCTGCTCACGGAGGCTGTGTGAATCCCTCTCCATCTGCAGGGCCTGTGCCTCCATCTGAGCACATTGCTCCAGGATGCTTCGCCTCTCCGCCGCCTTGGACACTCGCTGGAGCCTTTGGCTCAGCCTATGGTTCAGCAGAGTGGAGAAGACAGAGCACAGTTGGCAATACAGTTTTGGTGCTGAAAGTCTCTAACTGAATCACTGTGTCCTCCCGAACCTTAAGGCCTGGCACAAACTCTCAAAGACCTAACTGAAATAACTTGGACAAAGGCAATTCATGGCAGTTAAGTCTGTAACAGTTGAGTGCTTGTGGCGTGGAAGGGCATTGGGATTAAAACTGTGCGTCTAAATACAGGGATTCTATCAAAACTTTGTCATTTCCATAACCTTGAAAAGGTCTGTGTATTAGAATGAGCTAGGTTTTAAACTCATTTAAAAAAATTTTTTTAAAAATCTACCAAAATATAGAACATCCATGTGTGTCTAATATTGTACCTCTTAACCTGCACATTTTCATCAACAGTAGAATTTGCTAAAGAGTAAATGTAGAGTGTTGCTCTACAGTAGGTGTTGATGTGAACGTGTGGTTGTGATGCATACTGCTTGAACTGGTCCTGGTCATCCAGCAGCATGGTCTCTTCATTGAGCATCACTCTCAGGTCATTTCTCAGCTCCTGAGCCCTGGAGCGTGTCTGGGTCAGCTCCACCACTCCTTGCTCTGCTTCCGCCCAGGCCGCCTGGACAAATGCAAATATGGATGGACACACGCGCACGCGCGAGAGAGAGAGCGCGCGCGGACACACACACACACACACACACACACACACACACACACACACACACACACAAATATGGCTAACAGCTTGTAATTTCTAACAAAAATTCATAATAAACATGACAAAATATGACAAATGTAACCTGAAAGAGTGTCTTGAGTGAGGGTCGTTTCATCTCTTTCTCCTCATCCTCCTGTGATCTGTAAAATCACAATAATGACCACTGAACCTGTACTGAGTTCATTAATCACATCTCCAGCATCACATATAAGAACATAATCAATAATGGAATAACAAAACACAAAGGAATATAAAGCAGAGTTGCAATCTTAAATTTCAGTTTTAAACTATTTAAACTATTTTAAAGTATAAACTATTAAGTTTTGACCACTTCAGTGACCTTAAACACTAATTATATAATTTGCATAAGATGTTATGGGGTTTGAGCTAATTAACCCCTGGCAGCTCCCCCACCCACCTGTGTTTGATGGCATCATCTCCCCCCTCTGAGGCTGAAAGCTGCTGGTGAGCCCTCTGCTGTTGGTGGGCCAGCACATAGAAGGCAGCAAGCACATGGCTGGGAGGATGGGACTGCAAAAAGGCCTGGGGACATCACATGAAGGCAGAGAAGGGCCATTCAGACAGAGAGGTTATATTCAGGTCATGACACTAGTACCCAGACAAGCCTTTTGATACACTGCTTACAGCCCTACATGGTTCATTTCCTTCTGAATAAATTAAGTCTCACTACCTATTTATCTATTGATCTGGTATACACGGCCGGAAAAGTATTAAACATGGCAACAACCTTAGCTGTGACTTTCATTGTATTTAGTTACACAAGGAAGATGTTTGTGTACCTTGATAGCATTCAGCCAGTCCTTGTAAGAGGCCTCTTGAGATGGAGTCAAACTGAAACAGGAAGAGGGAGATAAAGTTGAGACTTGAGAGGATCATCAGCAGGCACACTGACCGTTTAGAACCGCTGAGGACTGGCTGAACAACAGAGGCTGGCTACTCACTGGTCTGGGCATGCAGTATCTCCTTTGATCTGTTGGTCCTCAGCTTTGGCGTCTGCCTCGGCCTGCACGGACTTTAGGAAGAGGACCCTGTCCTCACACAGCTTCCTCACTTCATGCTGGGGTCAGGGAGGGAGACACAGA
>JAODXP020000020.1:16378317-16400817 GCA_027497455.2 Sardinella longiceps
GCTGTTTACGCTGTTTCCGCTTCCGCATTCGCAAGTCGTAGCCTAAGTCTAGTTTGTTGCTCGTGGTAGATAACCTGCATCTCGATTTTATTTTATTTTACAGTATTTATTTCAAAGTTTTTTACTATGAGCCTGCAGCTTTCAATACGGTCCTAGTCTTTATTAGACCGTTTCTGACTGTCACCTCCTTTATCGGATGCTATTTAGTTGGCCCAGCCCCAACGCTCGGGCCCGGGTAATTTAAAGACTGTTAACGTTAGACCGGGATATTAAGTTATCAAAACATTCCTGGACACCCTAACACAACCCAAGACAATTCAAAATGTCATTATCTCCAGAATCAATGCTATTCTCAAAAGCACTTAAGCAGATCGCTCACCTGAAGGATGAAATAAAAAGGTTGGACATGGAGCTTCAGAAGAAGGAGTCGGTGCTGTCTCGCTGCATAGCGGTGGCCACAGAACAATCCAGGCTACTTGCTTCGACCAGTGCTGCCGCACAGGACACCATTCTATGGGATCCCTCCACCTGCCCTCGTAAATTCACCTCGACTCCTCAACCATGGTCAGAGGTTGTGATCCGAGGACACCGTAGACGGCCGATAGAGGCAAACCCGATGGCAGTAATGCCCTGTCTGGAGCTCTCCAAACGGTTCGATGTCCTGTCTGTAGAGCCGTCTGATGATCCGGGGGAATCAACCTCACTCCCGCTCAATGGTCTCCAGGAACCGGCGGCGCTCCAGCCGTCGGTGGCCACCAAACCGTCATCACCGCTCCCGACGGATAAATGTCCATCCGACTCAACTCCACCACCGGCTGGTGCTCCTTCTGACCGGCCGACGAAGGCTGCCATGCCAGATGTGCCGGCTGCTATCCTGCCCCTCGAGGTTCCGGCGCTGCCCTCCATCCAGTCTGTCTCTCCATCGCTGGATGACCCACCTCCTCGCGCGGTCTCAGGAGGCGCACGACCTCGGCAGAGGCGACCGAGGAGCTCCCCCCGTCGGAGGCTGCTAAAGGCGGCCGTCTCCCGGCGATCCGTGGGCCATCACCTGCAGCCTGCTGATCCACCGTTGAGAGATCTGCCCTCTCCATCTGGGCCTGGTTTGACGGCTGCAGCATCCCAATCAACGGAGCTTCCTCCACCCGGCCCTGGGTCCGTCAGTGAGACCAGGGTGTCACAGCAGCATGCAGCCGACACACTCCGGCATGGCTGTCAACCTCTCCCCCCGACTGCACTGTTAATCGGGGACTCCATCATCAGAAAGGTGCGTCTTTCCAACACTATCACCCACTGCTTGCCCGGTGCCACTGTTCCAGTGCTGAAGGGCGAACTTAAATCCCTACTGCCCACTCTTCCAACGTCTGTTTCCACAATAATCATACACGTGGGTACTAATGATGTAGCACAGGCACAGTCGGAGCATGTTAAATCTGCTTTTATGGACCTTTTTAACTTTTTAAAGTGCACAGGGAAAAATGTTTTTATATCCGGCCCCATTCCCACTTTTCGTCGGGGCGACATGAGGTTCAGTAGAGTGCACAATCTCTACACATGGCTTCGTGCCGAATCCCGTGTCCAAAAGCTGGGCTTTATTGACAATTTTGACCTGTTCTGGGAACGTGCCTCTTTTTACTTCAGGGACGGGATCCACCCAAGCGCTGTGGGAATTCAAAAACTCACTGAACACCTAAAGCTTGTTACACATCCACACCTGAGTCGCAAATGACTGCTCAAGCGAAAAGACTTCCCACACACCCCCGTTCCACCTCCGGCACACTACACTGTTGAAAATATTGACAGCGCCCTCTGCTGTCCGTCACAACTTCCCATTCCCGTAATCACCCGCCCAAGACTGCCAAAAGAAAAATCACGCACAGGGGTGAACTTGTCAAATCTCTACCCCTTTCCACTCCAACAAACGAAGTCTGTTCCAGTTACCCCTTCACCTGTCAATGCAAAACTTTGCCTTCTGAATATCAGATCACTTTGTAACAAATCTTTTTTAATTAATGAGCTTATTTGCACTTATGAACTTGATTTCTTAGTTTTAACTGAAACATGGCTTGAACCAGCAACAAGTACCCTCACCCTTATTGAATCTGCCCCCTCAAACTTTGATTTCATGTGTGCCAACAGAGATGGGAAAAAAGGTGGTGGTTTAGCCACGATTTATAAATCCACCTTCCAGTGTAAACAAATGTCACTAGGGGTTTTTACATCATTTGAATATCTGTGTGGACTTGTTAAGCTTTCTCCTAATATTTTATTATTGTCTATCTATAGACCTCCAAAGCAATCAGCCAAAGTCTTTCTTGACGAATTAGGTGAACTACTGTCATCTGTGTGTATGGAGTTCGACTGTATTGTCATTTCAGGGGATTTTAACCTTCACATTGATGATCCCGAAAACACATATGCCATGGAACTTCTTACTCTGATCGATAATTTTAATTTAACACAACATGTAAAGGGTCCAACACACAGTCATGGTCACACTCTCGACCTTGTTATTACAAAAGGTCTGTCTGTCTCTGCAACTGTCATGGACTTGGCATTATCTGATCATTTTGGTGTTTTCTTTGATGTCTGTATGCCTCCCCCTAATCCAAGTAGACCAGTGACCATAGCAAAGAGAACCATAAGCAATGACACTGGTGCTCTTTTCCAGCAAGCACTATCACAGGCTCAGAGTCATTCATCTGACTCAGCCAATGAGCCTGTGAGTACTTTTAACCTCCAAATGACTCAAATTATGGATGCTATTGCTCCATTGAAATGTAAAAAAATTACAGACAGACAGATTTCTCCTTGGAAACTGAATCCAACTGTCAAGCTCTTAAAGAGAGAATGCAGGATAGCGGAAAGAAAATGGCGAAAATCTAAACTCCACATTGATTACCAGATTCTTAAAGAAAAGCTCCGCCTACATAACTCGGAAATTGCCATGGCCAGAGAGTGCTACTTTTCCACCATTATAAATAAGAATCTGAATAATACCCGTGCATTGTTTTCTACTGTGGAGAAGTTAACAAATCCGCCATTGCAAATAGCACCTGAGCTTCTCTCAGCTGACGGATGCAATAAATTTGCATCTTTCTTCCAAAACAAAATTGAGAAAATTCGCAGTAACATATCATCCCAACTGAAAATGACCCAGGAACTGGACCTCTCACCTACAATAGGGAAGACGGTGATGTCAGAGTTCAGTAGCATTGACCTTGCAACTCTAGAAAAAACAGTTTTTAGCATCAGTTCTTCCACCTCTGAACTAGATGTTTTACCCACCCATTTTTTTAAAACTGTCTTTTATCTCATAGCTGCAGAGGTACTCAACATTGTAAACACATCGCTACAGACTGGTACATTTCCCCAGCCTCTAAAAACAGCAGTTGTAAAGCCATTACTGAAGAAAAGGAATTTGGATGCATCTATGTTAAACAATTACAGGCCAATATCCAACCTAGCTTTTATTGGGAAAGTAATTGAAAAAACTGTTTTTAATCAATTAACTGTCTTTCTGAATTCTAACAACTGCTTCGACAACTTTCAGTCAGGCTTCCGGTCCAACTACAGTACCGAAACTGCCTTAATCAAAGTGGTGAATGATATCCGGCTTAACAGTGATACAGGGAAATCCTCCGTCTTGGTACTACTGGATCTTAGCGCAGCTTTTGATACTGTAGACCATGACATACTGCTGCACAGGCTAGAATACTGGGTAGGTTTCTCAGGCACAGTAATTGCATGGTTAAAATCTTACCTGCAAAATAGGCGTTTTTATGTATCCATTGGCAGCTACTCCTCAGAGACCATGCCCCTGACCTGTGGTGTTCCCCAGGGGTCTATCCTGGGACCACTATTATTCAACTTATACATGCTGCCCCTAGGACACATCCTCAAGAACAATGCCATCAGCTATCACAGCTATGCTGATGATACCCAGGTATATCTAGCCTTGTCACCATCTGACTATGGTCCCCTGGACTCTCTTCTTAGGTGTCTAGACCAAATAAATAACTGGATGACACAGAACTTCCTGCAATTGAACACTGACAAGACAGAGGTGATAATTTTTGGGAAAAAAGAGGAAAGGCTTAGAATTGCCGCCCATCTTAAAGCTAAAGGTCTTCAACCAAGAGACACTGTGAAGAACCTGGGTGTTGTCCTTGATAGCGACCTAAGCTTTAGTAGCCATATGAAAACAGTCTCAAAATCGGCTTTTTACCACCTGAAAAACATAACAAAATTAAGAAACCTCATGTCTGAGCAGGATTTAGAAAAACTTATCCACGCTTTTATCACCAGCAGAGTAGACTACTGTAATGGCCTTTTTACCGGACTGCCCAAGAAAACCATCAGAGAGTTACAGCTAATACAGAATGCAGCAGCAAGGGTGCTTAAAAGGGCCAAAAGGACTGAACATATTACCCCAATCTTGAAGTCCCTACATTGGCTCCCAATTAATCAGAGAATTGATTTTAAAGCACTTTTACTTGTTTTTAAATCACTGAATGGGTCTGGACCGCAGTACCTCGCCGACATGTTCCATCAGTATACACAGCCTAGGTCCCTCAGATCACAAAATCAACATCTTTTGACAAAACCCTCTGTGCGGACCAGGTCAGGCGAGGCTGCTTTTAGTTTTTATGCAGTCCAACTATGGAACAACCTCCCTCAACATATTAAGACTGCCCCCTCCATACCCATTTTTAAATCGCTGCTTAAAACCAAGCTGTTTTCAGATGCCTTCTGCAGCTTTTAACTTTATTTTAATTTTAGTTTTCTATTTTAATTTCCTATTTTAATTTTTCATTTCAACTTTCCTTTTAATCTTTTTATTCACTGTTTTACCTATTTATTCATCTATTTATTTGTTTTTTACTTATCTATTTTATTTTATTTCATTTTATTTCAAACGTATTTATTCTTCTATTTATTTCTTGTTTTAACCATGATTCCATACATGGTTTTTATTCTACTATTTTCTTTTTATCTTTAATCTTTATTTATTCATTTTATTAACCTATTTTATTTATTTATTTCTCCTTATTTTTATCTTACACTGCCAGTCTAGTCCATGACAATACAAGTTGCTTACCTGCGTACCTACAGTATGTCACCCTTGTTTTGTGTTTTAATTTGAACGATTTCTGACCTGACTGTTGGCTGCTATTGTTTGTTTTAATTGCTTTTGCCTTTGCTTTTTGCTTTTATCTGCTCTTTTGGCATGGTTTCTGTTTTATTTTTGTTTGTTTTTTGTTTTTTCTGTGAAGCACATTGAGTTGCCACTGTGTATGAAATGCGCTATATAAATAAACTGCCTTGCCTTGCCTTGCCTTATATTTATATTCAGAATTTATGTAATTTTTGAAGACGTCTGACGCCATGCCAGCGTGCACGGGCTGTTACAGTGCAGCATACAGTGTGCTCTGTGCTATAAAGTTAACACTGACATTCCTTTTTGTTCCAAAGAATATCAACTTCAACACTGTCGTTAACATTTACCTTTTTTGTTCATCTCACCTCTCTCTCTCTCTCTCTCTCTCTCTCTCTCTCTCTCTCTCTCTCTCTCTCTCTCCTAGTGACTTACAACATTGTCTTTTTGTCTGATGTGTCTATGTGGGGGTGCAAGGTGTACCCCTTTTGAAGTTCTCAGTTTTTGTTACTGTAGGTCTTTATTACCTCCACCAAGGAGGTTATCATGTGTTCGCCAGCGTGTGTGTGTCTGTCTGTGTGTCTGTCTGTGTGTCTGTATACAACATAACTTGAAAAGTACTGCTTGGATTTGGATGAAGCGTTCGTACAACATGTGTATTGGGATAAATAACTGATTACATTTTGGTGGCGACTGGTGATCCAGAACACCATCTGTGACCACATTGCCTTGGAGGAGGTTTGCGCCCTCTGAGTACTGTATTTGTTTTGTTGTGTGTGTGTGTGTGTGTGTGTGTGTGTGTGTGTGTGTGTGTGTGTGTGTGTGTGTGCGTGTGTGTGTGTGTGTGTGCTGTGTGTGTGCGTGCGCGTGCGTGTGTTGGCTATTTTCTTTTTTCATACACTTACTGTAACATACTGTATGTTGCATGTCATATGTTTTCAAAAACAATGCTAATTAAAAGTGGAAAAAAATTACTTGGCTTGAGAAATGTTTTGACTGGAGCACCTCAAACAGAGCTGGGGTCCCAAAGAACTGAAACTGGATGCGGGCTTGGATGCCCTGGCCAGTGGGGAAGCTGTCTCGTAGGGCGGGGGGCAGGGAGATGAAGGCCACTGTGCAGTCTAAAGGATCCCGATTGATGTGAACCTGAGGCAGAAACAGCCATACAGTACAGAATATGTAGGAATGAATGAATGAATAATGTAGCCTAGAAATCTACACGTAGTCTAGTGGCGGCAAATAGATTTGCTCAGTCACAACACTCTTATGTGTGCTTTTGAATTGGTGTTTACATCTTGTTTATTCCTCTGATTGGTCATATTGCATGCAGAAGTAGTTTGAAAGATAACAGCCTTGTTCTGCCCATGATTGAGTTACGGTGTACCTCTCGATTCTAGACTATACATTTTAATGTTATAGGATGGCTTGCCAGGCTATGAATGATGATGCTTGTAAAGAGTTTTAATGTTATCATTTCAAAAAGAGACATTGTAGAAAAGTGTAAAAATGCAAAATGTAAGATCAGGAGATGGGAGATATTATTGAAGAACACTCCATTTTTTCCATTATGAGTTTAAAAATATTAAAGTGGCTATTTGGAGGCTAGACATCTGGACTCACCCAATAAATATGTATTGAAAACCTTGTACAACATGTCAAAAGTATAACACAAAAAACTTAGAGAGCTTGTTTCTATTGTGGCACAAGAGATATTAGAGATTAAAAATGTTCTTTTTAAGAGTAAATTACCAGCTGCCTTTTGTTGTTGTTTGTTTGTTTGTTTTTTAGAAATTTTTAATTTTTCATCAGAGTAAATTAGCCTACAGGTACTGCAAGTGGTTGTCTTGACGATTACCATATGGTTCTCACCGTTGGCAGCTGGCCCTGTGGAGGGGAGGACACCCCAAAGGTGAGGTTCTGGAACTGGTCCGGGTCCACGTTCACCACTGACACGGCCAGTCCTGGAGCCACCAGACTGAAGGTGTCTCCAGAGAAGCCTGTCAGTTTGTCCCCTATGCCCTCAGTGATGTGCAGGATACTGCAAGAGAGAGAAGAGCAGAGGCCTGACTGTTGGAAACTGACCACACTCAGGTCTTGAACCTGCCCAGGCTTCCAGCTCAGTGTTTAAAAGCGTTCTTGAAGGATAGGGTTATGAGGATTTACACATACTACCGCCAGCTAGCCAAGGCATCCGTTACAGGTGCACTGTACGTTCAGCGTTATTACCTCCGCCAAGGAGGTTATGTTTTGCTCGGCGTGTGTGTGTCTGTGTGTGTGTGTGTGTGTGTCTGTGAGCAACATAACTCGAAAAGTACTGCACGGATTTGGATGAAATTTCCGGACAACGTGTGTATTGGGACAAGTAAGAACTGATTCGATTTTGGTGGCGATCCGTGATCCAGAACACCATCTGTGACCACGTTGTCTTGGCGGAGGTCTGCGCTCTCTGAGCGCTTTTCTAGTTTCATATTTGCCAATCGTAATCAAATCGTAGCCATCTCCCCTTGCCTTCCTTGTGAATAGTGAACACTGTGGGGGAAAAGATCTGGCCTTGGATGACAAGAGCGGGGCTGTAAACGTTAAAAAGCAATAGGGTGGTGGTGTCCGTGCAATTGGGTGTGAGTGAATGTGTGTGTGTGTTTACGTGCAGATAAATGCCACTCACTCGTTTGTGAGGTGATGGAAGTTGCTGTTTGACTGCAGGATATCGGAGAGGATCTCAACAATGACCATGCCCAGTGGTCGGGTCACCGTGGAAACGTTCACCACTGTACTTAGCTTGTTGACTATGGTGACGAGCTCATGATCATTCAGACCCGTGTGGTCGCTCAGCAGGCACTGAATCATGTCCAACACATCCTGGGCGTTCTCTGGACAAGGACCAGATGCACATGGTAATCCATAATTTCAGAATATATTGTTATTATTATTAAGGTATATTCCAGTATTTAGCACTTTTAGAAGTGTTTAGGATGAAATAGGATGAAACAAACAGAACACACTACAATTTAAATATGTGTACTGTCTGGAATGTGTTTGTGTGGCTCCATTCACAGATAATGCCAGAAAAAATATATATTTTTTAAAGGTGGTCTTCACCTGCAGTGACCTCTATGTCATCGAGGTCTGGGATGGTTGTCACTACGAATGGGCACTGCTGTAGATTGGGTAGGTCCCACATGGCTTTATTATTGGCAGCCAATAAGCTGTGATAGGAGACAGACAGTGGGAGGAAATAGACAGTTAGGCCTACAAACAGGGGCTAAAATGTTTTACTATAAGTACTTTGAATACTACTCACAGACAGATAAATTGGTAATCACCTGCCATTCAATAGAAATCAGCATCGCTCGAAAAGTTGAACGAGCAAGCAACAAATAAAATGTGTATAACCACTCATCGTTGTAAAAAAACAAAAATGTTAGAACAGTAACAGAACAGGTTAGCTTTAAAACCGAACGGGATAACGACGAGCTAATAAATAATGGACTTGGCAGAGGCAACTCCACTTGGTTATTTTGCCCTAATCAAGACACATCGGTGCCCATTTCCAGTACAATCATTTTCAAGACAGAATAGGCCTACTGTTTGGTAAATGATATGGTTACATAACACGTCTGTGACAGGGATCCTTGCCCTGTATGACAAAAAGAGAGGAACGTGCCATTACCTGAAAAGGACACCACTGTGTCTGCGACAGTACATGATATTTTGAACAAACACAGTTTCGACATCTCTGAACCAACACTCATATCAGTTGTCTGTAACACAAGACGTGTTTGCTCTTATCCGTATTTCCCCCCAATAATGTGTTTGCCTATTCTACAACAGGCGATATAAAGTCAGTCATTATTGATAGCCATTAATGACTCTCTGATGAAGAACACAAGCCTGGCACAGCACTCAACAAACGAGCCGATAAGAAGGGGCCATAGAGGCAATAAAATGCTATCTTTGTTGAGCCGTTTTACAACACAGCACTAGGCACCAATTTGTCCCAAGCCATCCTCATCTGGAAATGTCACGCCGGGCCTGTAATGCTGTGGATGTCTCTGCAAACAAACTCTGTGACATGCAATTCTCTGATTAGTGGCAGGTAAAGATAGCCTTGGCTGTCCAAGTCACTAAAAACGTTGGGGTATTGCTATGGCATGAACAGCAGAGACGGCTAAACACAAAGTGCTGACGAGGGATTTGCCTAAATTACAGCTATTTCTCTAGCCTGGTCATAACCAGCCTCTCAAGTCTATGCTTTTCTTCTAACGAGGATCTGGGATCTCGGCTATTGAGAAACAGTTGCTTGCTGGAGATGTTTAAAATCAAAAAGATAGGATCAGCCCTTGAATGATAGCCTATTGTATTTTCGCGCTGTACTGTATTCTAAAGTTTGCTGATTGGATCGGACATGACGCTTCCGTTCCAACGCAAACAAGGCCAGTGGCCGGAATCCCAGACGGAGTACTGGAGAAAGATGAGAATCGAGCAGAATTACGAAGGAAGGCTACTATTTCATAGCCTGGCGAATGCCAAACTAAAAATCACAAGTGTACCTATTGTATCTCTCGTAGCGGAAGCATCGTTTATTGGGCGCTATGAACTTCTATCATACCTCGGAGCCAATACCAGAGCCACCACGTGACGTAAAATGCAATCGAGGGCCGTACAAATCCCGTTTTGTTCTGCGATTGGATTGGATACCGAAAGCAGGAGAGAAAATCAGCCATGGTCACCATGCTGCTTTGCAGAGTGAAATGAAATAAGCATGCAAAGGAGCATGGGAATTCTCAGGCTAACTATTTCATGTAATGTATCACATTTCATTGGCTTATCACTTGGTCTGATATCATACATATGTGAACGCACCACATCTTTTGTGCAGTCTTGTTGGTGTCTCCCTCACAGGGGTATGATGCCACCTGCTGAGCCTTCATCTCTGGCCATTCAAACAGACCCTGTCTGGTCTGCTGCCGCTGCCTTGGACACTTACCTGGGGCTGGACAAAAACAAAATACAGGATTTTTTGACAAAACGTCAAAACATTGCACAGTGGTCATTATAATGAGCACTTTGGAGCAACTATGTTGTATGAAACTTGCTATACAAAAAAATAGATCAGTGAATACAGACCATAATGCAATATGATATTTTTCAATGTAAAGAAATGGTCTGCATCAGAGCATTAAGTCACATTAGAAACTTTGGTAGCTTTATATGAAGGTACTGTCATAAGCCTGACATGACACTGTCATTAACTATGACATGACATCATAGTCATAGTCAAAAAAAACCCCACTCATGTCATGACTCAGTGTCATGTCAGACTTATGATGGTACCTTCAAATAAAGTGTAACCGAAACTTTGATATCAGCATGAGTGCTCGACTGTAGTCTCCATAAAGAGGTATCCCCTTGTAAAAAAAATCATGCGTGGAACTTAACAAACATTTGAACCTCTTGTTCCCCTTTTAGCATATCTGTTGTCCCAGAAGAAAACAGATTTTGGCTATGTGGCTCTTGACCTTTGCCAAGTAAGACTCACTTATATGGGAGACTAAGATCTGGTCAAGATCTGCATCAAGGATGACTTCACCGAGTGAGTAGGGAACCTCCAGAGAGTTACGGATTTGGTCTATAGTCTGGTTTATGGAGCAGGATGTTGTTACTTGTACTTGGAACCGGCAGTTGTGACTGCAAATGAAGACAGATTGAGATTTTATCGTGAAGGAAATGAAGTTGTCCTGTAAAACATCAAACACATACCTAGGTACACAGTCTTCAATTATAAATGCATACAACGATACAAGGAGTTTTTATTGTCACATGCATATGATTACTACTTTAAAATGCAGTGAAATTTGTGATATACATACATTACCAATATCACTCTCACTATCATGAAATATCACTGTCGTCAATGTTATTCCTTTACAGTAACATTAGACTGTAACTTGTTACAAGGGTAGTGTGGAAAAAAATGCAGATTTGTGTGAAGATATCCATAATGCAAGAGATGTCATAGTCATAGTCATGTCATGCAGAAAATGTACAGAGAAGGCCATTTGAATTACCGGTAATTGAATATCATATTAGCCTGATTCTCACACATGCTGAACTTCTATGGATTCCAGTATGGCAGTTAGCCTGGCCGTTGCCTTCCTATGCAATTCTATTCAATTATCATCTCCCTTCAGTACTCCACCTGTGATTCCAGCCATTGTTCCTGTTCGCTTAGGATGCATCCCCATTGGTCTTTTATGTCCTCAATAGCACCTTTCAGGCAGTGCTGCCTTCAAGGGACTACCCTCTCAAACCTATGGTTAGGGTAAGGGTTAGGGGGGTGAGGTTTTAATTGGGGTTAAGTTAGGGCCTTGTGGCGTAGGTGACGTTGAAGGCTAAAATTATTATTGAGCTATTATTGAGCTTTTGGAATGCAGCACGATGATAGGCTATCAGTCAATGGCTGATACAGTCTTTTTGAATTTATACACCTCCAGCAAGTAATCGTTTCTCAATAGCCGGAATCTCAGACCCTTGTATGAAGCAACGTGTAGACAAAGGGGCTGGTTAGGACCAGGCTACAGGTATATGGCAGTAAGCCCATCTCTGTTTTTTGCAGTTCGCCTGAGGTAGCAAAGCCAATGGCATGACATGACATAACACCACCTTGATTAAGATGCATAGAAGATCAGTATTAGTAGCCTCGTGAGACCAAACTGATTTCGCAAGCTTCAGGTCTTCACTCGCAGCTCAGTCTGGCTACTCTCCATTGATGAGAATTCGGAGCAGTTTGCCAAACAAACGAACCAATCAGCGTTGTCTTTGAGGTGGGTTGAGGTGTGGCGCAACGAGAAGCGGGTCTAAAGTACGTACTGTATGTTAGTACGTCATATGCTTCGTTGGTCTGATTGGTTTATTTGGCCCGTCTATCACCAACATAGGTGGTGATAGAAAGATACCTTATCCAATCAGCCAAAACTAAAATAACAAACCAAAACTATTTCAACGGATGGTTCCCAGCTGGTTCCCATCTGGCGGAGTCAGGTTACAGTATTTGTGGGTATCAGGCTAATCTTATATAACATAATGCATTTGATTAAACAGTATGTACTGTACATAATGCACAGTCCTGTTTGGTTTAGTAAGCCGTGAATCGTTGTGAGTTTATCAATACTGAGTGAGTTCCATCATACCTGGTCTGAGAGGTGAGGGGTGACTGCAAAACACATATAAATGATAATATATCAGAGGTTAATTTCCAGCCAAAACAAAATATAATCCCTATTTATCACAGTACTGTAAGTATGTTTTATGTAGTAATATTATAATTATAATCCATCATAATTTCCAATTAATTTCCATCTGGATAAATGAACTATATACTACATGTATATCCATAAGGGATTACATGCTTGAAAAGTAAAACATACAATACTATACTCACCTGTCCTGTCTCATTAGATACATCGTGAATAGGAATTAAACTGTAACACACACAAGTTAAGTTTTTAAGCTTTACAAAAGAAATCAAAAACACTCTAATACAAATATTGCCGTAAAAATCTCAGAAATTAAACATTAAAAACATAACTGACCCTTGATCCTTTCGTAAGAACTTGAAGTTCAAAATAGACATGTTCTCCTTGGACAAAGTGTCATTAATCTGCAAGGAGATAATGACATTCATTAGAACAGAGAGGTAAATTGAGTAAAATATGGCATGACACCACCAAAGATGTACACATTACCCAATTTAGTATATTTTGCTCTGCATTCAGAGATGAACCAGTGAGAGTGACCGTCAGATCCACCCTGAAAAAAATCTCTGTGGTGCAAACAAACAGAAGAAAATATTAGTTGAACAAGTATTTATATTATATAACATTTAAATAAGTGTTCAGCTGCAAAGTTTTCATTTAACTCTACTTATTGTTGTGTGGAGCTATAAAAAAAAAGCCAATTCAGGCTGAAGATCCACAACAAGACGAGACCGTTTTAGAGAGAAGTTGCAGTGAGGTGAGTCAATCGCTGCATGCCGTTGCAATCAGATTCGCTAAAATTCAACATGTCAAACCACAGTTTTGACAATCACAGGAGTTTTAGAGTATTTAGCTACAGTCTCGTCATGGATCTTTCGTCTGTAGCCACCTTAACACAGACCTGAAATACCCCCAGGAGGATGACTGAGCGCTGGCAAGGTGGATGCTGAGGAGTATGCTGTTTCACCTGGATCATTAATGACAGAACATCAAGCCTAATAGGTTTTATATTACCGTAATATACTGTATGTATTCAGATCTTTGACTGAGGGAACATTTGCACTGCATTGATTTCATATTAGGTTACTAATATACTGAGGATATGCTGCTCATCTCTATCTTGTAATTCTTTAGGATATGGAGGACATTTGTCTCTGTGATTGATTATGAGTACATGGAAACAAATACAGTAGCAGACAGACCTGAGGGTAGAGTTGTGACTGGTTGGGAAGATGCTAAAGAGCCTGGGATCAAGCCGATAGACGTGACTAGAGATGGGTGATTGGTCGGAACAGTGCCTAAAAAGGACATATTCATTTAAGGCAGTATTCTCCCTGGTCCAAAACCAACACTTAGCCCTATGCATTTCAGCCTGCACACTGAGTACTTTTTTGGACTTAAGCACTTGGGTGAATACTGGCCTTATTGCAAAAAGGAAAAAATGAAGCAAAGAAATTCAGTAATGAAAGACCTCAGTTGAAATATCTTACCAGCTGCAGAGGTCATGGTCAAGGCTGTAGTTTCCTCTTCATGAGGAGGTTCCATTGTGAGCAGTGGGAATGAATCTAGAACACACAATCAAAGTGTATCAAATAGTATTGCTCAATAAATGTTTTAATAGTTAACTTCCTAAAGGTGAGTAGCACAGTAATAACTACATGTAATATTATAATATTAGCACTGTGTGGACAGTTTTCCAATGACAAATTTAAATCTGACCATACTAATCAGCTTGTTAAAGGAAAGATCCTTACTGTGCTTTCAGACCGATTCAGGCGACTTGGGCAACGGAAGTAATTGACTTTGTATTGGGACCGGCGATTTGGGCGACAAAAGTGGCAGGCGACTTGGGCGACTTGGGTGATAAAATCAAGTTAAACTTCGGTTAACTTTATGTAATGAGCTATGATGCGGTTGGGCGATTAACAATCAGAATGTCGCTTGACTGGGGAGATGCCTGTAGAGAAGCAGGATCGAATGTTTGAAAGCTAACGTCATGGGCAAATTTGCCGTTTTGGTTGCTGTGCTCAAGCAATGTTTCTTGGGAGTCTTCGGCGACTCTTGCCAATTTATCGGTCTCGGTCTGAACGCACAGTTAGGCTATTTTATTATGAATCAGAGTTGAATAGTAACTTTTTAAGAATATAGAAAAACAACAAAGTATCCCCATGTATAGTCAGGTCCTCTGTCAGGTCTTCATAGCATAAACCCATTAAGCTGTTTGTAGTTGTGAGATTTCACTGGTTGCCTGTAAGTCTGCTTACCCATTGGCCTGACAATGATTGAGCTGTTTATAGGTGACAGAAGGACATTTTCAGTAGAATATTCCATTTGCAACAGTGATGTCACATTCTGCTTGACCAAGCTGACATCAGCACCGGGGATTACGTTCAGATACACCAAACATTTGAACCTGTGCATCAAATAAGAGGTTTTTAACATTAACAAAGTGGGTAATCTAATCTCTCTCTCTCTCTCTCTCTCTCTGTGTGTGTGTGTGTGTGTGTGTGTGTCTTTGTGCATGTGGGATGAGACGACACTTACATTTTTACTGTTGATATACTCCTAAGTATTTCTCTGTCCTGTTGATATAGATAAAAAAGCTTCCCATGATAAACATGCCGAGATTCATACATTGAGAAACATTTTATTTGTGTCCTAATAGTTATCATTATGCAAGATCTGATATCACCAAGTAATTAGTATGGGTCAATTAAAAAGTTGTTTGTCCAGGAATCATATGAGGCAATTAGGCTGATTAATGATTACAGGTAATATAATTATGGTATTATGTTTTACAAAATAGATTTTTGCACAGGCCTGCGTGGTATAAACTAGACCATTACCTTTGGCTCTGTTCTCCCCCATGTTGCTAGTCTTTTAAAGGAAACAAAACAGCCATAGCTGGGTTAATTCTAGCCTGGTCATAACCAGCCCCTGGTTGGACTACGTTTCTCTTTACACCAGGATCTGGGATTGAGAAACAGTCGCTCGCTGGAGATGTTTAGCATAGTGGTTAAGGACCCCGAATCTAGTGGGCTAGTAATCTGCAAGTTGTGGGTTCGAATCCTGGCTGAGCAAGGCACTTAACCCTAAGTTCTTCTAGGGGAGACTTGCCCTGAACTTGATAGTTGACAAATATAAGTCGCTTTGGATAAAAGCGTCTGCTAAATGCATAAATGTAAATGTAAATGTTAATTTCAAAACGACTGGATCAGCCCTTGACTAATAGCCTATACTATGGTAATAGCGCTGCATTCTTTAGGTTCGCTGATTGGTAGGGGTTTGCATGTAGGCCCATGCGAACAAGGTCAATGGCTGAAATCCCAGACCCTCTGTGTAGTCCTAGGGGCTAGTTATTACTAGGCAAGGTTAATTCAGGAATTCATGAAATTCAATCTTCAAATATATTTAAACGTGTTTCATACAGCCTACACATTTGTCAAATTGAAAACCTACCTCTCTAATTTTGAGACCCACACTGTATGGATGTAGATATTAGATGGCAAAACCTTCCTTACCTATAAAATATATTACACAAAAATAAATAAGACAAAACGTTCATTATTAATTATATTATCAGTAAAAAAAAAACATTCACGATTAAAGTATTTAAATTTACTTAAGGCATCTAATCTAGTGTAAATCAATCCACAGCCCTGTTGTTCAAACTCACCAAGTGCTGTAGGGATAGGAAAAAGAATAAGAAAATTGGATACAACATAGACACAGAGAACAGTGAGAGTGAATGGGGCATAACAACTTACTTTCAGTTTCAATTCATTATGCCCCATTCAGTCAGCATTAGTAACTGGTTTGTTATTCGGTCTATGTAGCATAAAGGGCTCCGCACACCGCTTCCGACACAGTGCGGAGCACTCTACTTCCAACATTCTATTCCATTGTTTTCAATGCAACCCCGCACACCAGCGCCGAAGTCTTCCGCCGTCGGTTGTGAATTACGATTCAAGTCTATTTTGTCGGAGCCGTCCATTGACATCCAAAGTTAATTTCACCGGCTACTGTGCTAGGTGCTAGGCAAAATTGTCGGATACGAAAGTGCTCCGCAATGCTGTCGGAACCGGTGTGCGGCCGGCTTAAAATGTTCTTGTTCTTTCTCATGCAGGTACCTGGAACAATTGGGCTACTGATTGATTCACACTGGATTTCTCCTTTAATGACAGTAATGAAGTAGCCTGACATAGCCCGACCATAATACTGCTGTTCTTCCGTATTCATGGTCTGGAGGTTCTTTAACCTGACGCGATTATACTGCGGAGGGGAGGGCATTCACTTCTGGTTTGAAACAATTGGACAGCTCGTCTAATCAGCTTCGCTTATTGGACGGTAGACTCTCTACCGATGTAAACACGCCCCAGAGGACCGTTCCCAGACCATGAATACGGATGAACAGCAGTGTTATGGTCGGGCTATGTCAGGCTAGTAATGAAGTGCTCTTACCCATTTATGAACCAGATCTCTTGCTTGGTATTCATTCATCTCCTTGTTGTCCCAGCACTGAATGACAGTATTCATATGAACTTCATACAGCGACCACACTTAGAGAGAGGAAACACAAAGCAGCTTGCCTTTATCAAATTAAATTAAATCAAACAAAATGGATTCACTTATCTGATTGAAATGTTCCTGGTTTGCAAATTGACATGAAGACCTTGCTTCCTTTAAACAAGTATTCTTCAGGTACTTAAGTCCAAAAAAGCGCTTATCTCCATGCGTTTCAGCCTGAACTAAGCACATTTTTGGACTTAAGCAGTTGGGAGAATACTGCCCTTACAGACTGAAATCTGGACTCACCACACTGATAGCTGGCGGCCTTGACAGGAGCACAGCCGTGTGTGATCCAATTGTCGGACACCCATCTCACCACATTCCCGTCCACACACTGCTCCAGCTGACTGGCAGCCAGCGTTTGGTTCCACATGCGAAAGAGGGTCACGTTGCCCAGGAAGTTTGTTCCCGTCTCAAAATGGACTTCACCTTTGTCGACATAATGTGACACACCCAGTGTAAAATGGCCACCTCCAGCTATGTGGCGCCTGACAACAGGCAGAGGCTGTCGTTCACTGTACTGGATCTCAACAGATTTTCCATTTATGTACAAATGTGGCGACAGAGCGAATTGAGACCATGTGATGCAGGCGGAGTACCAGACGTTGAGGTGGACTGAAAACTTTGAGCTCCACACTTGGCCAAAAAGCGAGATGTGAAGGTGTTTCTCGTTTCCTTTTAGACCAATGTCACCATGTGCTTGGCCAGGGTGGCTGTACATGAAGATGGTCCACTGTGGAGTGGAGATGGACCTCTGGAAGTCCACACAGACGCTGAATTGATACAAGGTCGGGATGGGGGGAGCCAGCTCCCAGTGGGTGCAGCCATATCTCATGAAATCCACGTTCATCCCCCACAGGCTTTCTATTGGAAAGAACACATGAGGGTCAGAGAGAAGATATGATGTTGATGTATTATCATATTGTTTTTGTTTAAAGTTGTGTCCAACAACGACCAATAGATTAAATATATTTTAGATTACTTTTATTTTGTCACCATTGTTATTTCTATTGATTCTATTTAACAAATATGTGTAAGTCATCTATCTAAAAAAAAAAAAATACTGTACCTGCATTGATGAGAGTGGCGCCATTCAGTACCAAAATAATCAATAAAGTTGTGAATATGTTTGTATGTTTCTTCATCATCAACCCTAAGGACAAAGTTTTCACATAACTTTTAAATAGGACCTGAAGGAAAGAAGGATCTTTATCATTGACCCCTGAATACTGTGTGCATACTGTATATGAGATTACTACACATTGTTGTCGTTGTCTTTCAAATCATTTTACCTTGCCTGTTCAGCACTTTGGTCAGCTGTTGTTATTGTTTTTAAAGTGCATTTTAAATAAATGTGGCCTGGCTTAAAAACAAAACAAATATTACAAGACCTATTGACTGACAATGGAAAACCACAGTGAATCTATACGCAGTTAGAATAGTGATGGGAACATTGCTGATAAGCTTGTTTGATCCCTCAGTTAATTGAGATGAACAACACGAGTGTTAGGCCTATAAAGGTCTAGAACAAACACACTTCACCTGTCCACTATGGTTTCAAAGGAGATATACGAGGTCAAACCCTTTTACAAGTCCTTTTTAATTAGACATCTCTCTCTCTCTCTCTCTCTCTCTCTCTCTGTCAGTCTCTCATACAACCACCACCGCACACAAGATCAACACAGTCATCAAAAAGAAGGTGTCTGCTGTAACTGAATGTGCATATTACATAAAGATAACTACAATTAACACACAGCAAATATTCATTTAGATAAATATATCTGAAATAGTTCAATTAATATACGGCAAACAATCGCTTAGATAAATACAGTAGGCCTATATCTGAAATTGTTAAAATACAGACATCTATATCAGATATCAGATTAAAAACGAGCCTATTTGTAGCACATACACTGATACAATTAACAGCCTTTAACGTTAGCCTACATTACAACGTTACAACAATAAAAGACATTTTGATAAATAAAGACTAGAGTTCAGAATATTTTCTGAACAGTGTACAGTTAATGTGAAATGGTTTTACTTACCAAAGGCAGTCTCGTCTCTGGACACTGTGTTTCTGATGGAGAATACAGTAATCCAATACAGATAATGCCAACAGTGCCTTTACAGAACGTACTCACACCACAGGTTTGTCGATTGGCGAGGAAAGATTTATTATTTGTGCTGTTCCCAGTGCTCTGGATACAGCTGCCAGGGTCCTTAGCATCCATCCCCAGCTCCCACGCCCCCTGCTCCTTCCCCCACCAGTCAGAATTTAATGGCAGCCCATACAGTATCTATGACCAGGGCTACCTCAGACTGGTCAATGAGTTTTTTTTTTTTTTTTTTACAATGACAAGGAACCTTTAGCTTTTAGTTTGAATAAAAATTTGCTATACTGTACTGAAATACTCAGTTTAAATCAGTTCAACTACGAATAGTTTTTTTTTGGCTTAATTTGTTTTTACTTGACAATAAAGTCAAAATTGCCATTTGGTATTATTAGTAAAGATTACTTAAACTTTTATAATTAAACAATTACTTTTTTTTGTACTTTTCTGAAAATGGATTTAAGGGGTTTTGCATTGGGATTCTTTATATTTGTCCTCTTTCTCTGAACACAGTCCCCTACTGAGTGCACTTAAAGCACAGTACATACATCTATTTGTGTACACACAGTCCCCTGTAGTTTTGTCTTATAGCCTACACATCTATATATCTTATATCTTTGAACACAGTTCCTTGTTGTGTATTAAATCTTACACACATCTATTTGTGTATATGGGCAATTCCAGCGTTACGAACATGACATTTTCATGCATTGTTGATGAACAAAATGCCACATAACCTAGCAGTATTTCACAATTTTGTTCATATTCTTATGCAAACTCCATGGCTGAATATAGGCAAACACAAAAAATTAATATCATGATTTACATTACAAGAATATGAGCCTTTCAATTTGCGTTATGGACGTGACGAAAAACGGACAAACTTTTGAGAGAGAGTAGTTTTTGCTGTGTGTGTGAAATTTCTAGAGAAATGTACTACATTTATAATATTACTACATTCATACCAAACAGGACTCCTCAGTAAAGACAGAGAAAGACTTAATTTCAAATGTAAATGTAAAAAGGTTGGTTTTCATTGGGAGAAATGGTGTTATGGATGTGACGTTATGGACGCAACGTCTGGAAAAACCTTCCAAAACGATACAAAACAATTGTGAATGGTGGATTTTAACCTGTAATGACAGAAATAGTAATATAACAATAAAAAATAACTGATAGCATTGCAGATTTGTGTGTGTTATCACCCACTTATGCCCATTATAAGCCCCTCCATAGACTTACATTATAGCTGAATAGGGTAAAAATTTTAACAAACAGATATCCTTTCGAAACTTGCACAGTTGAATATTTACATCGAGATGATATTTGTTTGTATTGCAAGTTTTCTGAAAGAATTTGTATGTCCATGTAGATGAGACTTGAAGTTTTAAGGTGAGGTTTACTTTTTTCGTGGAATTGCCCATACATATTTTTCACAGTCCCGTTGTTTACACTTACACACATCTAGTTGTGTATATCTTTGAACAGTTTCCTGTTGTGAACATTTACACACATATATGTGTCTGTCTATCCACATCTGTGTTTGCAATTACATACTGTATGTGTGTTCATGTGAATGAGTTGTGCATCTAGATGAGGCAAAGCTAGACAAATATTGGACGACGACACAGAGGTCATATCTACGTGAAAACAACCTGGCTGACAGTAACTAATGCCAGATCTGAACATGTGCCCACTGAGTAAACGATTTTTTTTTTGAAACCATGAGAAAACAACACTTTAATATGTTCATATTAACTGAAATATCTCATAGACATGATTATGATCCAATGCAAAAGGCCGGCTATTTTGATGCCCTATGATCTTACTGAGACTGTTATTCATGCTCAACAAAATGCTGTAATAATGATCATTAAGAAACAGGGCATTAACTGTTACAATAAAGTCTACTGTAAAAAGCTCGAATTGAGATAGTGATATTACAATTGCAATATAAAAATGTATCACTAGATGGCATTACAGACACAACTGTTTTTGGAATCTGCTTGTATGCCAGGCGATCTGCGTCAGAGATGTGCAGCTTGCCACTTTTCCTTAGTAGTGTAGTTCATAGTAAAGCATGAGTTTTGTTCAGGTCCAACATCCTTTTGATGAAATTTAATGGTATCTATCTCATGCCCTGCAGCCTTTCACCTGTTTCATCAGCGCTCTGACATCCACTTCTCTACTTGTTCCCCGTCTTTTCTTAATTAATTAAGGTCCTATCAAATGACTTCTACCTGAAAACTACTTCTCAGATGGCATAGATTTCATTGAGTATAGAGTAATTCAATAATTGTAAGGAAGAGCATAAGGTTGATAAGTTGAACTTTATTATGCAGTTCATTAAAAAAATAATAATAATAATAAAAAAAACCTGAATTGGCATGGCCGAATCAGAGGTTTATGTCATATTCTAGTAAGGCACATACTGGGAACAAACACTCCCCAGTTCCGTACGTTAAACTACTGTGCATAACATGAAAGGTTGCCTAGAACAGCATGTCTTGGCCGCAGGGGTTGAGATGGACAATTAGAGAATTGATTTGAAGGTTCAGTGCAGATAACATAAGATTATGAACTGTTACAAAACCTGGGTACAGGGAAGTCATTAAATGATTTTACTGAGCAAACAAACACAGTGTACCATTTAACACTGTTGAAAAAAGACAAGAATAATAGAACAGACATTGGACCCTCCAATTAGACAGAGACACACATCACAGATGTACTGTAGCGGACAGATCCAGTACCTCAGAGTAAGCTATAGTTCGATTGGATACACGAAAATCCCCATAGGAGGTGCGTTTCCCAAAACTAGAGTTGCTAACTAGGCATCCTTTTTCCCAAAAGCATAGTTGCTAACTAGTTAGCAATTTAGTTAGTTGGTTATGGAAAACTGCATTGCAACCAACAAAGCTGCTAACTTAGGCAGCAACTATGCTTTTGGGAAATGGATGTTGGCAATTTACAATTGGGCAATTGTATCGCAACCAACAAAGTTGCTGACTTACTTAGCAACTTTTCTTTTGAAAAACGCACCCCTGGGCGTCGACTGGACATTTGTTTAGTAAGACACTGATATTCTGTACATGATTGCACCATATCCTGTATGGCAGGTCAAAGCCTCTCTGGTTGGTTGGCAAACTTCTCGCTCACAACTTCTTGGCGCAGTCGGAGCAGTAGATGGAGCCGGCTTCGGCAACGAAGCGTGTGTTGGCCAGGTTGAGGGAACACTTCTTGCAGTTGAAGCAGTAATCGTGCCACGCGCCGCCCTCGTAGTTCACTACGTTAGCAGCTTTCCCAAACCCTACAGCACATGACAGGTGACAAGGAATAAGAGTTTAATATGTGTCTGTAATGTGTCTATAATGATTCATTAGAATGAGTTATACTATTAAAACAC
>JAODXP020000020.1:16405817-16408317 GCA_027497455.2 Sardinella longiceps
ATCTTATTTGGAAATCCTGAAAGAATGTCAGTCAGCGGGCAGATGTCAGAGACAGGGCAGTGCAGGGCAGTGCAGTGCAGGGTTGAGGGCCAGTTTGAGGGCAGGAGACGGAGAAGGAGTAAAGAGAAAGACTATTGTTTAGGGAGAGAGAAGGGAGCATTTACACTGTAATTCTGAGGTTTACCAGTAAAGTTTTACATCCGCCAGACATAACATAACGTCTGGCTTTTTACATAGGCTTGCAAAGTAAGACTATACTTGTTATGACATTTCACAGAAAGAAAGAAAGACAGAAAGAAAAAGGAAACACTTAAGAGGCTCGGGAGTCTCTCCCCGTCTGCCCCCCGCCAATGCACTGTACCCACTGGGACCGCCCTAGGAAGCCATGGTGCGATATGTTTGCTTGGATATATCACTGATAAGACTGATAAGACTGTGTTTGTTCCTTTTTCCCTTCGACTGGTGCAGGGCACAGCAGCTTGCCTGGGTACTATGTATGTAATCGTAATGGCTAACAACAAAGCTATCTTCCTCTCCTATACTTTCCACATGTGTCTGAGCCTTGCTTGATAAAAGCTCCGGCTTGGTTCCATGGACGGAACAACAGGGGCACACCTATGGGAGAGAGGAGGGAAGAAACAGACTGGCTCTGCTTGCTGCAGTGGGCCTACTAAGTAATTCGATTTGAAGCTCAATAAAACATCCGATACCAGGGGAGGATCAGACCTTCTGTTTTTCAAATCGGATATTAAATGTCAATTAGGTCTTTGTGTCATTTATTATTTCAAGTAACCATGCACAAATGAATGTGTCTAGGAACAATCAGATTTGGCCTCGGCAAGACATGCTTAAAGGGAAAGAGACATTTAACTATATGGATCCCTTCTCACATCACATCCAGGCAGTGATAGGTCATATAAACAATAATATTAGTCAGTTAGCTGTTCTAACTGAATTTTAAGATCACAGGGAGATTTTAAAGGTGCCCTTCTCATACTCAAAAAAATAGTTAGTTCTCATGGCTGAAATAAGAGACTCAGAGCAGGGCTAAGCAAAACGTGGTGTAAAAAAATAACCCAAAAGAATTTGGTGCCTCTGTCTGCCGTATGTTGTTTGTGTGTGTCCAGCTGACAATGTTTCCATTTCTACGTGAATGGCAGGTGGGGTATATCAAAATCAAGGTCGATGTGTGTGTGTGTGTGTGTGTGTGTCCATAAACACTGTGTGTGAGTCTGGGTGTGGGCATGCCTGCACATATGTCAGGATGGCTCTGTGGTGAACGATGGAATGTTCTTGCAATGCCTTGGTGTTGGATGTGAGTATGACAAACAACCACACAAGAATGCCTGCCAGTTTTTTTGCTACGAGCACCGACGGTATCGCCATAATCAGGGTAATCAGACCACAAACAAACAAACAAACAAAACGAAACAAATAAACACAGAAAGATGGTGGAATAAACTATGGTATAGTCTAAACAGTTAGGGGCTGAGTAGTCTAAGAAAAGAGATTCATTCTCATAACGGGCTAGTGGTGAATGTGTCACCGGCAGACTCATGGTATGGCTATGTGGAGATCCCAATGGACTTTCTCAGAAGACGCTGTGGTTGTGGATGAATGCTATGCGTTTAATCAATGCAGAGTGCTGGAGCATCTGCTTGGACAATTTTTGCAATGCATCAGTACAGTAGGTGTGGCAAAAATCTGTGTGTGTGTGTGTGTGTGTGTGTGTGTGTGTGTGTGTGTGTGTGTGTGTGTGTGTGTGTGAGAGAGAGAGAGCATGTGCGCATGGAGTATGGTCTGGAAAGTGGGCCGCTGCTTTAGACCACAGCACTAAACAGCCTGCCATTTCAACTACAGCGCATCAGCATACATATTTCTTTTTAACACTGCAATGTCCACACTAAAAAGGCAAAATATTATTTATTAAAAATAATCTCCTACTCTCCATATTTTGACATGTAGGTTTCATTGTTCAGGGCTCCAGGAGATAAACACGTCAAATTCCAGACCCACAAAGATTCATATTTGAAATGGCAAATGTCTCCAGCAGTGTCTGTTTTGCAATGCCGTTCCCTGAACCGTCTTTGTGGTATGGATGTGGTTCACAGCACGGAGGCCCCCACATCTATTCTCAAATCTCAGGGCTCCTCCTGAGTTGACAGCCCTCACTGACCTTCTCTGCCTGCACGTTTTCTTCCCTTTTCTTCCTTTCTTTCCCTTTTCTTCCTTTCTTTCTTTCTCTTCATCTTTTTTTTTAGGTGTCCCTGCTACAGTACATTTCCACTTTTCTATCCCTGTATCACAGTGATGAGCGTACCACCCCCCTTAAAGGAAAGCTCTGCAGTGAATTCAAGTTGTTCGAGTTCGAGTTGACAACCCTCACTGACCTCTCTGCCTGCACGAGGTCACACTCTTTTCTTCCCTATTCTTCCTTTCTTTCTCTTCATCTTTTTTTTTAGGTGCTATGTCCGAGCCTGATTTGATCATCCACTTTCAC
>JAODXP020000020.1:16413317-16468317 GCA_027497455.2 Sardinella longiceps
ACACTATTTCAGCGTATAGCCAATGTCTACCTCTGCCCTCATGCAATATCTGAATGCTGACCATATCAAAATCTGAAGCGACTTCACTGGAGGAAACCTAATGGGTAGTGTGTTGTAGGAACTGCTGTGCCTCAAATTTTTTGGGTGTTCATCCTTGCAACGGATTCTTTCAAACATGCTGAGAGAGGGTAAAAGTTTCACTCAGGTGAAATTTAACAGTGAAGTAAGAACTGTTGACAGTATGATTTCAGGAGACTAATACTGAATATCTAATCCATATATCAATGACAGTTGCTCTGGTGTAAAAAAAAAAAATGTAAATTGAGTAAGTTATACATTTTAACATTTTAAATGATGTCGGCATTGTGCACTCTCTCTAGTAACGGTCTGAAGTACTGCTCGCTTTTCCAGCACATTGCGCAATATGATAGTCTGAGGTCTGAGACAATGTTGCGTTAGGATTATGAGTTGCTCCCAGGTAATGAGCGTATATCCTACTAATACTGAACAAATAGACAAAATAGAACTCACCTCCGGGAAATCTGAGGAAATCACCGTAGGACTATTGCGCACACTCTCGCGCTCACGTTTCCTTGGGTCTTTGAACAACCCGCATAAACTGTGCACGTACACTGAAGCAAGAGACTTGAAAAGAGGACAGGATATGATCAAAATTCTAGAGTCACTGTCTCAGCGAACCAGGAGTTCTCAGACCATGCTACTATTGGTTTAAGACTGTGGGGCACGTACTTCCCTTACAGCTTGGCTCCTTGGAAGCAAACTGGTCTCCCTTAAAACTCGGGATTCAGCGTCTATCCTGTTGTTCATGTAAGTTGCTATGGTAGCCTGTTTATATGGACTATGAAAGCCATGCAGGCTCATTAGGTAAGCCCACATGAAAGGAACGGCTATTCCCTCCCATTTCTATACTTGCGCGAACCCCTTAAACATTTTTAAGTGTCTCTTTCGCCCCACACACTCTGATGCGGAAAGAATGATATGAAAGTCATGAGACCATGCTCAGCCACTGTACAGCTCAAGGCGAGAAAGCTTGTACAGTGTACCACTTCTGCAGTGTTGCTACAAGGTTAGAGGGATTTCTTCTCATGTGTTTTCCAGATGAACATAGCTCATGTTTCGGGGTTAAGGTTTTTTTATGTGACATTTTAATAAGGCTTTATTTGAAATAAATAAATAAATAAATGAATAAATAAATATTTTTTTTTGAAAAGCGAATTAAAATGAGCCATAATATGACTGTAAAGTGAAACAAAGGAATTTCCAAAGTGCAAAAACCTTTAATCAAGGACTCTTACAGGACAAGTCTCATTAGTGTACAAAGTCATCTTAGAATAAGTAGCCTAGTTAGGACATGGCACTATTGCTTCAGCAAGGTTAGACAATACAGTATCAGGCACTTAGTAGGAACACAGTTTGGCTTTCACAAATGGAGCATCAGGGCTGTCATTGCACATGGTAAAAGTACTTGGTTGTAACAAATGATTAATCTCGCTACTCCTTTTACCTTTTTGCAAGATATCAGTGGCAGTCTTTTTTCTTTCAAATATTAAATACACAAAGATGGAAAGACAAACTATCCAGGATAAAAGTGACAACAAACAAAATCACCAGTGGATGAGACAAATAAATAAGCCAAATAAATACTTACTTACTTACTTACATACAAAAAGTGCACAAATATACACAAATACTAATTCAGAAGAATATGAAATAATTCTCTTATGTAGGTAGTGTGCTTATTATCTTTAAAAGAAAAAAAAAATAAATTAAATTAAATAAAGTCAGTGTCTGTTATGAAGTGGAAAAATTAATTAAAACACCATCAAGAGGTCCTACTATTAATACTAGTACTTAGAATACTACTGGTGTGGTGTAAGGTAAAAAACACAAAACAAAAACAAAAAACACGTAACATAAATATATTGCTTACTCTATACTCATGTATGGATTGGCCTTACAGGTATGGATTGGAGTGTTTAAAAAGGCTGAGAGGGACCACGTGTTTGTCAGTAGATTTAAAAAGGGTTTGAACTCGCAGAGGGATCTTGTTGCCTTGCCTAACCGGAAGGCACTGTGGGCCCATATAAGTGATTGGAGGAGCTGCTTCGTGAAACTGCGGCAGCAGCGCCGCTAACGGAACTGATGTCTGTGTACATGGGACTGCCCAGGCCCTCGCTCCCAATCAGCTCTGAGTCCTCGTCGTGCACGTCACCGCCACCCTGCAGCCGGCCACAAGCACACCATTAGAACTGACCGTTCAGTGCTTGGATTTGTGTGTGTGTGTGCGTGTGTTTAAGCACAATGGGAGTTCGTGCATGATTGTTGGTTGTGTGGTTAAGTGTTACGAGAGAATGCAGACATTGCGTGTGTGTGTGTGTGTGTGTGTGTGTGTGTGTGTGTGTGTGCGTGTGAAAGTAAGTTACGATGGGAGTTCATGCAAGTGTACACATTTGTTGATTGTGTGGTTAAGTATTACGAATCAATGCAGATATTGCATGTGTGTGTCTCTCTTTGTGTGTGTGTGTGTGTGTGTGTGTGTGTGTGTGTGTGTGTGTGTGTGACTCACCTGGTAGGCCTGTGAGGTGGTGAGACAGTGTGCCAAAGCCCCACAGCATGCGGGCAGGGTGGTGGTGAGAGGAGGCCCACTGTGTGTCAGGAATGGCTTCAGATACCTGGAGTGCAGAGTCAAGGCCTTCACCACATCATGTGCTTAGACCTCACCTGATCTACCTTTTACTTCTCTCTCTTTTTTACTTATCCTACCCCAGCCAAGACTAGACTGGGCAGGACTAGACTCTTTCTGGTTATATTAACACAGGACCCTAGCCTGGCGAATGGCAAACTAAAAATCACAAGTGATATTTAGTCTAGAGACCTACCTATTGCATTTCTCGTAGCGGAAGCATCGTTTACGATTGTCCAGAGCCGTTTATTGGGCGCAACGAATGTCTATCATAGCGTCTGTACGTACCTCGGAGCCAATACCAGAGCCACCACGTGGGGTAAAATGCAATCGAGGGCCGTACAAATCCCATACAAATGTTCTGCGATTGGATACCGAAAGCAGGCGAGAAAAACGGCCATGGTCACCATGCTGCTTTGCAGAGTGAAATTAAAAAAGCGCGCAAAGGAGCATGGGAACTCCCAGGCTAACAGAACCCCTCCATCACCCGTCTATTACAACATCTTGTTACTCTTTTCCATATATGACGACGGACCAGATTAAGCTCTTGCACTGCTCTCTTAACTACTTACATTGTCAAAGTGTAGCCCTGTTGCACGAGCCTTCTAACAGCACTAGATAGTGCAGGGAATGAATGAAAGAATTTGGAACAGCATGGACTGAACACGAGCGCAATGGCGAACAAGCACTTTACATTGAGTCACCGGAACCTCAGATCTTACTTTCGGTTTCAAATAATCAGAGGTTCCAGTGACTCAGTTTAAAGTGCTTGTTTGCTTCTGCGCTCTCGTTCAGTCTATGCTGTTCCAAATTCTTTTGTTCCACTCGTTAACTAGTGCATTTAGCAGGCTTGTTCAACAGGGCTATGCTTGAAATCACTCCGGAGCAACACTTTAATGTTGTGTTTTATATTATGTAGCCTACTTATACCGTGCGTAGAAAAGAATCTGCACTGGAAATGTACTTTCACTGAAACTTTTCCATTAGGCACTAGGCTCCCATAGCTTTCTCCTGCACATCCTAGACTACTTCCACACTTAGTTCACTAAATGGCAAAAAAAAATATGCCATGTTGTGTAAGCTGTCTGTCTGTCTGTCTGTCAATCTATCTATCTATGCTATCTCCCCCCCCAGATTACTCAATTTGCCAATTTGCTGCTGTGCTCAACATCACCTCCTAGTGGTCAGCATGCTAGCATTCCCTAAAAGCAGCCATTCTGAACGTGTGGAAATTCTTACTTCACTTTTTTCCCCTAAAGTTTGAAGCATTCTTATTTTATCTCATAGGTTTATGACCTTGAGATAAACATCAAGGAGGACCCATTACAGACATCCATCCTCCATGAGTCTAGCTTTTAGTGTCTTAAGGTCCTGGTGCAAGAGTTAGCTCGTATTGGTTACACTTTATTTGAAGTTACCATCATAAGACTAACATGACACTTTCATTAACGTTGTCATGAATCTGTCATAAACTTTATACACCTGTCATGACTTCTGTCATTAAGTGTCACCCGGTATTTGTCATGGTTAGGGTTAGGTTTAGGGTTAGGGTATGTCAGAAGTCATGACAGGTTTTATAAAATGTATGACAGATTCTTGACAACATTATGTCATAGTTAATGACAGTGTCATGTCAGTCTTATGAGAGTACCTTCAAATAAAGTGTTACCGTTGTATTTCCTGAAGCCTTCTTAACGCTTCTTCTTAAATGCTTCAGGAAACAGAGCCCTGGCCTATTACTGCTATTTATTATTTATAATATATTATTATTTTACCCAGATAAACAACACAAGCTTAATTGTTGTTTGAAAAGGATACTTGTGGTCAAAGGAGTGCCACATTCTAAAAGGCCAGGCTCCCTCGTGTCTCACACCCCTCCTCTCAGTCCCATCCACACAAGATGTCATCTTGAACACACACACACACACACACACACACACACACACACACACACACACACACATTAAAAACACAAGCACAAAGATATTATTCACTTGACTTGAATGAGAGCTGGTAGTATATCTATTAGACAACTAGCTATGAATGGTAGCTGTGACCAGCTGTACAGTATGAAACACTTGTATGTGATATAATGTACTGTAAGTAATAAGTGAGTCTATGGAATTAAAACCAAATACGTTACAAACTTACAGAATTATCCTGGTCTGAATCCACTCCAACACTGTGAAATAGAGGAACAACAGCTCAGCTTTAATCAATTTACTTCTGCGCACGGCATTAGAACTGGCCGAGACAGAACATACAGTATCTTTCACAGGGCCGGTTCTAGTCTTTTCACTGTCCTAGGCCTGGCATTAGAACTGGCCGAGACAGAACATACAGTATCTTTCACAGGGCCGGTTCTAGCCTTTTCACTGTCCTAGGCCTGGCATTAGAACTGGCCGAGACAGAACATACAGTATCTTTCACAGGGCCGGTTCTAGCCTTTTCACTGTCCTAGGCCTGGCATTAGAACTGGCCGAGACAGAACATACAGTATCTTTCACAGGGCCGGTTCTAGCCTTTTCACTGTCCTAGGCCTGGCATTAGAACTGGCCGAGACAGAACATACAGTATCTTTCACAGGGCCGGTTCTAGCCTTTTCACTGTCCTAGGCCAGATATGAGTTTTGCCCCCTCTTTTCAAGAAATACATGTGGAAAAACTGAAGAAGAAAAAAAGTAATAAATGTATTGCGATGCCCCCTTGATATTTGGTGCCCTAAACGATCGAAAGGGGGATTGAAAAAGTGAATCATAAAAAAGGCCTAGTCCTCTCACCGAATGTGCATGAAGGACAGGAGCTGAGTGGTGCCCCCTCCACACACCCACACGGTGAAGAAGACGATGAGGAGGGTGCTGGAGAACATCATCCGGCGGGCGTACGTGGTGGTGTCCCGGATGGCCAGCGCAAACGCCATGGCCCCGCGCAAGCCTGGGAGGGCAGACCAGGGCAGAGATGAGAAGGGTTAACAGGACAGATGGTCTGACCAAAACAGCATTTGCCTCTGGGCCCTGACTACCTACGAATATTAACTCATGGGGGTCCAAGGCCTGTCAGGCAGTGTGAGGCAGTCTGCTACACTTTGACATTTTTAAATATTTCATCTAACTAAAAGCATTTATGCAAAAGTGGCATATATTGTTACAATCTATAAGATATAATAAAAAACAATATGAGAGTGAAGTGACTGTAATGAAAATAGTTAAAATTAACTGTAAACACAACTACACAAAAACCTATTTTCAAAGGTCTTCACACAGGGATTGTGTGGGTTGGCTTGGAGAGAATAGTTGGTGTTGTCCATAAATGTATCCACCCTATTCCTAGCTCCCATGATACCTTGCGCGAAAAAAGGGGAGTAACTTCCGCTTATCATTTTACATTTGATTACAATTATAAAGGAACTGTATGTTCAATGTAAGCACATAGTAAATTGTGTATTTATTTTACTTCATATTCTTTACTTTTAACTACACTGTCTATGTAGTCGATCAGTCCCAAATTTCACTTCAAGTTTTACACTGTTATGTTTACATTTGAGACAAATAATGAACCTGAACCTGATTTGATTTGGGCATGAATCAATGCCATGTTGCCATTGAATGCTACAGTATCTTAGTCAGCTTCCCCTACAAAAAAAAATAAAAAATGTGCTGCAACTTTGACGCAAACTAATTTGCATGTGCAAATATGACCTTGAAACAAACTTATATTTTTTTAGTTTTGTAAGGGTTTTCTCTGTCTCGGACAACCTGTACAATATGGAAGGACCAAAGTGCCAGAGTATGAGGCAGAGCCCCTCAGCAGCAATCAACTTGTACAAAACTTGCCGTTCTGAATGCAGAGGTATCTATCTATCTATCTCTGAGAGCACAAAGAACAGAGAAAGACCATTATCTGGAAGATGCATCAAGACCTTGGTTAGCTATTAACCATTCAACTGACACTAAGGTGTTATATAATCAGTCATGACGTCAGACTTTAATAAAAAAAAACAAAAAAATACATTCCAGTGACATGTCTCTTCAGTTGTCCTTATCAGTGAGCTCATTGGGCTATATATAATGAACACACACATTAAGTGCGTGGTTTATGGTGGGGAAAGGTGGAGTAAGCAATACTGGATGACATCACCTGCTGTCTTTCCAGACTCTCTTGAGCAAAAAGAAAGTACATTACAGTTTAACAAAACACCTTACAAAAGATATCAGAACACCACACCCATTACTTCATCTAGTGATTGTCCGAGTAACACTTTACTATTTCTAGGGAACAGGGAAGGCGGCCTGAATTTTCCTTGTTTCATGTGCACAAAGTCAGTGGGTTCACTCAGTTCTTCACAGCGTATGCAGAGTGTAAGAAAAAGTGGGTTATAAGAAGACAACAAACAAAAACAAACAAACAAACAAACAAACAAAAAGTGGTTCCTATTCAGGGGTGGACTGGCAATATGGCACACAGGGCAAATGCCCGGTGGGCCGACACACTATTTGAGCCAACGGCCCTGACATTCTCACTGTATCTGTAGTCGTAGGCTTATTTTCTAATTGTCTGACCAGTATGGTGGGCTGGTCTTGTTCGAAATGCCAGTGCCGATTTTTTGTCCCAGTCCGCCCCTGTTCCTGTTGATTTCAACCTCTGCATTGTTTACTTCACTTTTAAATGGATCTGGAATACACGTGAAAACTCACTGAACAAAAGATAAAAGGCTATACTTTGCATGTGTAGCCGGAGCCGTTCTCACCGCACTCGGGTCTCAAACTTGCCAATCCGTCAACAACAACTAACCCACGGCATGGGAGTGGAACGTTCTAACCACGTTCTAACCACTGAGCTGAAAAGCCCAGGCTTCCAATTCACTCAGTGGTTAGAAACGTTCTTAAAAGGACTAGAGTTGTGAAGATTTACACGTACGGCCGCCAGCTAGCTAGCCGAGCTAGTTGGCATCCGTTACACATAGACTATTTTATTAACACAGACACTTTTGAAGTCTTCCCCAGAGTGTTCAGGTGAAATAATTCCTGCAAATCTTACCTGAAAACATCATGACATGCTGGAAATTGGGGCTGATCTTGTTTTTGCGGCCAAGGTTTAGCAGGAATGAAAGAGGATAAATATTCGCTGCTCGGCCAATAAACACTGCAATCTATGAGGATAGCAGTCAAGGGCTGATACTGAAAATAACTACAAAACTTTCAAGTGATGAAATAAATAGTACAAATATAGTAATAATTATATCATAACAAATAATAACATAAAAAATATAATGACAACATACAAAAATGCAACACAATAAAAGTTAATGTACATTCTCTCATAGACACTACTACTACTACTACTACTACAATAGTACTTTGTCATGTAAGGATACAAATGCTCCTAGAATGAAAAGAGGGTTGAAGACATGATACTGGAAGGAAAATAAAGTCAGGCCCATGTAGGAGAAGATAAAATTCTCAGCCAGGAAATTCAGCAACTCAAAGAGCTGTGGGAAACAAGAAAGGCCAGATTAACAATGCGCTCTATTTTTATTTATTCATGCAGAATAAACAAATCATGTACTGTACAATAACGTAGCTTATGCAGGGTTAATATAAGTGGATGGAGGAGGATTAACATAACGATGTAGGGATGGGCCTGTTCCTCACCTGTTTGGTCCGGTCCTTGGACTCCTCGGAGAGGTTGTTGTAGGTGTAGTGTGCCTGAGTCATGCCACAGAAAAGCACAGCTACAACACCTGTGGACAGGTACAGGAAGATCAGGAAGACAATCCCACTGTACTGTATGTCAGCACTGAAAGATGGTGAATCGTTCATGTACAGTACGAGTGGGAAAGGTAGGACAAAGTAGTAAGTAGCAAGACAACCAGCTTCACCATGCTGTCTCACATTGTCTTCATGCACATAGAGTACCTCTACAGCCCCCTGCGGACAAAGCTGGCCTATAGGCTACGTCATGCTGAAAAGACAGGGTGGTGTGAAGAGTTCCCCCAAACCCACAGTCCCAATGAGAACATCCAAAGTTCAACATCAGGGGAATAGCACCAAGTGAAACTACGCATAACCCCTTTCAGACTGTACACGTTCGTCGACGACGGATCCAATTGAGTTTCCATGGAGCTTTCGCGGAATGCATTGTGGGTCCGTTGCGTCCGTCAAAAAGTTGCAAAATGTCCAACTTTTCAGGTAGAAACGGATCCGTCAACCAATCAAAATTGACTCCCCCTCTGTCAGACACGCCCTCCATCATCCGTCAATGGACGTGTACAGTCTGAACTTAACGTAGGGCAATAGACAGACAGGAGATTAAAAATTATCTTCTTGGAAGAGAGATCCCAAAGCAAGGCAAACAGCACAGGTCAGGTGTCCTGTATACTGTATGAAGTATGGAATCAGAGACAAAGAAGCGCAGTCAGGTGGCCTGTACAGGAGAACCTCACCCCTATTGCACATGAGTGAGGGAAACAACTCCAGCATCTGGATCCTGACCTGGAAGATCATGAACGGCGGCTCACATATGGTTAACCTCTACCTTGTTGGGAAGTTTTATCAGTCCATAGGTTCTTGAGTCATGTGAGTGGACAGACACACACACACACACACACACACTGCGGCGTCACAGTCTTAGAATGATGAATAACAAGCAAAGCCCCTCCATAAGTGTAATATTAACGTATGAATTGCAGCTACTGTGTGGTTGTGTAGGAGCACTGAATCCATCCACTCATCTGTGCAAGTTACTATGATGATTATGACAACTAAAGTACCATTTATAACAGCCAAATATGAGCTAGGCTTGACCACTAATGCTGAACTAGTTACTTTTGTTTACCGATGGTAATGACGACTAAGGGAAGAAATTACCTATTATATTAAAAAGTGCACGCACATCCAAAAGTCACAGGTGCTGGGTAAAATAAAACGTGAATGAAAAAGGAAAAATACCCGCACACTGTTACTGCTGCTCCCAGTGAGTTTATTTCACAACGTTGTGTGCAGGTATTTTTCCTTTTTCATTCAAGAAAAGTACCTATACACTAAAACATTTCTTAATCACTATTATTTATTTTCTGAGGAGCAAAAAACATGAATTTTACTCCCCTATAGTCTACCACTAGGCTATAATGAGATGTAATAAAGTTTTCTTGAATCTTTCTTGAATCTTAAATACACTACTTGTTGTAGTCTGTTGTTGTCTTTGTATGTGTGCGATTGACTGTTTGTGATGCGGTACCTGTAAATCCACAGGCCTCAGCCAATAAGAAGGTGCTCCAGGACATGAGGAAGAAGAGTCCCGTCTCCAACAGGGGAAACTCACGCAACTTGGTGAACTTGGTGACGTGCAGACACACACACACACACACACTTGAAGTCAAGGAGCTGCAACTTACAACTTACAAAACTTACAAAATCCATAAGTAACACGGAGACATTTGACAAAAGCCTTCCAACAAAATCATTGTAGTTAGGAGCCAGTGGCCTTTTCCGTAACAAATAATCCTGCAGATTTTATGCTTTTTACTTGTTAGCTTCTTTGTATGCTATGACTGTATATTGTGTATTGTATGTATACGTATTTATATCAACCATTTCTGGTGTTAGTTATGATCTGTGTGGCAGAGGCACCAGTGAATATTGCTTCGAGAAAATGTACAAAATGTGACTTGTGAATGTTTAGTTTGGCAATAGCCAGACTAGTGAAGGATATGAGAGAGGTCAGAACACCGGTGATCACGCCCAGGACAAAGGATCCACTGAAGACAACCAGGAACACCCCTATAGACTTCAGCATGGCAGTACCATCAAACGTGTGGCTGTTATCTCCTGCTGGTTGGTAGGCCACGATAGACCTGTGGGGAAATGGCACAACATGAAAGGAACTCTGTATCTTGGTGCTGACATTGAAAAGAAATAAAAACATAAAAAAAGAGCGCTGATTGATGTGTGTTAAAACTCACGAAGATAAAACAATGGCCACAGCGTCATTGAGAACACTCTCTCCAAACAGAAGTGCATAAAGGTCCACATCCACCTTCAGATCGTTAAATATGGCAAGAACTGTCACTAAATAAAAAAAAAAGGTATTTCAGTTTTTTTTTTTTTTTTAGATGTCAAAGAATGATCGATAAAAAAACTGCATAGCAGGTCTCAGGTTTTTTGTCCCCAACAGTGCTTTCAAGGCAAGCGCTGCCTTCAAGGCACTAAAACAACACCATCAAGCTAAAATATACTATAGCTTTAAGAACAGATGCGCTAAATAATTAAGAGGTCCTGTTTGCAGGACAGCTAGCCCCATGCTGTGACAGTGAAACTGTAAACGTGTTTTCCCAATCAATTCAACTTAGTATGACTCTCAATCAGTCCTACTGATTATCAGTCCTACGGAGATGCCTTCTGTCCGATTTAATTCACTTGTGGGGAAGGGGGCCCTCTAGTGGATTTCCACAGCCAATACTTGTTAATACAGTATACAGAACAAGGTTTTTACTGTTATGTATTTTTATTATTATTATTATTATTATTACCTGATTAAATTTCACTCCTGTCAGTTTGATTGTTTATCTCTACAGTATCTGTTTGTTTGTGTGCAAAATAGCTAACACAAATTCTGCACAGATTTTGATAAAAATATTCAGACAGTGTGGGTATTAGCACACGGAGGAGGTGATTAAATTTTGGTGGTGATGTAGAACACCATCTGGGATTAGTTTTCTGTCAGTGGCCCTGTTGTCTTGGCAGAGGTGGTCTGTCAATATTGAAATTGAGTGATAGAAGTGATATGATTGTTTGTCACTGAATGCCTTGATCAGCTGTATGCAATGTACCTGGATCTGTTGCCGAGATAATAGCACCAAAGAAGAGGCAATCAGTGAAGAAAAAATCCCCTTCAATCTGATTTACAGCTTTCATAAAAGCAACACAGCCATACAGCAACAACCTACCAAGAAGGAAAAAAGAACAGATTAGCAAGTCAGGACTCATAATGATAAATAATGAATGGTTGACTACACAGTGCACACTGTACTCACCCAATGATGAAGCATGAAGTGGCCGTGCCCACAAAGGCATAGCAGAGAATGGAACCAATGTTTCTGAAAAAATGCCTCTGAACAATTCCACAGAATCCAAGGACAAGTCAGGGCAGTCCATTTCCCGGGCAGCAGAAAGAAAATAAATAAATGAACAAATAAATAAATAAAGCAAGTCTTCTATGACATGATGATGTAACTTACAAGACATGCCAAAATAAACAGTGACCTCTCTTTGTTGTTTTTATTTTGTTTTTATTAACATAGTTGGCCATTCTAAACACATATCAAGACCTTACGGTATTATGCACAACAACAACCGAGCATTAGCATTTTAATGTTTGTCATTATTTGAATTGTGAGCTAAAAAGCCTATTTCTACAACATCTGATTGCATTTAGCCTATGTAGTAAGCAAGTGTGGGCTGTGTGAAAAGGATCACTATTGATGTCATCACAAGCATTGTATGGTGTTTTATGCAATCGTACCCTTTTGAGGCTGTAGCCTGCATGAAAGATTATGGGAGGCAGAAGGATATTGAAGAAAATCTCTGGGTCAAAGGTGACCTGGTAAAGAGAGAGAAAAATAAAGTCTTACTGTGGGAAACCAACAACATTTCCAGTACAGCAGGTTAAGGTCACTGTGAGAGTTTGTAGACTACTTTTTTTTTTTTTTTTTTTTAGAAAATATAAGACTACTGATCTGTCAAATCTCTGTGACCCTAAGATCAATTCAACAAGAAGGCAATATAGTGTTCTGTATGTCTGACATTATGATTACATATTTCAAACAGTCAACAGATACCTTCTTAAGCATTTCAGCATCTGGGACATCCTGGCCATCAGTTTCTTTTACTTCCCCCTTCAGTGTGTACTCATAGAAGTGACCACTGACATTGACCAGGATGGTCGCTGGACTGGCCGTCATGGCACAACTCAAAGTGACATTGTTCAGATCCTTTTGACCATGCACCCCAAAGCGTAATATCACACCAACCAGCAAGCCTGTCGAAGTACAAATTTTAGTACATTTCAGAGCAGAAAGAGTGAGTAGTCTACCAGAGCCACACTGGACAAAATGTTTTCCACATCCAAAATATTACATATGATTCCATCGGATAGGCTATTCTGATTATACTCTGAACACGAGTTTCTCATCTGTACAAATAAGACAGCAAATGCACCAGGAAACACATAATGTCAGACTGTGCTGTCTGTACAGAATAAATTACTGTCAGGCGTCTGATATCTTTCCAAGTGGACATGTGGTACCATGGCAAAAGTTGAAGGCTCCCACCCAATCTATCATATCCTTACCATAGATCATGGCCAGTCCTGTTTCATGTAAAAACCTGAAACGACGATGCTTGAAGAGCCATATTGTTAAAATGGTTAGCGTAAGAAGCATGATAAAAATGAGAAGATCGGCACTATCCTGCCTGTGGTCTTCTTCTGCTTTTCTTTCTGATATTACATTTGCCATACCGGTGTTGTCGGTTTGACAACTTATGTTAGGTAACAGACATATCATGCAAACTAAAACGCTCAATTCAAATTTTCTAAGATGGACGTAACTTCTGATTTCAGATTCCATGATGCAAAAATTTCAAGTCAGATGTCCGCGATATCAATAAATTATTCAGTAGTTGTCATCGTTGTGTGAAGTTTCAGTACAACTGCCTTCTGTACTTTACAGTTGTGCCTATGAACGTTTACTTTTGCTAGCAGCTGATGCTACTAGCCTGACAGCGGAAGTTCTATCATGTAAATAACACTTTTTTTCACGGTTTCAAAATAAAAGCCAAATCCGTGATCCCACGTTCAACAAAATGGCAACAAAAGTAACCATACACATACAGCATTAGATGGATCATTTTTTTTATTTATTCAGGGAAATAATATGGCTGCAAAAGTTAAAGGCATGAGAAATATGAAGAAATTAAAAACATCCAAAATGAAATTTGATCAGTGCATCCCCTAAGTCTCCAAAAAACAAACAAACAAAAAAAAAAAACAATAAATACACCCATTCCAATGAACATCGGTCTAACAGTCAGTTCTCAGTCCTGATGATCATGATCTTGTCCTGGTATGAGCCAGCGGACACTGTCTGTCCGCAAGATGGCATACACTGTGAAACCTAATATGAACAGAACCGAGAAGACAAGCAACCAATCTATGCTCTTGACTGGCACACTTGCTAAGGGACCAACATTATCCTCCTCCGTCACAATCTGGTCTGAGGCAGCTTCAAAACCTGCAAGAAAAATGACCACATTTACTGATACTGTACAAACACACAGATCAACAACAAATGGTCTTGAAACTTAAATGTTTTCACACACTCACCTGTTTGATTAACAATGAATGATGTGAGTGTCTCCAAGGTTCTGTCTGTGTGGTTGAACCTTGCCATAGGTTTTACTCCTTGGAACAGTAGAATGTTGGGGACAGCAACAGTACCAAATCGTGTGGAGAGGCTGAAAAAGGTCGAAGAACACAAATTATTTACTTCCACAGCATAATTTGCTGAGTGAAAACTGATTTCTAAACACATTTTTACATTAAAGGGAGAGCCCACAATTCTGGTGAAAGGTTTATACTATATCTGTGATCAACAGCTGACTAAACTGCAGTCCTGACAAAACATGGCAATGGGATGGCAGATTGCAAGAGGCCCATGAGAAACAATTTTTGGAAATATAGAAAATTAACTTTAATTAGAATAATTGTGAGATTACCTGTAGTTCAGCATTAAACATAAGAGTTGACATTATGTTGAAAGAGTTGTGTGAATAAGATAGTCTGTCCAAATAAAATGTCTACATTAATTGGAATCTCTCAATGTTGTGTACCCATATTTGCTGTTAACAAAATTACATTTCAAAGATAGCATACGGGTCATTCACGAAAGAAATCCAATGATTCAACCTCTGTATGCAGTTGAGCTACGTTTGTTCACATGCAGAACTTATGCACCAACATTACATCCTACAGAAAACCTGGAAGAACGGTGTCGTGAACAGTGTTATGGAAACTGGGGATATATTGGCATTGGGAACAGGCGGTGTTACAAATGCCAGCGAATTCACGTGAGGTGACATGGTGTTGGCACAGCTGATGGACACAACCTGAACAAACCAGCTACTCTCGTTTAACTGGGGCCTCCCCAACAAATGTGGGTACACCATGCACTACGCTTGGTTGTCTTCAAATTTAATTTTAAAACCAACACCACATAAAGTTGTGATGAAACTCATGTCGTACGAAGACAAGTTCGGGGATGTAAACGTAGGAGCATTTCTAGGGCGCTTGTTTCTTATTTTGGTTAGAACTGTTGTGTGAACTGAGCACCGTTCGAGGCACTGCCTGGTAGGCACAGTTGAGGGCAAAAAAGACCAAAAACCCACATGATGCCTGGACTGACCTGCCGTGCTGAGAGGCATCCAGCGCCAGGAAGTGCATTGTGGGAAAGACACGGGGTAATGCATTGAAGTGTGGAGCAAGGCTGGCAGAAAACTGGCACCAGGTAGTATAAAACAGAACCAGCGAGCATTCTGTGCCATTGACGTTAAGGAAATCCATCAAGTCCTACAGAGAAACACAAACGGCAGAATGAACATTTACAGTCATGTTTATTCAATCTAGTCAGAACATGTATTCTTTGTGTTTAATGCAATTCATGCATTAATGTGACATTATATACAATGGCTGTAGTCTAACATTACCTGAGATGAATTGAGGACCTGGACAGTGAAATTGACCATTCCAGTGATGTTTCTTTTATCGCAGTTTACTTTGTAAGTTTTCGCCGTTTCCGTGGCGTTTTCTTCGCCAGCTAAACTGTCAGTGTGGACCATTTCTAAAGTCAGTGGTTCCTCATTCTCTCTGATGTCCATTTCGCTTATCTCATCTGGAGTTTCACGCACACACGTCTCCTCGTTACACGGGGCCGTGAAGCCTGTCATGGTATCTACTGAGCTGGGGATGAGGGATTCAATTCCAGCTGAGTTCGGTGGTAACTCAGTTCCCATCACAGCATCTGCTATTTCAGCTGTTTTGAACTGCTTTTTCACCTGTGTATCCTCCACTACGTATTCAGGAGTCTGTTTTGCGTCCAAGTAATCATCTGACAGCTTAAACTCGGGGACCTCATCTTCATCTGACAAATGAAGCATAATGGACACATTTACTGGATGCAGAGCAAATATGAACACAATCATATTTTAGGGTCCTCCACACAGATAAAACACACAATCATATATTTAGGGTCCTCAATGCTAGGCAGCTTGCAACATCAGGTTAGCTACCACTAACGTTAACGTTAGCTATTACAAGTTAACCTACCTGGGCTTGCTGTAAACGAAACCACAAAAAGAGAAAATGATAAAATACATAGAAATCCCAAAGTCTCCACTGCAGAGCCCATGATGGTTATTTTAAAACGTGACAAGACGGTAAAAGCATGTTTATTTGAAAGATTTTACACGCAACTAGCCCAACTTCAACTGATTACAGAATGCATTGAGAAATTCAGCGTCGGTGTCGAATATGTTCCGGTTCAAAGTTCATTAGGGAAAACCTATTAGCCAATAAGAAGCCTTCAAGCCTTATGGCACTTTGGTAGCAAAATGATAAAGGGTCTCTGCTTTCATTCACCATTGATAGGCCTGTCTCTCATGGGTATATATGTTTATGTATATGTGTATGTAAATGTAAATGTATATATATATAAGTATAACATTCTTGTCCACTGAACCTTTTAGGAATATAGGCTGATTTTATATGTGCAGTGTAAAAATCCCAGAGATGCCATGAACATCAAGTCAAGCCAAAAAATGTGTGCAAGGATGCAGTACCTATGTATCAATTCAGGCTCTTATGAATATTCAAAATTTGAAACTTGGAAAAAAAAGAACAAAAAGTTTTTTTCAGATATCTGTAGATTATTATTATTTTTTTTTAATAACATTTTTGACAATGAACAAATTTGACTGGAACAGGGTCAAATATTCAGAGAAGTAGCCTATGCATGCATAGACCCCATTTTGTTTAATATTTCTATAAAGCCCACTACTACCACATGTGTGAAAAAGTCAGTAGCCCTGTTGTTCTAGGTAACCTACCTGCATGTTGTCTTTAAGAAAAAGAATGAGAAAATTTGATCTTTTATAAACCGAATAACAAACTGATCATTAACGCTGACTAAATAGGGCCTGATGAAACTAAACTGAAAGTAAGTTCTTATGCCCCATTCACTTAGTGTTAGTTCACTGGTCGTCTCTGTTGCATCACATATTCTTATTCTTTTTCCTACCTACAGCACTTGCGAGGTGAGGGGCTGTGGATTAATTTACAGTATTTCTCCTTTAAGTGATACTGACTGAATTAAACTAGAAGACGAACCTTCTAGAGAAACATTTGTTTTGATAAGAGAATGATGACTCTCTTCTTTCATGATCAGACGTTAACCAGGTTTACCACTATAACCACCTTCTTGAAATATTCCTACTGCCCTGACATTGTAGCTCCATTACCCTGGGATGTATTTTCATCAATTGACTTTACAGAGCAGTGGGCCTACTGTATACAACTGACATATTAGGAAATTCTAATTACAAGGGCATATATGGGAATTGGCATGACATTATATAAATAGACCCATTGACTGGATTTATTTAAGATTTATTACACTTCTCAAACACTTGTCTAACATGCACATATAGGCTATGGTCAAACAAGAAAACCTGGGTTCCAAATTACATTATCATTAGCTGTTCATGCATTATGAGACAGCTCTTTTTAAAAAATAAAATATTTTTACAATGCAATTTTTGAGTCATAGGAGAATGCAACTTGATCTCATACTAGGCATAATATTATCACTAAATATCTTCTCCGTTGTCCATTGGTGATTTGTTCAAATGAAAAACAGCTGAGGACAAATGGCTGGTATATCAGCATTGGTTTTGGTTGATTCTGTTGCAGGTGTATGCAGTTCACCATAAGTCAGTTTAATTCCCAAGAAGTGGAAAAGATCAGGGAAAAGAGAAATTATGATAATGTACTGTAGATAATTAAAATGAGAATAACACACATAAAGGGCACATCATTGAGCAAACACTGTAAGATGCCAGTGAAAGAAATTAAAACACAGTATCATACAAAAGCAACATCACATCAACATCTTTGAAAGGCAGAACACAATAGGTGTATATACATAATTCTTGAACAGTGACACATGAAGGCATTACAAGAGTGAGTTTTTAGTCATAGAAAATGTTTGAATATTTCTCAATTGTCATAATAATTGATGTATGCTTGATCCATTTTGCTTTTGAGATTAACAAATACCGTTGACATAATGGTAAAGAAAACACGTTTGTACGCATGTATCTGTTCATCTTGTTGAGGTAAGTAAACTTTTATCCACCAAAAGCTGGAACAAAATAAAATTATATTTTACGTTGGTTTAGCAAGTGCGATCCTGGAGGCAGATATATTGAGTTCTTTGGTAAAGGGCAGATACATTAGCATACTTAAAACAGTCATGATGTCTACATTGGTAGGATTTGTGAGAAACTAAGCAGGTATTGCACTCTAAATTGGGAACGGCTAAAGAGCATTGCATGCCTTGAAAGAAAAACACAGTATAAACCAGGTAGAATACACTGTTGATTGGCCCTCAATATTTACTTTTTTTTCTCTTTCAGAGGCAATGAAGACACAAAGTGAAGGAAAGGATGTAAAATCTCATATGCAGAAAACAAGGTGCTGTTAACAACTGCATTTATATATACTCCAGGATAGTACTATAGTCTCATTTCTGCCAGAGAGATTTTTCAGAGTAGGCTAACTGAGACAGAGGCCAGATACAATGACCTAGAAAAAAAAACAAAAACAAACAGATCTTCAACAATTGTAAAGCAAAGGATAAAAGATAAGATAACAAAATTAAATTGGTTTATTTTACAACATTGTTTTGATGTGAATATGTATCTGAGGCTTTATAATTTTTGAATAGATGGAAATTCAATGACACATCACAGCCATGGAAACAAAATAGGACAGACACAGACTGAATGACATCACATCCTGATGTTAAGTCAAAGCAAAATATTTAAAAAGAATAATTTACACCACACTGTATCATCGTTATAAGTGTATCATCACTGAACACGTGTCAAGGCAATCACTTACATTTTGGTGGAAGATATATAACATATATGCAGATATACAGTATGCAGATCTCTCCTAAAATCTGTGTACGCTGAGAAACAATGTGAATAAACTATGGACAAAACAACACAAACGTGACTACCTCTGTCTGTTACTGTAGGCCATGAAAAAATAAAAAAATCCATCCTAAGGTGATACCAAAAGGTAGTTTAGCTGAAGCAAACATATTAAGTTCCAGAAGACCACAGATATAACAAAATCTTTCTTGTGGTGGTAGAGCCATGATATTTATCAAATACATTTTTGGTCAAATTCAAACTTTCAAAATATTTTACTACAAGGACTACTCCTGGAAGGGTGTAAGATCAGTCACACGTACATTCCCACAGTCAGATACGTCAATAGGTGTCCAATAGCATTGCCACATTCTAAAATTGTACATTCATTTTTCTCAAATTAGGTTTGAATGTCATGTGGTATATCTTGATAGTGGCAACAGCATAAAAAAAGAATGTGTCCGATGTACTGTCGCATGCAGGAATGGATCATTAGACTTTTTGGTTTTGGTTTTCATATTAGCAGACCTGGAAGTAGATTTTGAGGAGGTATTAGGCAGCCTATCAAATCTGCCGTTTCAAAACAGGATTCTTTCAAAAACACAAATACGAGAATAATCTTTCTGATGTGATCCATGAAAATTTTAAATTCTATCTGAGTTTAAGCAAAGATAGAATCTTTAGTTGTTTTAAAACATGACTTTTTTTTGCAGAGGTAAATACAATTTCCTTAAACATAAATGTTATGCTATATACCAAAGATAGTGTCTGGTGAGTGCACCACATGGGAAGCATGTGAAAGGATGCTATAATGCAAAAGTAGCCAGTGAGAAGTTAAACACTTCAATATCAAGAAAAATCATAGATCATTGATACCACACACCGTATTGTTCCATAATTATTTACATGACACAAAGTCCTGACAAAAGTATATAAACACACATCCATAACGAACAATAAAACATGCATTATTGTTCCACAAGCACCAGAAAAAAAAATATTTGTACATTTTTTTTTTTTACTCATTTGCTTCTTTCTCTTTGGCCACTGGTTCACAGGCAGCTCTCTTGGGTGCATTGCTGTAGGGAAATGCTGCGCTGCTGCAGCCTCCATAGCCCAGTTTATTTAGGCGAGAGAGGTTCTTGATACTTCCCGGGGGTCGGCCTGGGCTAACCTTATAGCCAGCAGCTCTAGTCGTGCCTATGGGCCTCCCAGGACTTGTTTTGAAGCCAGCTGCTTTTGTGGTGCCCAGTGGTCTTCCAGTGCTGGTTCTGTAGCCTGCAGCCTTGGTAGTTCCAGCCGGACGGCCTCTTTTGCCCGACCTGCCCGGAATCTTTTTTTTCTTGGAGTCCTCGGGCTTGTCATTGTTTTTGATTCCCATGGCTGGTGGGTGAACGTCCCCATGATGGTCCTGCCGTTGACAGGACATGGGTTTGAGTGTGTTCTGGCAAGGGGAGAGTGGGGACAGTGACATCTGTCCAGGTGGAGGGATGGAAGGGTAGAATTTGTTGGCCTGCGCAGAACACAGGTCAAAGTGAGAGGTGAGGTGGCAGCCATCTTCAGCTAAGCATGACGGCCTGCTGCTCATGCAGTAGTCACTGCTGGTGTTGGGGACGCGGCGCATCATCTTCAACTGAAAAAAACACAAAAACACTGATAACCAGAGGGAATCTGTCAAGCCATTTGTTTCATAATGATTCAATGTGAGGAGTTCAAAGGTCCAAACCTTTTTGGCTATTTGTTTTTACTTCAAGCCTATAATTATTTAAATAATAAATCAAAGTTTATAGACAAAGTTTATTACCACACACAATTACCAAACTGGATTTTTGCATGTTAAACATAGAATAGAGCTTATGGAATGTGAACTCATTCTAAAATTTTGTGTTGGACATACAGCAGGCAAAGCCATCACCCCTTGTCATTGAATTTGTTAGACTATTTTTGAACTTCCCCTGATATGCCCATTCACCAATCTTGATATCTTGGGATTTTAAAATGTCCCTTCAAACAGTCAACAATAAATTGCACTTTCTATTAGTCTATCCTCGAATTTTGGTGACGATATTAATCGAGGTTGCACTCAGTGTCCAGATAAGAAGACCTTGGAATATAGTCAAACGCTGAGTAGGCCTATAGTTTGTTGGTTAACGTTAAACGATGCCAACTTAAGAGTTGGTTTCCTTCACGGATACATCTTTTGTTTCCATCTTATTCCAAATGCAATAAGCGGTGAACATATAGGCGTTAAGCCAAATAGGCTACTGTAAATAGGCTACAGTGTGTCCAATTTCCTGTATCTATTTCTTTGAAAAGGATTAACAATGTAACCGCTGGCTCGCGGGCAATGCAACTAGATTGGTCTGTGGAAAAAAATGGTAATGAAAGTAGACAGCATGCAACAAAGTAGACCAGGCCTCAGTAACATATACGCCATAGTTTTCGGAACTTGACGGATGCTATACGAATTGTGAAGAAGACAAAATGCCATTAATCAAACTGGACGTTATCATACCGCAAAATATGAAGGGTTAGCCGTGTACATGGTGTCCTATGGAGGGTTTGGCGACATGCTGCGATAACGTTACTCTTCATCGAGATAGTCTAACCACTGACATGATCTCCATGCAATTCATAACAGCACTGCAAAGTGGGTTACATTTGAAAGTAACATTAAAGCAATACATGTGTAACGGTATTTTAACTGTAGTTGATTTTAAAAAACAGAAGCTCCTTTTGTGTCCATAGTGAAAAGCTCCCTAGGCTAGTACTCAAGAACTCCACATGAAAACAACAAAGTTCAGCAACATCTGGAATCCTGTGCATATAATGCAACATTAAGACAATACTTGCTGATGAAAAAGTGTAATTTCTAACAAAAATGTAACGAATACTGTACCTCGATTGTTTAAGTATCATGGGATGCAAGGGGTTAAAGGCAAGCGCGATAGATCTTCCATCCTTCTAATACTACAAATTCATTTCCCCGGCAAGTCACAACGAACCCCCAGGTTTTGTAACAAGAAACACGGCAAACTAATGTTATAAAAATGCTTCTAGTTTGGAGTTTCCATTCCTCGTTCGACACAGGTTTGAGAAAGAATGGAAGCTACCTCCATTAAAAATTAATAATCTAGGGAATGACCGAGCATGCGCATTCTTCCGTAGGGGAATAACTGCAACGATTCAAGCAACAGATCATATATACTCGTTTTACTTCAGATATATGCTTCAACAAGAAAACATATATGGATTAAAAAAAATGGTTCGTGTCTGCAAGTACAAAAAAATGCATAGAAGAGGCTATGTACTCTGCATCTATTAAGTCGAGGCCGAAATGAATGAAGAGGTTGTCAGTTGGCTCTGTGCATGGATAAAATATATATGATTCATTAGGGCTGCGGTGTTCGATGCCATAAATATTTAAACAATGCGGAACATATTCAGGAAAAATACTCAAAATATTCACATTCTCCATTCCTTTCCACAGGCACTGCTTATAAAGATAAGGAATAGTTCAATGTTGACAAAGTAGACAAAGCCTTGATGCTACTTGCAAAAACTGTTGTCAGGTTTGAAGAACTACAACATCCACACAGTTTTTAACAGATTCTTTTATTTTTTACTTTAGACTAGTGGTAAAGAATGCCATTAAAATCTGGCTTAAAATGTCAAGAGGGACAAAAATCTGAAATTAAAATACAGAATGCAAATAGAACCAACAACTCATAGACTGACTAGCCCTGGACAGGCAGGTATTTTTTTCTTTCATCTGTTAAGTCATATGGACACTTAAACATCTGCATTGTTGAAAAAAATACTTCTGCGTTTAATTCACAACCCTGATTCAGATACAGACTTTGAGCAGGAAAAATGAAATCAAAGATGTTTTACTGTTCAATAAAATACCGGGATGACCATAGATACAGAAAACATCCGAAACCTTAATGGTAAAAATGTACACAAAATAAAACAGCTGAAGAGATACAGAATTGTTCCCACTATCCCCCTCCCCTGTGACTCTCCGGAACTAGAGAACCTTGTATCTTCCTTTGCTGGTTGGCTGGTAGGAATTTTGCTGAAAGAGGAAGAGAAGAAGAAAAACTTAGTGACCCATACACATGACATCACATTATACACATGGTAGTGTATTTGGATGCAAAAACCCTCAAAGTCCATATGAATGAATGAGAGTGTGTGTGTTTGTGTGCATGCGTGCGTACACAACTGGATTGTTTTGGCTTGATTTGTTCTTCAAAATAACTAAATTGCATGTTGACTGAGAGTACCTGCAATTAATGCATGCAATTATTATTAAAACAACTAGATTTTTGGACTCCGAGGGTTTAGCATTTGAACCCTTCATATGTACGGTCATCATAACATAATACATTTTGAATATAATTCCTACCAGACGAATAAGCTCTTCTTTAATCAGCCTTGTGATCTCAGCTTTGGCTTTCTGCACAGCCAGTTCGCTAGCACCTGTCAGAAACAGAGGAACACAGAGGATGTTAACAAGTCATTATAAACCCAGAGCCCTGAATAGGCGAGTCTCACACATTTACATTTATGCATAAGCTAAAGCGTAGACCAAGGGGATGGCCAAAGCTAGGCTATGAAAATGGTGGACTCGGGGGCAGCATAGCTCAGCAGGCTAGTGCATCATACCACAAATCTGGGGACCCGGGTTCGAGTCCGACCCGAGGTCATTTCCCGATCCCTACCCTTCTCTCTCCCACTCATTTCCTGTCATACTCTCTACTTATTACGACGAATTAAAAGCAAAAAAGCCCTAAAAATATCTTTAAAAAGAAAAGAAAAAAAAAAGAAAGTGGTGGACTCACTCTCGATGGCCAGGTAGATCTTTCTCTCCCCTTCTTTGGGCTCCTTCCCTGGAGGGAAGTATGTGCCTCTGATGGTGATGGCCGCCTCGGAGTACTCGCCGATCCTCTGTAGAGCCTCTTTAGATGTGACCTTCCACCTTGCCGTCTAGACACAGAGATCAACAAGACACATTATAATGCATGCAATAATAATGGCGGACATATCCTATTATACAGAAAATACTTATTATTGAATTCTTGAATCAAGATGAATTTACATTTATATTTACATTTATGCATTTAGCAGACACTTTTATCCAAAGCCACTTACAAAAGAGAAATTAATAAACTACCATCTAATCTTATCTTTACTGATTAGGCAAAATGTAAGTCCACACTGTCGTATACTGTATAAGGTCACTGTACATCATGTGCTGTCTTCACATATGCTGGGGGGTGGGTTTTCATTTATCTTATGTATTAGTTCTTACTGACCATAATAGACTCTTTGCAGATGCTATGGTTATACTGTACTATGTGTTGTGACTTATACAATAGCTGTGTGCAATACCATGTGACTGGCGATACAAGAGCAGGGCTAGGTGCAATAACATGTGTTGTCATAACTGTGCATTGTGTAGGGGAGGGTATTTAGTCTATGTATCATTTATAGCTTGAACAGATGCGAGTCTACATCTATGTTTACATGTTGCCGTTTGTATGTGCTTGTCTTATACCCCCTATCCATTCTATATGCATGTATAGACAGCAAAAGAAATGGTTAAAAACAGTAATCTAGCTTGTAAATATAGAGGCAAAATGTTTGCCGGTTAAAACAACTGCTTTGGTTATTATACTTTGAGAAGAAGGTGGAATCTGGTGTCCGTCTCCCAAAAGCATAGTTGCTAACCAGTTAGCAAGAGTTATCAAGAGCAGTAGTGGCTTCTCTGGCCTCTATATTTGCTAAACAGTTAGCAACTTAGTTGGCAATGAGAAATTGCGTTGCAACCAGTTAGTTATAGTTGCTAGTTAGATGGTTGCTAACTAGCAACTATGCTAACTAGTTAGTTATGGTTGCTAGTTAGATGGTTGCTAACTAGCAACTATGCTTTGGGGAAACAGACACCTGGAGGCTCTTAGCTATGTGGTTCGTACCTGAGGAAAGTCGTTGATCTCCAGCTCCTCTTCGTATCTGGTGATGCTCTCTGCCTGCTCAGCCGCCTGCCGCTCCTCCTCCAGCTTCTCCACGGGGGTGTAGTTGAGTTTGGCGTTGATCTTCTCGGCCAGCTGCTCCGCGATGGTCTTTGCAGAGACCGACGGGGCGATGATTGTGCCTCCTCTGAGGATGGCGTTGGTGGCCTGTTGCATCACATCCTAAGTGCCAAGACATACCAAACACATACTGTGTGAGACAATGCAGCCACGAGCAAATAAAAACAAATAAACAAGACTGTGTTGTGAAGGTATAGTACAGAGTCAACTACAACCCACTTGGTATACCTGAGCCTCGGCACCGAGGTTCTTCTGGGCGTTGATCTTCAGAGCCAGCCTCTTGGCGATCTCCAGTTTCTGGATGTTTCCAGCAGAGGGCATGGCCAGGCCAGTCAAGCTGCCCACGTTCGCTGTGGCTGCCGCCGCGTTGCTCGCGGCTGCCGAGTTGCCACTTCCACCTGGAGCGGAGAGGTCTTTCACCCGCTTCTTCGAGTTAAACATGCTCTCGATCTGCTCATCAATCTGCAAAGATTACCAAGAACACGCACGTATATTAACAGGAATACAAGCCACCATAAAATAAACGAACAAATAAATAAGTAAAAAAAATAAAGCATGAAAATAGGCGGGTTTACATGGACACTTCTAATCTGATTAGAAAGATCCCATGTGCATTCTATAGAACAGTATCCAAGGAGATGCATTCATAAATGCCATCTGAAATGGGATATTGGGTTAAATAATCAGATTAGAAGTGTCCATGTAAACGGGGCTACTGTTGAGTTTGTTTGAGGAAACTACTTACATCCAGTGCTGCATCCTCATCGTCTGAGTCCTGCAGACCCAGAGCTGCTTTCTGCAGCTTCTTGCGTTCGTTGGCCAGAGCCTGCTCAGTCTCATCAAACTTGAAGCCTTTGCCGGAGAAGCCACTACTGCTCTTGATAGCCTTTCCTTCCTACATATGGTGGCAAAATGGCATTAGTTATAAACAACAAATGAAGGTAGATGGAGGAAAGGCGCCATGAATGTTCATGTTGATGTAACTACCTTGAATAGCCTAAATGATCTGTTGACACTAGAATTGACATTTGCTTAGCAAGCTTGAAGGAAAAATCTGCAGTCAATTATTCTATCTGGCTGTTTTTAGGAGGGTTCTGCTGCTATCGATAGGTATCAGAACGGCTACATTTAGTACAAAGTAGACCGAATATGCAAACAGATGCATATGAAACAAAACTTTCATGCCTGGATCATTCCTTTAAGATCAAATTCAAAATACAATTTCAAAGACTAAACTCGAATTATATATTTAACCAGCAAAGCTACCAAAACATACAAACAAACAAACAAACAAACAAACAAACACTCAAAACCACACTTACAGCTTTCTGTTGGTCTTTAAAGGAGGCCCACAGTCTCTCCAGCTCAGGAGGAACGACAGATCCGGAAAGTTCCAGAGCTTTAATGATGTCTCCTGCATAACGGCCTTGTTCCTCTATCATGAATGTGTAAGCATAGCCCTGCAGAGTGCCACAAAAGATGTCAGAACACAAAACAGACAGAGATTGCCTTTACATGATCACAAGATTATCAGTTTTTCTTTTCTTTTAAATCACTTCACTCCAAGACCCGGTAATAAGTGTTTCTCAAAGTTGAGGACGCATGCTCGAAAGGCTGCTTTTCCAAGTGCAATGCGTCATTGTGTTGCTAAGCACTGTTCCAATGTCAAGAACACTTCTAAATTCTATGGAGGATCAAGTCCTTCATTTATACATTTTCAAGGTTGTACTGATGGAATCTCTTCTCCATTGTGTACAACTTCCAAGGCGTGCATTGTATCTACTTGACTTTGCATGCGCGTCATTGAGTGTTTTTCAAACACGGATGGACGACAGCTTGCCTATTTGAATAAAACAGAACAATCCTGAAACCCTGAGAGCCAAATCTTTAATTTGTGGCAAGTATACCACACTTACTTTGTTCCCAGCCCTCCCAGTGCGTCCCACTCTGTGTACGTAGTCTTCGTAGTGGTTTGGACAGTTGTAGTTGACCACCAAGATCAGCTGCTTGACGTCCAGTCCTCGGGCTGCCACGGACGTGGCTACCATAAGGCGACAAGCGCCGTTCTTGAAGTCGTTGATGATGCTGTCTCTGTCGTACTGATCGATACCTGTGTGGAAGTGAGTCATAAATGTTGAGCAGAAAACCCATTTCAAACTTGTTTACAATGTGCTTGAGGAGATATATATACCAGAGATCTTCACATTTACCTAGAACATAGTGTTTTGCATGTTTAGATAGGATACATCTTTCCATTTTAAACTTGTTTACAATATGCTTGAGGAAAAACATATTCCAGAGGTGTTCACATTCACATAAAATATAGTGTTTCGCACCGGCTTGCAATATGCTATTACCAACAGGTTATGCAACATGCTATTATCAACAGGTTTGAAAATTGATGTCTTGTCACCAACATTACATTATGTGATGTGGCTGCTTTTACACATTGATGCCAAGTGTTTATGTCTACATCTATTTCATTCTCAACTACAGCCTTCAGAGAAGAAACAGTTTCTCGCCTCATAATCACTGCCTGCCGTGTGGGTGTATTTCTGTCATTCTATGTAATTGCGTGCGTGTGTGTGTGTGTGTGTGTGTGTGTGTGTGTGTGTGTGTACCTCCATGTAGGGACATGCAGGGATAAGAGGCCTTCATCAGGTCTCGGAGGAGGCCGTCTGCGTGCTCCTGCTTGTCCACGAAGATGATGACGGAACCCTTTTCCTGGTAGTGGCCGAGGATCTCTAACAGCTTCAAAAATTTCTTGTCCTCCTCAATCACAATCTGTTAAAACACAAATATACGCATAATTACACTGGTGTTCAATAAAAAAAAACCTTGTTGACTTACCATGGCACTTACAAGTAGCATTTGCTGGGAGTACTAAAAACGTATCTTAGCCTTGTGATAATAATTCATTCATTCATTCATTGAACTCAATAATCCCAAGTCATTATTCAAGTTTTTCAGGAAATACAAAAACACTTAACCATAAGTTGATTTCCGGCATTTTGAGAAAAAAAAAAAAAAAGTAGAGATGAGGATATTTTTTGTACAGATAGACATCATGTCCTCAATTCATGGTCAATCTTCCAACAAGCCCTTCTGTCTCAAGTTTAGTTTTTTTTTTTACTGAAAACGAAGGTTCTGAGTAAGCATAGCTCAATTGCACAAGCCTGCTGACTGCATTACTTTGGAACAACATAGGCCCAACTCAGACACAAAAGCAAACAAGCAGTTTCCGCTGAGTCAGTAGAACACACAATCTTACTTTTGGTTTCGAATGCAGTATGTTACAATGGCTCCATGTGAAGTGCCTGTTCACATTTGTGTTCGGTCAATATTGTTCCAAATTTTTTCATACTACTCGCTATGTAGAGCAGGCAGCAGGCTTGTACAACAGAACTATGCTTGAATTAAACCGAACTTTCACTTGAACCTGTCGTCACTTCTATCTACTTTTAATCACATTCCAAACCATCCTTACCACATGCTGCTCTACGTCTGAGCAGACCACACTCCTGCCTCCAACCTGCACCTCGATGGGCTTGGTAAGGATACGTCTGGCCAATGCTTCCATGGCACGAGGGAAAGTAGCCGAGAACATGACTGTCTGCCGATCGGGTCGGACATTATCCACAATCCGCATCACCTACAAATCAGACGTAAGCATAAAAACAAGGCACTTAAATCTGAAAGTGTGCATATTATACTGGATTGTAAAAAAACAGTTTTCATATTTGTAAACAAAATTTACTATGATAAGACGGCCCTTACCTGTGGCTCGAAACCCATGTCGAACATTCTGTCTGCTTCATCCACCACCACATACGTGACCCTGCGCAAGTTAGTGACTCGGCCTAAATGTAAACACACATACACACAAATACCATTTATTACACATGGAGAGGCAACTCAGGACAAAATCAGCACAGCAAAAGAGTCAAATTAATTCATGTTTTTCAAACACCAATAGAGCATACTGACAAACAGTAGATGGGAAATGGCAAATTCTCTCTCACAAACTGAAAATCAAATTGAGAAAAACAAAACAAAAACCAAAACAAAACAAAAAAAAACATAAATAACAGCCATATAGTCTTTTTGTTTTCCTTTTGCCTGGTTTATTCTTTGCGTACCATCTGAGGGGCACGTAGACCTGTAAAAGTGAGAAAACAGCCACATCACACATTAAAGAGATGGGCCCACATCAACCCTTATCTGACCCGCCTTTTCACCTACGAAGGAAACAAAATCACAGATTACCTCGCATGTGTGGAAGATTAAATACCGTGCTCTACCATGCGGCATCAGAGCCCTGTCCCCTAGTCTCTAAACACAGAAAACATTTCATTGCCCTTCCCTGGCCTTTTCTTTCATGGCAGTGGACTAGCAGGCTTAAAGGAATAGTCCACCTTTTTTATGAAATTTGGTTATTCACTGTCTTACCTGGAGTTACATAGGTGGGTAAAGGCATTTTGGTCTCAGTGCTTGCATTTTCCTAGTCTGACAACTCCAATTTTAGCTTTAACTTAGAATAAGAGTTGCTATCTGGCTACTTTAGATTCCAGTGCCTATGCTAAGCTAAAAGTAAAAAAAGAGCTGAAATTTGAGGTTGCCACACTAGGAAAATGCATACACTGAGACCAAAATGCTTTTACCCACATATGTAACACCAGGTAAAGGGGTGAATAGCCCAATTTCATTAAAGGGTGGAGTATTCCTTTAAGGCTGTTCCCTCAAAAGTGTCTCCACCTACCTCTGCTTGGCATATTTTCTTCAGGCACTTCGTAAGGCTACAGGTCACGTTTCCAGTGTAGTCAAATAATGCGGAGAGTTTAGTTAATAGTATGGGTTTCAAAGAGAAACAATACATACAAACTAGCATTATAAATGCTAACAGGATTTTTTTTTAAATATTTATTTATTTATTTCTGTCGGACCTTTCAAGCAAATACCTTGCAATGGAACCCAAACCAACCCAGGTTGATCAGTGTACAATTATTAAAGTACGCTGATTAACTGATCGCTTTTGTTAGTTTTCTTATTGCGATCCCCAACAAATAACACACACACAAATGAACACAAAACATTTCTTCACAGAGTAACTTCACAGAGTGATCAAAACATCAAAGCAGAAATGCCTACCGCTGTTGGCACCCAGCATGTCAATCATTCTCCCCGGAGTGCACACAATAATCTCGGCTCCTCTCTTCAGCTCAGCAATCTGTTTTCAAGTACAACAACAGCAACCAATCATTTTGGGGTTGTGCTACCACTTGCATTTAAAACCAAGTGAAGGAGACAAAGTCAGAATGTGTGATGAAGAATAATGTGTGAAGGTGCAAAGTGGTGCAGAATTGAAAACAAACCACTAGCTTTCATATTTCCAGTCAGGGCAAAAGGCTAACTCATACTGCCTATAATAAGAGTCTTTCAAATAATATTTTTTTGTTCACAAATTCATCAACATCTGCCAACCTATTTGAGTGTGCCCTTCTCAGTCATCACCGTGCCAAATGAATAACATAAATTCAGTTTGAACTAGTTCTATTAAAAGTCATCGCCATGGCGAATTAAAAACATGACCAGACCTGCTCACTGATGCCTGTGCCTCCGTAGACACACACCACCCTCAGACCCAGCGGCTTTGAGAACTTCTTGCACTCTTTGGTGATCTGCAGGGCCAGTTCTCGTGTGGGCGTCATGATCACCGCTGAGGGAGGTAATAGCAAAATATTTAATCAATAGTTTTATATATTTAATCAAACCAAGTTTTATATATGAAACTTGATGATCAATCCATGACTCTGGACACTAAATAAAGACTACTGTGTACAAAGAAACATTTATTTATATAGCATATGCTTTACATGCACAAAGGCAGTTTAATGAGCTTTAAAAAGATGAAGGCAAAGAACAGTGAATATTAGAATATAAAATGACCAGAAGAGAACATAACTATGAAATAATATTTCATAATATAGCATTTAAAAAGGAAAAAAAAAAGAAAGAATGAAAATGTAACAACAACAACAAAAAATCAGAAAAGCTTACCAAGAGGCCCTTCTCCTTCTTCCAGGGGCCTCTGGTCCATGATGTGGCGAAACATGGGTAGGAGGAAAGCGATGGTTTTCCCACTGCCAGTCTTGGCGATGCCAATCATATCTCGACCTGACATGATGGCTGGAATAGCCTGACACTGAATGGGAGTGGGCTTTTCATAGCTGTGCCTGTGCGAAAGACAACATGTCAACAATCAACATCAACAGAAAACATGGTGACAAAATATATTTCTATTTTTATATACACACTATGTAGTAGCATATAAATACACAGAAATCCACTTGTACAAATTCTTCAACAGTCACTGAGTATAAACTGATGGATTGGACCCAGGGGTTAAAGTGGGGTGGAACGCGGGGGTACGCAGTACCGGCACCTCAGATAAATGAACAATATCATCCTATTCTTCTTCTATACATTTTTCTTTGTTTGTGCTGACACAAAATATGAGAGCTCCCCCTCCTGCCAAATCCCACTGTAACCAATGATTGGACCCTAGTTTGAGGTGAGTGAAAATGAGCCAACTTACCTCTTTAAAGCGTTTAAGACTTTCATTGAGGTGCCACACTGCACCCAAGTCTTGATGGGCTTCGGGCATCCTTTCCCTTTTACTGTGATCCCCTCCAGTTCCAGACGGAACACATTCACCTCTGGGATAGAAGAACAAATTAAACTAGAAAATAGTGCTGGCGAAATTAACTGATTAATCACGTGATTAATCCAAAAAATTTAACTCAGATTAAATAAATTTACTTAGATTAATCCTGATGGATATGGTTCCACTCAGATAGAAAAGGGCTTGGCTATCAAGTCAAACTATACAAAGATTATGGCCTAGCTCCTGACTGTCCAACGACATGTTTGGGGAATCCTTGGGGGTAAGGGACAGGTGCGAATTGTCCCATTTGAGAAGAACAAAGCCAACTATTTAGTATCAGGGCCTTTACAGGGCAAAATGAGGATCCAACATACCCTAGCATCCAAATTCTTACTGGAGGAAATGAGTTGCGATCAAAAGTGATTAATCACGATTAATCATTGCAAAATTTTGTGATTAATCAGATTATTTTTTTTTAATCGTTTGACAACACTACTAGAAAAGCGCTCAGGGAGCGCAGACCTCCGCCAAGGCAATGTGGTCACAGACACAATATACATTCCAGATCATGTTCTGGTTCACCGATCGCCACCAAAATTGAATCAGCTCTTGCTTGTCCCAATATACACATTGACCGAAAATTTCCTTCAAATCCGTGCAGTACTTTTCGAGTTATCTTGCTGACAAACAAACAGACAAACCAACAGACAAACCAACGCGACCGAAAACATAACCTCCTTGGCGGAGGTAATGAATGCTCAAACAAATTTGATAACATAAGGTACACCACCGATCAATTTAATTAAATACTGGTAAGACTGATGCTTGCAGATGTAAGTATCCAACAAGTCAGTAATGGTTACTCAACCGACTCTTTCATAATCTTTACTCCACTTGGGTGCCCACCCATTAATGAAACACTTCACATAAGACAACGGAACACACCTTCGGGTGTCATCTTGGCCAGTTCTGGAACTTCCACGTAGAAATTCTTGCGGTATGGCTCATACTGGATCTTCTGGTGATCCACGGGTTCCAGAACTTTCCGCTGTTTCGTCTGAAATCCAGTCAGAGCAGTCTGCAGATCCACTTCCTCTTCCTCTGAGGAGTACTGTGAAAACAAACAAGTGGACACACACATAAACTTGTCAGAATATAACAAGTCCATGGAGCTACTCCAAGGTTTCCCTGTAATGATATGCCTTATGGTTTCATTTCAAAGTTTAAACAAGGAGGCACGCTCAACACCGCGCGTTACTTTAACTGGGTGCTTAAACTTTCTGCGATCGCCATATCTCACACTGAGGAAGGGTGCTAACCCAAAATGAGATGATTAAAAAGTAAAACTGAACTGTTGAGTGCTTGCTTTATTATTCCTTTTCAAAGTTCAAAGTTCACCAGTTTTAAAAAACTGTGACCCCTCAATAAATGTACATTACCACACATAGACGTGATGTTAAAAAGCATATTGTACCTCCATCGCATCCTGGTCGTTTATCATCAGCTCTCCTTTCTTCTTGTTTGTGTGTGGCATCTTCTTTGTCTTTACGACAGTTACCACTTTGGTCACCATCCCTCCCTTCAGGCAGCAAACATGTGGAAAACAAGACAAGCGCACAAGATGAAAGCTAAAAATTACCAGATACCAGAGCTTAAACTTTGGCTAGTCAAATCATCAATTGAAAGCAAATTACACCATGATGCATGCATTCATCTGCGTGATTGTGCAAGATACTGCATATGCTAGATATGCACTGATAGGTCTTACACTAAAAAAAATAGAACTGTGTCTTACAAACAGGTGCTGGTGGATTGCAGGTTCACAATTCATACATATGTGTGTGTGTGTGTGTGTGTGTATAAAAGAGAGGTAACCACTGCACAATAAAAGTGACTTTATTGAGCAACGCACTGTAAATATCAGTGTGCAGTGGTTACCTCTCGTGCATAGGTCTCACACTTTAGTTGTAAATGTTACAATGTCAAACAAATAAATCAATTCATTCTTTCATTCATTCATTAATAAATTCATTCCTTCTGTCCCCACCCACCTTGTCGTTCTTGCCCTTCATGGTGCCCATGTTGAACTTCTTGACCTCCTCCTTCACCTCCTCCATGTAGGCGTCGAGAGGGTCCACCTCCTCCTCGTCAGGCTCCTCCTCCATAGCTGTGCTCTTCTCCTCTTCCTCCTCCTCCTCCTCTTCCTCCTTCTCCTTCTTCACCGGGGGTTTCTCTTCCTCCTCAGGCTCTGGTGGTGCTGGGGTCTCGTCATCATCATCTGCTCAGAACACAGTCATTCCACACACATCAGAGTTCCAGAAGAGTTCTGGGATTAAGCCTACAGGCTACCATCAGTCTACATCAGTTTTTCTCAAACTTTTTCAAACCGAGGACCACTTTGCCCAATTTTTTTTTTTTTTCCAGGGACCACCTTCCCTCACGCCCATTCACCAAGTCACATGCTGCTACCCTTTAACCAAGTCATTAAGGCACTTCAAATGCTTTAATAAAGAGTAAATTACAGGTCTGCCTCTTCTATTCAGTGAAAAACTAATCTTTGGCCTTAAAATAATGACACAGGCTAAATTCACATACTTTTATGGTAATCAACTTGCGGACCACTTGAGCTTGCTCGCGGACCACCAGTGGTCCCCGGACCACACTTTGAGAACCACTGGTCTATATAGTCAAGAGAGATCCTAGGTCCTCACGCACATCCAGGTTCATTTAGTCGGGTGCAGTGTCATAGATAAGTATCACTAAATCAAATAAGGTGATACGCAAACCAGAGCTCCCTTTTTTATCGTTTTATTTGTTGTTAAGTTTTGGACATTCTGTCCTTCCTCAGACATGTCTACAGACAGAATATCCGAAATGTAACACAACAAATACGATAAAAACGATATAAAGGGAGCTCCAGTGTGCGCATCACCTTCTTTGATTTAGTAATACTATCAGCCTACATTAGCCTACTATCAAAATCATGTTGCCAAAGGCAGTAGTGAACTAGCCATAACATAAAGGCCGATGATACGAACCCACCACCCCCTCGCGCCCCCCTTTCCTTACCGTCGTCGTCTTCCAAGCTCCACTTTTTCCCCTGTTTCATCTCTTCCAGTTCCTTCTTGATCTCCCCAATATTCTCCATGGCTTTCTTCCGCTGCTCCTCACGCCATTTCTCAACGCGCTCTTTTCTTTTCCTCATCTCTTCCTCCAGGGTGTTGTGATCAAAGTCTTGCTGCAAGACGCAATGTCACGCATGTCATACGATATCCAAGACCATATCAAGAGACTTGAGAGTGCATGCTAAATTGTCTTTCATAAACTGTAAAACTTGACAGTCAGAAGAGCATTGCTGTTACTGTAGGCAGTGTATTCAGTCCCCCCCCCCCAAAGTCACAGAAAACAGCAAAAAAATTGCAAAACTTGTCCACACAAAGAATTTCCACACAAAACTTACATCTTCAACTTTCTCTTCCTCCTTTTCTTCCTTTACTTTTTTCTTTTCACTTGTGGAATCCCCATTGCTTGACTTCTCTTTGCTGAATAAAAAAAGATGAATGATCAAACATTAGTGCGACATTAGTGTTTCTGGCCTCTTATTGCTACCTGTCCCAACTATTTTGGAATGTGTAGCGCTCATGAAATCCAAAATGAGCCAATATTTGGCATAACATTTCAAAATGTCACTTTCAACATGTGCCATGTTATCTATATTCTATTTTATTCTAGTTTATGAGATTTTCAAATTATTGGATTCCTTTCTTATTCACAATTTGTAAGTGTCCCAAATATTCTGGAATCCGGTTTGTAAAACAATTGACACTCGATTCAAATGTGCAATGCCCTGTGTGCACTTTATTTTTGCATTGTCATTCTTGAGGACTCGTATTAGAATATACACACAGGAGTACATCACCATACCTTTCCTCGGTTTTTCTGCTTTTACTAGGACTTGCTGATCGTGACCGCCGTCCTCGACTCCTGCTGCGACTCCTGGACCTCCTCCTTTCCCTGCTGCGAGATCTGCGTCTCTCCCGACTCCTGGATCGCCTGTAAGGTCAACAAAGACCAGTTAACATTTCGCAACTGAATACAAGCTAATTATGTCCTAGGATTAGAGAGAAAAAACAACAAACGCAAGGATCTGAATAGTAGTTGTCTTACCGAGGTCGTTTCCTGTCTCTTGACCGGGATCTGCGGCGGTCTCTGCTGCGAGACCGCTCTCTCCTGTTGCGGTCTCGGTTTCTGGAGCCAGCCCTCTCATCTTTCTTTGAGCGTTTGTCAGGAGAGCGGCTGTTTGATCGACTCCCTGACCTACCTCTTGATGCTGAGCGCTTCCTATAATGTCTGAAATTGCATAAAACAAGAGATGATGGGCCTATGGTCTGTTGCAACGTTACATTAAACGCAAGAAATCAACACGGGAAAGTCTTACGCAAAGGTAACGTTAGCTACATGACAAACAGCCTCTGATGTTGCGGTCAACAATTCTTCCTCGTGGCTAACACTAAATTTAACGTTACGTCAGAAGTATCGTAGCATACCTTAGCTAACTATAATATCCTTTCAGTTAAACGTACAGGGGCCATAATATATTATTTATATGTAGGTACCTTGTAATGCACCAATGACAAGTAAAGTTTTGCTACTGGCGTTAGGCTGCTACCAAAATAAAGCAAAATGCTAACTTTAGCTAACGTTAGCTGACTTCAGGTAACGTTAGAAATACGTCTTATTGCTGTATGAGATGTTAAATGTGTGCCCTAAACGAGGCCTTCCAATAAAGCCACTACATCTAGACTTACCTTGACTCTCGACCCATGTTGCTCAAAATTCATCCACAGCTTCTTAGAGCTTGTTATAGAAATAATTTCCGAATTGTTTGCAGCGCCACTCTGTCGCATTCACAAAACTACGTCATACTCAAGCGACTGATTCGTTCGTTCTCTGACTACCACATTTACCCAACACCAGGGGTATTTCTGCCTCTAGTGGTGTGGAAGAAATACTGCCTTTTTGTGTAGGATAATTACAGCGGGAGGAAACTTCATTCAACAGGAAAAATGTGTTAGATAGGCTTGTCTACTTGAAAAAAAAACAAGCTTTGCAGTTATGGTTAGCATGCAACTGCGTTTTGTAATATTAGCCTATTATAGCAAATTGGGTCTACCACATGTAATTTTCTGAAAACTCCAGATCCTGATTTGAGAATGACTTGATTCTGCTCTGCATTTCAGCATGGGAGAACCAATGCTGGGGAACCAATCAATGTGTAAAACATTTTTATTCACTATAGCAGCCCAAGCAGGCCTATCTTGTCTTGGAACCTTGGAAGACATGACCAATCATCACTGCAACACACCCACACTATTAGATCACATCACACACAATTTATACAACCTATTCCAAAAAATAAAATAAAAAATCTGACATCACGCAACTGTCGCCTAAATAAAAATAAAAGGATCTGGACTAATTCTCAAATCATGCAAATCATACAAGCGCAACATATTTGTTTGAGAATAGTCCAAGGTCAACATAGGCTATCAGTTGTTGAAACCAATTTTGTTAAACACATTTTTTTGGTTTTGTTTATAAGGGATTTAGTCATTTCAAATTTGAGACCAGTCTTGTCTTGTCGGAAAGTCTTGTTGGAATAGTATCAATAAAAGGCAGGATAAGTTAAGTAAGGATAAAGACTAAACAAATGAGGACACTTCACATGTAGCCTATATGTTTAAGATTTTATATCATCTGAAAGAGCATTCTTGGCCTAGGATTTCAGCAGATTAACTGGTAGCTGTCTTCTTCATCCTGCCTTTTTGTTATGCTTAGAATGTGACAGATCTGGGCTGCCACCTGGCTATTTTAGCATCTGGTTGCCCTTATGATAGAACCACTTTTATAGAATACTGTATACCGTATAGAACAGTATAGCAGTTGCCCTCGTTATCTGGTAATATTTCAGGCCTTCCCCCAAAATATATTGTCTGAGTGGCAGCTTAGGCTCTTCAAAGGATACCATTCATTATTCAGCATTTACATTCAGCATTCGTTTTAAAGGGATGATCCAACTCTTTATGAAATTGGATTATTCATAGTCTCACGTGGAGTTATGTGTGTAAAAGCATCTTGTTCTCGTTTTGCATTTGTTTCCCTAGTCTGGCAACCACAATTTTAGCTTTAGCTTATCATATGCGCTGGAAAGTAATGTTGCAAAAAAGTTGTTATCTGGCTATTTACATTCCAGTGCCTATGCCAAGGCAAAGCTAGGAAAATTAATGCACCGAGACCAAAATGTACCCACATACATGTATGTAACTCCAGGTAAGGGGGTGAATAATCCATTTTCATAAAAATTAACTGTCCAGTGGAGTAAGCAGACTAACCAAGGCATACTGAATCACTATACCCTACCGTAATAGATATACTGCCATTTACAAAGTAAACTGACAACTTAACTAAGCAGGATGATTTGTCTCCTCTGCAGTCCAGAGAGGATGTATGACACAGGACAGTCTTCCATGTCCTATGTCAATTTAAGTTAGAAGCATTCTTAAGGCTAGGTTTAGTCATTTTATCATCCCTCATGTACCCATACGCAAGATCTGATATCACCAAGTAATTAAGAGTCCAGGATCAATGTCAAACTTGTTTGTCCTGGATCAATGTACTCTAACCTTAACCCTAAGCCTAACCCTAACCTTACTCCTAACCCTAAACCTAACCCATTGATCCAGGGCAACAAGTTTGACATTGATCCTGGACTCTTAATTACTTGGTGATATCAGATCTTCCTACCTATACATTGATTTCCATTACGAGTAGATTATACATGCAATCTTGGTCATTGAAAATATGCACGTACAGTAGGATAGGCCCTAAATGAGAAGTGGATGGCCTGCATGAACGTGCCAAAATTCTGCTCCCCAGCAAATGTTCCAACTTTTTATGTTGTTGCAAGACTTTGGATTCTTATTACACCGAACCTTGCCCTTTAACTTTTTGAATTTCCCTCGTTTTATTGTATTTAGTAGGCCTACTAATTTAACACCATTCGATTGACCCTGTCCCCACTTTCTTGAAACATACTGCAAGGATAAAATTTCAAAAATGAGCAAATTCCCCCTACAATAATTTTGCCTGAATTTCAAAAGTATGTACAATTCTCTATCAAATGTTTGGCCTGCATGTTTGCAATAATAATAGCCACAGTATTGACATCATAGTAGCCTGGGAGTTCCCATGCTCCTTTGCATGATTATTTCATTTCGCTCTGCAAAGCAGCATGGTGACCATGGCCAATTTTCTTGCCTGCTTTCGGTATTCAATCACAAAACAAAAAGGGACTAGTACGGCCCTCGATTGCATTTTACGTCACACAGTGGCTCTGGTATTGGCTCTGAGCTATGTACAGACGCTATTATAGACATTCGTAGCGGCCAATAAACGGCTCTGGACAATTGTAAACAGCGCTTCCGTTACGAGAAAAACAATAGGTGGGTCTCCAGACTAAATATCACTTATGTCACATATTCTGTAGGCCTATAGACAAAATATGCTCCTCTTTTTGCTTTCTTTTTTATTTTATTTTTCAGAGATTTTACAATTCAATTGTACACACAAACAAACAATATCAAATACACAATTACATACATAAATACAAAACCTCATCCGACCAACTGTGTGGTAACAGAGCAGCTAGTGTAACGGATGCCAACTAGCTTGGCTAGCAGGCAGCAGTACGTGTAAATCCTCACATCTCAATTCCTTGGGCGCTTTTAGCTGCTGAGTTAGAAGCATAGGCTTTTAGCTCAGTGGTTAGAGTGTCCAACTCCCATCCCAGGGGTTAGTTGTAGCTGGCAGGGTGGTGGGTTTGAGACCTGAGTGCAGTTCGGACCGCCCCCGGCTACACTAGGCTTTCCCTTAAAAATACACTGAGAGCCAACATTAATAACATAGAAGACCAACTCTCCTGACTCAAAGGTCATCATTTATTAATATATAAATCAATATATAAAATAAATCAAAATGTCTGCTCACACTTAGCACTAATATGCATTGCACACAAACCCCACTAGACATGCCACGAGTAGTTGTAACTACACTCAAGGCCTACCAACAATCACAGCAAACTCAACATAGCCCAGAGCAGGGGTTCTCAAAGTTTTGATACGTGAGGGCCAATGTAGGGACCCAACATTGAACTTAGGGCTGCCAAGGGTGCAGGAGAGAGAGAAAAAAAAATCTAATTTGTGATCATTGTTGACCATGTTGAATATCAACAGTTTAAGCTACTTTGTTGCAATAAATTACAGTAATGCCTATGGATGCCACTAAACACCACTAAATGGAGATTAATTCTTTCAAAGCAATGTACAGTTTTACCAGTTTTACAGATAGGCCTATGATGATATGATCGCAGGCCGCCAGGAGATGCTTCTGCGGGCTGCCCTTTGAGAACCTATGGCGTAGAGCTATGAATTATTAAAAACAGTGCAATGTTCAATAACAAGCAGCATCTGGCTGTCAATGAATCCTCATAGGCCTATATGTCATTAAATTAAACATTTTTTTAAACCATCTGGGCCTATTCTTTTTTTCCTTTCAGGCATTTCTTTTTTTTTCTGTCTGTTTTGTATGTTGATGGTCTAAGTCAGGGGTGGCCAACTTGTGGCTCGGGAGCCGCATGCGGCTCTTTGCCTGGGGTCATGCGGCTCTTACATTCATGTCCAAGTTTGCGTTTGTGTGTGTGTGTGTTTATGTGCACGTTCACTTCCCTTACATTTAATACAGTGATTTTGTTTTGTTGTATGTGTGTGTGTGTCAAAATGGGTAATGTAGTAGTAGTAGTAGTAACAGGTTCATGTGCCCGTGTGCCGATGTGGCTCTTTGCTGTGACATAGTCAGATATGTGGCTCTTGGTCTCCGACTGGTTGTCCACCCCTGGTCTAAGTGGTTTAGGTAGGCCTATGTTTTATCTGTTGTAGGCTAGCCTTGATGTTGATTTCTTGTTTGTTAGAATATGTTGTGTGTGGGTGATAGATACAAATAAAAATCCATAAATCCATTTTGCCCAATTTTTTTGGAAGTGAATTTGTAGGCCTACCATTTCATATTTTGTTAACTAATAAAATCAGCCGGATAATTTCGGTTTTAGTTGTCTAATGACTCATATTGTGTTAAAGTCAATTGCATTTCTCAGAATAGGCTATTGCGTCAGGTCTGGAATTGAGTGGGATATCCCCGCTACACGTCTCCATCCATCCAGAGGAATTCGTGACGGCCGCTCACGTTCTGTCTGTTTGACAAAGGCATAACGGGCCATTGACAATACGTACAGGCGGAGTCTGTGGGATACCCGCTCTACTATGTCTCCATCGGCCTGGGTGTGGTTTTCAAACTCAGTTCCGTTAGCAGGAAATCAAGCTCTGGGCTAGCGTTACCACTTCAGCGTGAAACAAAGCATAGCAAAAATCGTAATACTGGGCTAGATCGGTCTGGTAGGGTTAAGTTCCCACTTAAGGGTGGTGATAGTCGACTTTTCTGTTTTCTACCCGATGGGAAAAAGTTTCAATTTTTGTTGACTCCATTGTAGGCTATCTCTTTAGTTGCTGACATCAGTGAGCTGAATCAGAAAAGACAGACAATATGCCGAAGACGGTAAGTAGTTCACAGATACATTTTGGAAAACAGTTTGCTTCCTTTGTTTGTTAAGCTAGGATTTTATTGTGTGTGTCTTATATCTTTGTAATTATGTGATAAAGCCGGGAGAGCATAAAGCTTAGATTTTTTGATGCGTGAGGCAGGCCGTCTTCCAAAACTTTGATAAAAGTTCTGAAACAGGCCTAACACACCAGATTTTCTTAGTCAGATTTTGTATAACATTACATTACCCAGCGTTTACTTTTTCATGTGATATCCTAGTTTACAATAGAGGCTGCTATGTAGGATATTTTATTGATAATTATAATCCGTATTATATGATTTTTTATGTTGTCTTTTTCTTTGTGTTGCTTGCAACAATGTATACTTTTATTTCCGTTTTATGTGTCCTATCCTTCGCTATCATAATCCGGGAAAGCAGAATGCTTGTTTTGTGAGTCCAAAACCGTTACTCAGTGACAAGCTAGGCGGCTGTGAGAATCCCCCTATCTCAAATGTGATTGGCTCATTATTGTGAAGTTGAACGAGATGAGTCAAGGAGACGACAGTCTGTTCTTGCGTTGCGAATGGCGGACAATCTGGCTTTCATCAGACCAAGCCTGTCTTTCATCGTTTACTAATCTGGCATAACGAGATTTAAATGTGCTTAATGAATTAGGCTTAACTTCTAGCTTTCCTCATGCTTAATGCAAGTGATAGGCTACACCGGAAGGAATTTATTGCGCAGTACCGGGCAATTTTCCATTAGTCCACTTCTAGGCTACGCGATAGCTGAATTTGCAGTAGCCTACCCTTATGAATATGGATGCGCATGTGTGCGCGCACGGGCGCATCCCACAAAGCCGCGCGCGTGCCCTGACATTTTTATCTTGTCCACCCATTTAATTAAATTATTGGATAGGAAATGTTCATTTCCCAAGTCCATCCACTCATGATATCTAGAGATGTGTTAGACTGACTAGATTTAGTTTAGACTGACACCCTTGCTTGCAAAGCTGTTAGGCTGCTGGCAGAGCAGTAAGCTAACTTTTCCTCAACTTTCATCCTTCATGTAATATCCTCTTATCCTGATAATGGGGTGGCAAAAATGTCTAATCTAGTGTAGGCAAGGCATACTGGTGAGTGTTTTGTTTGTTAAGCAGGATTTGTAAAAGTTTTTCCTTAGACACAGGAAGCAAGGGCAGGCCTGGCTTGGCCTAACCAAGCTGGTCTTGAGCCAAGGTCACTTGGAACCTATTGTCAGTTGCTGAAGTATTTATTTCAATCCGAAAAGCTATTTATGATGTCCCTCTGGGTTCATGTTCCCTGAGGTTTAACTAACCAACAACAGCTTCATCTGCAACTGATGGGCATGAAGTGAAGTGAGGTGAATGAAGTGAATGGAGCAGATATTCATGAAATTGTATCACTAAATTTGAGCCAGTAAAACAATCATAAAAGAGATATTAGAGACTGTACATTTATCAATCACTGGCGGTTTCCAATTCCAGTGGTGGAATTTAAATGTCCTTTTCTTTATTTTTTGGACATGGGTTGTATATTTAGCAGAAAACACTCTTCTTTACAAAACCAGCTTACCCTTCCCCTCCCCTCTCTCTCTCTCTTACACACCAGAACTGGGTGGACCATAATGTTAAGAAACAGAACCCACCCACCCTCCCCCAGAATGTGTCAAAATGCAAAAAAGGCCTGTTAACTGTTTGAGCTATGCATGTGAATAACTTCCCATAGAACAGTTTTGTGTTATTAATGATCTGTGTGTAAAAGACAGAGAGAAAGTGAAGTGTATTGTTGTGCTGTGCACACAGACACTCTAGCAAAGTAGCTGGTCAGAGGCGACCACTCCTATTAAAGGTTCTAATTTTACAAGCAGATGTTGAACAAACTTTCATTTGTCCTGTTTAGAAACACAGTAATGTCTTGGCAGGACGGCTTATTAAAAGACACCAGGCAGCTAGAGGTGCTGTATCTGTGGGGTCACACACCGGGCTCAAGCAAAGCAAAGCACTTGGCTCAGCTTCCGTTTGGTTGGTTGCCGCCATTTCTCAAGAATCTGTAATTTAGTGACTCAAGGTTTCTGAGCTGACGTCAGTTCCTCTCGGGCGCCATTTCCTGGCTCTGTGCTTGCCTGACGCTGCCTCCTCTTAAAGCCTTATTTGGAGTTGCAGAGTCTCAGAGAGAGACTAGCTGCCGGCGCCCCTTCCTTTTACCAGCGTCCTCTCCTCCCGCACTCCCCTACTGCTTACACTGCTGCTCAGTCCTGTCAGCCTTCTCTCCTTCTCCCACGCTGGGAGCCAAATCAAAGCCCCCCCACATCCCACTCCACCCCCACCACCACCACCACCACCACCACTACCCTCCCACCTCTCCATCTCTGTCGTTTACCACAGTCATCAAATAACTCTCTTTAACAAGGCCTTAAGCATCCATCCACAGTTAAGCAGCTGGTAAATTAGCAGTCTGATAGCCTGTGGTGAAATGAACCATGTGGCCCCAGACTTGCTCCTCTGTAAGGACCCTGCAATTGTAGTGTAATGTCTTCCGTGAGTGTTAGACCATGACAAATACAATGTCATAAAATCCCTGCTATAAAGTTAAGAGAAGTAAAAGATTTTGGTCAGCATTTCTCCCTGTCATCAAGACAGTGTAGCTGTGAGGCCTCTCTCTCTCTCTCTCTCTCTCTCTCTCTCTCTCTCTCTCTTTTTCTGTGACTGTCAGCACAAAACGTTCTTTCAGCGCTTCCCCAAGTCTCCCTAGTAAAAGTCTCCCAAGTCAACAGGTTATGCTTACAGTCCAAACATGATTAAGAGAAAGGGTAAGTGATGTTCATAAGTCGGCTAGTGGGGTGGGGGGATTAGGCAAGCTAAAGCCACCAGCGGCTCAGACACAGGAGACTTTAGCTGTTTGCAATAAACTTCAGCCAGAGGTGGTACCAGGCGAAAGGGAGACAGCATTCCACTGTTAGCAAAAGGGTTTTCTTGCTAAATGGAGGACGACTACCTCAGCAAACTAAAATGCATCTTCCCACCTGTAGACTGAGAAGCTGTGAGTTCTCCTCTCTCTTTTCTCTTTGTCTCTTAGTGTCTTGCTGTCCCTTGTCTCAGGGTTAGAAAATAATGAAGGCATTGATGTATGGTGTTGAATGTTAGCGTACCTTGTACTTGCTTTCATGTCTTTGGGCGTCAACATTTATATCAGCTGTCACTCCAATATTAATATGGTATTTCAGCTACCACTGTTATTGTAACTGCTGATGTTCAAGTACTGATCACCACATGAAGATGTGAATAAGTAGCACTAAATGTTTTTTTCTCCCCGCATATCAGTATGCAACTAAAATCTTAGGGTTTCTTTTCTGCAAAAATGTCACTTTATTTTACTTTATTCAAAAACACAAAAGAAAACAAAGTAGGGGAAGCTAATGACATGTTTTATCAGAGGTATCCAATCAAGCCTAGAGTATTATATTTATAGCCATCATCATCATCAATCCCACAGCATTTACCAGATGGTTTCATAAAAGCTGTTAGGTGCTCACAGTTTTTGCACCCGGCTTATTATTTCAAGTATGTGTTCCATGGAAAAAAACAGGGAATATTTTAAGCAGCTGATTGGACCAAGCACTTAAGATCAGGAGAGGTCTATTTTGAGTGTGGTGAAGAGGTTGTGTCTGGGAAAAGAAGGCCCAGGTGTGTGTGTGTGTGTGTGTGTGATGTTGAAGAGTAGACTCGCTTCTCTATTGTAGTCTTCAAATTCTCATCATAAATTAAATTAATCATCATAATTGTCACCAAGAGTAGACTTAAAGGAAAGAGAAGCAATTACATTGTAATTAGGCTATTATCATTCTTTATTATTTTGTCTGTGCATGGCCTTATAATTTAGTTAGAATTATGCCAATCCAGAGGTACTCGCACAATAGGATAGCATGTTTACCTTGGCATACAAATCCATTTGTGCCTGCTTTTTGTCTTCTGCCCGCACAGACGCATACAGTTACACATTCACAGTAGGCGCATAGTGAAGTAACATCAAAGCTAAGCTATTTGACAGGAACCTTAATCTGGGTCGGGGTATACTTGATGTGCTCTCAGTACAGATGCGGTTTGAATGCAAGCCATCAAGTGTTTGGTGGTTTCCATCTTGTCAGCTTGAAACTGTCACCGCCGCCAAAAGAATGTGACAGATCGCATAGGCGAGCCTGTTAGTAGCTGTGTGACAGTTGGGTGAGCAAATTTGCAGTAAAGCTCCATGCTTTAACTTCCTTTGGGTACACTACACAGTTTGCATGCAAAACGCATTGTGGCTTACAGTAATGAGAAATATTGCCAAAGCTCATGAAAAGAATGTTAATGCCCACACAAGCTAAATGGCTGCACAACACATGTATTAGGACGTCTAGAGGCTTACTGTGTTAAGCACAGTATCAGAGCCAAACGTGCGCTCCTGTTTCCCCTCAAAGACAGTCTCCCAGACAGGGTGTTTCCCTCGGGTGCTTACGCACTAAAGTACACATATGACATGTTCAAAATTTGCACTGTCACGTTTATCAAGATGGGAGACGGGATCCACAGGTTCCACCCATGGGGACTTTTTTAGGGAGTTTTTACCGTAACAAACTTGTAAAGATGATGTTTTTAAAGCTTAATATGTTAGATGGAAAAGGCTGTTTCTTGGGCCGGTGTGAAGGAGGGAAGGTGAGGGAGGTTCGGTGATGAGGGAGTGGAGTCTAAATGGAAACAGCCCATGTCATCCCCAGGAGGCCCTGGACTTGCTGTCGGAGGGCTGAGCAATTGTTCTTAAAATAGAATCGGCAAAACACACAGCGTTCTGCGCTGGAGGGACACACCCTTACACGGTAGAACTGAGCATTCTTGGTTCCTTTTTCATGTCGCCATGAACTATTTTTACCCCGAGAAGTGACTTTATGCACAAGCTCTGTTGACGGGTTGCCAGAGGGCCTAAGCGGAGCAGATAAACTCAGGCGGCTGGCCTGAATGCTGCCTGTGGAAAAGGCAGTGGTGAAGCGGGAATAGCAGAGAAAGGGGATGTGGAAAAAAGCACCAGGGCTTAACGGAGATCGAAAAACAGCTTCACTGGCTGGCTCTGACACAGACGAGAAGTGATTGTTTCGAGGGAATGGCGTAATAGTGCGTCTGTCCAAAAATCTGATGCAAGCCTATCGAAATAGTGCTGGTCTGGATGGCCGGGACCCATTATGACTCACTTACTGAACTGGACTGGGTCCCAGAGAGTCTGTAGCATATTAGGGAAGGCTTGGGGAAGTGTAGATCCTTGCTGATGTGCTGTGTAAACTTCAAGCATCAATTTGTTCAAACCGAGAGAAAACCCATGATTCATCATGGAGTTAGATGCTTTTCTCTTCTCAAGTTTGCTGTTGTTCTCTCTCACACCCTCTTCCTGAATTCTACATTCTACAATGAATTCTAGAATGAATTCTTCGTTCTACGTGAAGCACATTTTGAATTCTAACACGTCACCTTGCTCAGATCCTGTGAACTTCCACACAAGGTTTAAAACATGCTTTGTTAGGCCACGGCTAGATATGAACAGTATTCTCTATAACAGAAAACCATAAAGCATAGCAATGGTGAATACAGGGTCGTCGAAGACGAAGAATTGAGAAATGAGGGAGAGGGGATGAGAAAGAGAGGAGGCTGAAGGAGGATAAAGAGAGAGGGAAACAGGGAGAGAGAGAGAAAGGGAGAGACAGAGAGAGAGAGAGAGAGAGAGAGAGAGGCCCTGCTTACACAAAGGGGAAAGAACGCGGGCGCTAATCAGCATCACAGCTGGTGAATAAAGCAGTGCATTGTGGTTCCAACAGGAGGGGGGGCACTCTGCCCGGCTCAGCTATTTACTGCCCCCTCCTCACACACACACACACACACACACACACACACACACACACACACACACAGCCACAGGCACACACGACACAACTCTCTCTCTCTCTCTCTCTCTCTCTGCCCCCTCCCTCTCTCACTCACACCCACAGCCACATGCACACTCACAACACACACACACACACACATACAAAATGGAGAGAGATGTATACTGAAATACAACAACAGGCAAATAGGTAATGGATAATGTGCAGAAGCATAGTCATATCGATTGTGGAAGTATGTGAAAGTATAACTAGCAACTAGATGTTAATGCTCAATGCAGCTAAGGATTAACAGCAGTTGTAGTTGTGATAAAGCTATAAAGTCAAAGTCAGTTTATTTATAAAGCACATTTCATATGATACACATAGACACAATGTGCTATAGGCAGCTGCTCTAAAATGGCTTCTTGCATGGTGTGATAGGATGAGTGGTGCACGGGTAACAGGATGTTAACTCAACAAGGGCAGTCTGACAGAGTTGAGAGGATGTGGCAACTTCCTGTAGTAGAGAGAGAGAGAGAGAGAGAGAGAGAGAGAGATAGAGCAAAATACAGCACAGGAACTTTGGAATATAGGAAGCATATACAACAGTCATAAACTGTTATATCTTCTCAGTTTTTCATTGTTTGCAGAAGTGAAATTGTTTGTAGGGCTGTTTTCTCCTCCAAAAATGTTTTTTTTTTTTTTTTTTGTTGCTGTTTGTTTGCCCCCTCCCCCGCCTTCCCCCACAACATCTATCTGTCCGTCCGCTACCTAAAGCAAACACACTAGCACCGCGCTGCTGTGCTCTCCCTGTCCAGTCACTCATTGTGTTTCCTTCAATTGTGTTATCTCTTAACCAAAGTTCCACAGTATAATCAATCATTCTGCCCCTGTGGATGGGTGTACCAGGCTCTTTAAAAACCTCCCTCCCTCCCCTTCTGCATTTCTTTTGAAATCCATTCAACCTTGTGTGCGTTCACTACCAAAAATTTGCCCACTCGGACATTTTACAAACCACAGGTTTACAAATTACATGAGAGTTATATCTGCACAGCAAAATATACGTATATTGTACAGTAGATAGATTTATCATCATTGGAGGGGGTGTGGGGAGGGGGGGCTGTATGGTATACTGAATTTGTTGCCAAGGTGGCGGAAAGTAATTTAGGTAAACTTTCTAAGGCTCTGTGGAGTCCCACCCTCCTGGATTGGAGACAGCAGCCTCCCCAAGAGTGCTAGATCTCCATGGCAACTTAATCCCAGCAACAAGCCTGAAATCAAACTGAAGGAACACTAGCAATACCTAAGAGACCGTAGCAAAATTCAGAACATTGCTTTACCTCCTCTCGTGTCCCTTAGGATATAACCGCAACGTATTATTGAGACGGCTTTAGATACGGTTTGTGAGGTACTAGCAGCACAGCTAAAAAAAAAAATCACCTTGATAACCTGTCATTCTGCGCTTTCATTCATTAAGTCTGAATGGATGTCAAGAAATCTTTTTAAAAAAGAGTGAAAAATCCAAATAGTTACATAAAAAGTTATGATGTTTCTTATTTCAGTGTCTCATGCGTGTATGTGTGTATATGTGTTCTTTTCTTACAGATCAGTGTGCGCGTGACCACAATGGATGCAGAGTTGGAGTTTGCCATCCAGCCAAACACCACAGGCAAACAGCTCTTTGATCAGGTGCGTCTCAGTGCCACTTGGAAAGGAAGGGCCTATGATATGATTGTCACAAGCCAAGCCATTTGAGATGAAATAATTGATATGAATAGTCCACCCACTCAGTTAATCAATGAATTGAATGTTGTGACATAAATTTGAAGAATACTCCCCAATTAGCAATTAGATGGGGACAGGTCTATACTGAACCTTTGAATGATATCATACATCTATCAAAATATAATAAAGTAATAAAATATTGTGCGATGTTCAGGCAGGGATGATCTGAAGGATAGGGATAGGTTCTTTTTTAAGCTTGTCTGTGGGTCATACCACTCAGCTTCCCTTTCTGGCAGCACATTCATACCCATTACCCATTACTGAGGCCTAGAACATGTGGAGCTGGATAAAAAAAGAATATTTTTTAATGTGGTTTACACCTAGTGTTCCGCTTTATATAGAGGGTTTTAGTCACTGAAACTTTTGAAAACTCCAGTCAAAGTGGAGATTTCTGAAAACTCCATCTTCAATGTGCTCTGGGAACATAATGCTCTGGGAAATCCGTCCGCAGTCGAGTTGACATTTTCATTGTGGCATATTCTTAAACGCAGAAGAGGAAGCGATAATCATTCTCAGAAATACGTGGCTACCTGTAAACAAGGCACATGAGGGGACATTAGAGAGCTCCATGTCACATATATGATAAATGATGAAGGATTATTTGATGTCATCTTTGAACTTATGAAATTCCAGAACTCACTGAGAAAAAAGAAAAAAATCTCACAAAGTTTCTCTGGGGACATTTTCTTGGTCGGGCTTGCATAAAAAGACAAGTAGTCGACCTAATTGAGGTATTGGGGGAATCCTAATTGATTGTTATGCTCATCAAAATCCCATAGGGGATTTTAAGGGCTCCGAGTTTGTGGTGAGTTCATCTCTCTGTCGTGCTTGTGCAGAACAAGAAGCTGAGCCACTGCTGGGAAGAAAGGCACAACACAATGATTAGATTAGCACGGATGGGGCTTAGTTCATCCCTCACACATGCCTCTAAATTGAATCTCGAGTATGTGATGAAAAGCCTGCTGCTCCAGTCTGTCTGATGAAGAGGCCAGAGGAGTATATGGGCTGCCACAAGTGGCTGAGTGGCTGTGTGTGTGTGTGTGTGTGTGTGTGTGTGTGTGTGTGTGTGTGTGTGTGTGTGTTTTGTTCACTGTTAAAAAAGACTAGTGTTCCCAAACTGATCCAGTCAAGTCATTGCGCTGTTGGTTTCGGTTACATTATATGAACTTGATTCAGTTGATTAAACTGTTATTTTAACTGTGGTAAACAGTTTATGTTCCTTGCGCCGGATCAGATTCAAATTCTTCCCAAAGGATATGATGATGATGATGATGAGGATGTGTGTGTGTGTGTGTGTGTGTGTGTGGTTAGTTAGTAATATTGAGAGATTTCTCACAGTTATGGGCCAATATATTTTTGTTCAGCTCCACATATCCAACATGGTTGTTATCTTTCAAAAAGCCCTTAAGAAAATGAACAGAGACAAACAGAGAGAAAAAAACACAATTCTAGTGTCTGTTCTTGCGTGTTCCTTTCAACTCATCATTCTGCTTGATTGGGAATCTAATAGCTGTCAACACATGCCAAAGATTTCACCATGTTATTGCTGCATTCTCTCCCTCTCAGCTACACAATTCCACACTACTGATTTTGATTGTTAGTTTCCAAGCAGCTCTAGAATGAACTGACATGAACCAAGTGCATTTAGTTTTATTCTTTTCATGTTATACTAGCATGCAAGCCTATTATGTTTTTTTATGCTGCTGAATGGTTGTGTATACTATTTGTGGTTGTTTATTTATTTTACTTGCTGAAAGTGTGCTCTCTGCCCTCTTCTGTACCTAGGTGGTGAAGACCATCGGTCTGCGGGAGGTGTGGTTTTTCGGGCTTCAGTATCAGGACACCAAGGGCTTTTCAACATGGCTGAAACTCAACAAGAAGGTAAGAGAAGAGAAAGGCATTGCTCGGCAGGCAGCTGGGTACTGTAGCTGCTCGACATGCACATTTAGTCCCCCAGACTTGCCACAGCTCCTCTGGAATGGAATGCCAATCCATCACTGGGAAATAACGTCTCTGATTAAAACTTAATATCTCTGTCTCGTTGCTCAGCGCATGTTTTATAGCCTTGCTGGGGACATTCCAGAGAGTCGCAGAAAAGCGCATGTGTGAACTTGTCTTGGGTTATGAGTTACAGTCTTTTTATTTTTTTAATTTCAGAATTTCATTAGATCTGGGTGGATATTCAGTTGCCACATTGATCAAAATGTTCAAAACAATTTATCTCGGAGAGGATCTAAATGGGCTGTTAATGCCTTCACTCTAGGGGGGAGTAAAGCAATGTGACAGGCATTGATGGTAGTTTTTAGGGTTACCAAAAGTTTTAATGGAGACCAAGTCAGACGATGGTCAGAAAAATCAGGAACAGAGTTTATTTACAATATTTACAAGATTCCTTGATGCAGAGCAAGGGAGAGACAGCATGCTACACGGGAAGATCCATCAGCTGCTTCGCCTAGGAAAGGAAAGAGCTTGACTGTATACTAAGTATAGTTTCACGTTGATGGAAGATGGCATTGGCCATCCCAATTGACATGGACTGACAGAATCAGACCACTATTGGTGCCAGTGTGGTAACCTAGAGCAGATAGCCACTGATACAGGGGAGGAACATACAGTAGACGAATCAAGGAGCAAAACAACAGCAAGAACATACAGTGATAATCCACCTTATCGCTAATGATGGCAAGAGCAGGAACAGAAAGAAATATAAACATATTACAGCCATGGAAAGATAGTTGAGTCAGGCCTAGCTAAAACATAAAGACATAAAATACATACATGTATGGCTATAAAAATAATACATTCTGATTACAATTCCTTCAGCATCAAGGCAATATATCAGCAATTGATTAGATTGAGGAAATAGTTTTTAGATTAGTTGACTAGATAATAATAATAAAACATATTAGATTGATAGTTTTCTAACACAGCCCTTATTTAACTTTTCTTATTTCCTACGTTTTATACCTGTAGTTGTAATAATCAGAAAATTATTAGACAAAAATTGTACCATAAAAAAAGATAGATAAATAGAGATATATAAAATCGTCTCATCCTTAATGAGGATATGTAAAGAAGACTCAACACTGCTAACACAGTTCCATCATCTGACCTTATGAATCTCCAGGTCACCGCCCAGGACGTGAGAAAGGAAAGCCCGTTGCTGTTTAAATTTCGGGGAAAGTTCTACCCTGAGGATGTCTCCGAAGAGCTCATCCAGGAGGCCACCCAAAGACTTTTCTTTTTGCAGGTGTGTTGTTGAAAGTTGTTTCAAAGCTCTAGAAAATTCCGAGTGGGGGGAATTCACACCGGTAGTTTTTGTTAGCCTGTTAACTTGTGATGTTATTTATCATGGAATGTAAAAAAATACTATGTACAAGATAATCCCCCTATATTTTTGTATTTAAACAAGCAGAGAGAAAAAACAAAGTTTAATGTAAATATTATGCTTTCTTATTTTGGATGTGATAGGTTGTACTACTTATATTCATTGTGCTACGTATATGTTTAAGGTGTGGTAGTCTTTTTTTTTTTTTTTTCTTTTTTTTAGTTGTGAGTTGCTCTCTCTTGCTCTCTCATTTCCTGGGCGTGAGAGTTGTAGGGGTGTGGTGGGGTGTTCAGAGGTCACGCAAAGGCCGTGACATAGCTACTGTAAGCCTACAGCTTCAGCTGTGTTCTCCTGTTGTGAAACAGTCAGGGTTAAATTTGTGTCGAGCTGATAAGCCGCGTGTCCCCATCACCCCCTCATCATCTACCGCCTTCACCCCCCCTGCAGGTCAAAGAGGGCATCCTAAACGATGACATCTACTGCCCGCCCGAAACAGCTGTGCTGCTGGCCTCTTACGCCGTGCAGGCCAAATACGCCGACTATAACAAAGATTCTCACAACCCGGGATACCTTTCTGGAGACAAACTTCTTCCACAGAGGTGAGCTTACACACACACACACACACACAGCCCAGGGAGCGGCACATACTGTACATGTAGGTATTTGAGATTAATATTTATCAGTCTGCATGTAGGAATGTATAAATTAGCTGTAGTATAGTTTATACAAAAACACCAATGCATTTCAGCAATTGTACTGTATCACTCGCATCATTCAAACATGATCACACATTGACTGCACAATGATTGTGTACTTTTCACTGTCAATGTGACACACACACACACACACACACACACACGCACGCGCAGTGCGCTTACACTGAGAACACACACATACACACACACACACACACACACACACACACCATATTTTGTGCATAATGTATCAGCAGGTGTGTAAATAAATGTGGTAAAACTCCAGTAAGGCAAAAAAGGTGAATTATGAAATGAAATCTTTGCAGGGTGCTGGAGCAACATAAGCTCAACAAGGAACAGTGGGAGGAGAGGATTCAGGTCTGGCATGAAGAACACAAGGGCATGCTCAGGTAACACACACACACACACACACACACACACACACACACACAGAGACAAACACACCAGTGTTGGGCAAGTTACTGCAAAACTGTAATGCGTTATTTATTACTTGTTACTGACATTTTAAAGTAATTCCTTACATTACATTTGAAAATGTAAGGCGTTACATTACTGTTGCATTACATTTAAGTTACTCTTTGGGCCCTCCGGTAGCCTATGACCTTCACTAATTTGTTATCGATGTTGAGAATGACAAGTGGAGACTGTAAAGTTCTACATTAAATCCGGCACAGCAGACATTTTACCCTTGCTGAACTCTCAGTGATTTTTGGCGAATTTGAATGAAAGAAAAAAACACCACTTCATTCCAAGTTAAAAATGCATTGTAACTTGAGTTACTGACAATTGTACCGAGTAAAATATTACCAGTTTTTTTTTCTGTAATGCCTTACATTAACAAGTTACCACAAAAAGCAATGCATTACAGTAATTAGTTACTTTTGTAACTCGTTACTCCCAACACTGACACACACACACTCACACACACACACACACACACACACGCTGTGACATTGTTATAGGTTTCTCAGGTCACTATCACACTCTCACTCAATTGTCCAGGCATCTCACGACAGCCAGAGTGTTTCTGACCCCCCGTGCTATCTTGCCCCAGTGAAAAAAGAAACCACAACTCTTTTGTCAGCACAAGGTGATAAAACTGTTCCAAATGCACAGGCTTGTCCAAGCATAGCTCGATGTCGAGGCTAGCGCTCTGGGACTCTTGATAGTAGCCCCCGCCCCACCCCCCAAAAAAAGCAGTTTATAATAATTGCTAAGAAGGGGCTTGAAGGGAGCATGAAGTGGATAAGAGTGGACTTGGAGTAGGCTAAGCAAAGACATGTAAATGCTTAGCGTCTGGTAGGAAGTGGTGGGAAACGTGTGTGTGTGTGTGTGTGTGTGTGTGTGTGTGTGTGTGTGTTTGTTTGGTGTCATCTAGAGAGGATGCCATGATGGAGTACCTGAAGATCGCTCAGGATCTGGAAATGTATGGCGTAAACTACTTCAACATCAAGAACAAGAAGGGCTCGGAACTCTGGCTGGGAGTGGACGCCCTCGGCCTCAACATTTACGAGCAGAACGACAAGTGAGCCCATTCAACCACTCGACCACACCCCTTTTAAATCCCCTCTTCAGGCTCTCGCTGTTTGGCAGGACATTCCAAAAACAGTTTCTGTATTTCTAGAAAACACTTATCCATGCAATCATTGATTCAGTCATTCATTTTTCTAATAATGCTTTCATTTTAATTTATTTGCTTTCATCTTTCATTCATTCACTTAAAAAGGGTAGTTTAATTTAGAAACTTTCACATGGGAAAACAGTTTGAAGTTATTTGTAATAAAGTCAGATGTCTTGATGATGTTAATATTTATGTGTCTAAAACACAAAAAAATATTTGTGCGTCTAAAAAATAACATTTGGAATAGTTAATTTCAGGCCC
>JAODXP020000020.1:16470817-16523687 GCA_027497455.2 Sardinella longiceps
TCATGCTTACTTGCCAACTCTTCCTCTTACACACGCATGCAGACACTCCTACAAACACACCCACACACACCCACTTCCCAACACATGTTCTTTACACTGAGAATGCACACACACACACACACACACACACACACACACACACACACACACACACACACACTCATGCTTACTCGCAAACTCTTCCTCCCACACACGCATGCAGACACACCTACGAACACCCACCCACCCACACACACACACACACACACACACACACACACTTCCCAACACACGTTCTTACACTGAGAACACACACATACACACACACACACAAACACACACACACACAGAATATTATTTTCACAAGGCACATTCAGTAAAGTCAGTCTGTCAGTAAAATTGGTGGTCTTCATCCAGTACAGTAGATCCCTAAAAGGTAAAGAATGTAAGACGCTGGAAGGGTGACCAGTCCAGAAAAAGTCACTCTCTGGGTTCACAGGACTTGAAGTCCAGCAAGAAAAGGCCACATACAGTATATTCTTATCTCATGAAGTCTGGTGCATTCCATCAGTAGCTGAAACGTGCGAAATGAATTCAAACGCACGATTTTGATTACACAGTCATGAGTCAGGTTGAGGATGTGTTAGTTGTGTGGCAGTTATTATAGTCGTCTTACCATGGAGAATACGCACAGAAGCAGCACACTTGAGTGTGTATTTGCATTGCCACCATAAGTGGGTTGTGTTGAAAAGCATTTTGACAGGTTTTGAAAACACTTCTCCTTTTGAAGTAGAATCATTATGCATGCTGTGTAATAGAGATGCGATTTAGTTATGTGTGTGTGTGTGTGTGTGTGTGTGTGTGTGTGTGTGTGTGTGTGTGTGTGTGTGTGTGTGTAGGCCACCGAGCTGGCAGAGCTCACCTCTAAGATCTCTCTGCTGGAGGACGCCAAGAAGAAGAAGGAAGAGGAGGCCACGGAATGGCAAACGAAGGTACAGTAGGAGCCCAAAAAACATCCCATAATAGCATTGTCTCATTCCAGTAGTAGGAGTGAAGACATCCATCCTCACATAATTATGTTAGTCAGTAGTAGGAGAACAAACAACTATCCTCTCATGAATAGTTTACACGTATGTAAATATTTTTATAAGTGGATGTTTTGTTCTCCATTTCTTTTCTTTTTTTAAGTTACATGTATCCACAAAATCAAAGTTTTTTTTTTTAATCTTCACTTGGAGGCCTAACAGATCTTCACTTGGAGGCCTAACACTAAAGCAGGGGTAGAGAACCTATGGCTCACGAGCCAGATCTGGCTCTTTTGATGGTTGCATCTGGCTCCCAGAAAAATCTTTAATAAAAAGAATGATAAAGTAAAAAATCTAAAACATTCTCATGTAGGCCTATTTAAATCCATTCATCTATCTATTTCAGTCCAAGGTGACTGGAATTCGGCTAGCTTTGCTGTTGCTTTAGCAATTGTGAGAAACGTTAAAACATTCACAGTTGGGGAGTATGCTAACACTCATGCTTGATGTTGCCAATGAACTTTTTGTTGACTGTTTGAATAAAGACAATCAAACAAAGATAATCAAACAAATAAGACATGCCTCTATATTGTATGGCTCTCATGGAATTAAATTTTAAAATATATGACGTTCATGGCTCTCTCAGCCAAAAAGGTTCCCGACCCCTGCACTAAAGGCTCAAAAGGATGAAAGTTGTCTGTTTACGAAAAAAAAGCCTATATACTGTACATCATACAGTTTCACCCTAGCAGTGGAACACAGCAGGGGGCCCTCAGTAGACTGGCTGGGTGCCTCTTTGATTCTTTCACCCTTTATCCCATGTTAACCTAAAGGGAAATCCATACTCAGTCAGCCTGTATATATACGTATATATATATATATATATATATATATATATAAATATATATATATATATGGGCAATTCCAGCGTTATGGACGTGACATTTTCAGTGCATTATTGATGAACAAAAGGCCAGATAACCTCTGCAAACCTAGCAGTATTTCACAATTTTTTTTCATGTTCTTCTGCAAACTCCATGGCTGAATACAGGCAAACAGAAAAAAATAATATCATGATTTTCATCATAAGAATATGAGCCTTTCAATTTGCGTTATGGACGTGACGAAAAACGGACAAACTTTTGAGAGAGCGTAGTTTTTGCTGTGAAGTGTGTGAAATTTCTAGAGAAATGTAAATATTACTACATTCATACCAAACAGGACACCTCAGTAAAGACAGAGAAAGACTTAATTTCAAATGTAAATGTAAAAAAAGTTGGTTTTCATTGGGAGACATGGCGTTATGGATGTGACGTTATGGACGTGACGTCTGGAAAAACCCTCCAAAACGATACAAAACAATTGTGAACGGTGGATTTTAACCTGTAACAAGATAAATAGTAATATAACAATGAAAAATAACTGATAGTATTGCAGCTTTGTGTGTGTTATCACCCACTTATGCCCATTATAAGCCCCTCCATAGACTTACATTATAGCTGAATAGGGTAAAAATTTTAACAAACAGATATCCTTTCGAAACTTGCTCAGTTGAATATTTACATTGAGACGATACTTTTTTGTATTGGAAGTTTTCTGAAAGAATTTGTATGTCCATGTAGGAGAGACTTAAATTTTTAAGGTGAGGTTTACTTTTTCGCTGGAATTGCCCATATATATATATATATATATATAATATTATTTCTACAGTATGTCTTCTCTTATGTGTGATGTTTGATTGTTTATGTTTCATGTTTGTGGGCTGTACATATGGGGGATGGTGGGGAGTGAGAAGTAGGGTCTATGTTGCTATGTTTGTGGGCCTGTTGAATGTTACATACTGCTTGGAAATGATGACGGATGTGTGAAAAAGATTATCCCTATGGGGCAAAAAAACGTAAGAATCTATCTACCTAATCTATTTGATGCTGTCTAATAAGAACAACAGCATTTGTTACAATGTAGACTGAATTTGCAGACTCGCAGGTTTACTGGTCGGGGCAAAAGAGAATGAACCCTCTCTTCTCCTCATCAGTTTATGTTGATGTTGTTTATGTTATGCCATTTCACTGTTTGTTTTGTGGATTGATGAGTTCTCATGCCTACCGACAGCGCTTGCTAGCGTGGGCTACGGGTTAATCCACTCTAGGTAACCCCATTACATTACTGCAAGGGCTCGTACAGTACCTTACTGAGATAGGAATATGTTAGCAAGCGTGTCTTATCATGTATATTTGATCATGTTGTTCCCAGAAGCTTTTGCTCCCATACTAGAATTGTTTTTCTTTCTTTGTTTTCTGAAAATATATATTTTTTTCTCCTTATACTCTGTAGTCTTATACTTCTATATTCTGTAGGGCTGTTGGCCAAGATTCGTCATCTCTTTGTTTTGCTTTCTCCCTCGGCTTGTCCTCACAAATATTTGATAAGGCTGGTATCCTAATCAGCTAGTGCTGGGGTGCCAACTGTATCAGCAGCCACTCACCCTCGCTGGCAGACTGTGTGGGTGCTCTGACTGATTATGGGGCCTATTTTGTCTACATTGGCAATGACTTCCCTACCGCCATTAGGCCACCACTCAGAGATGGAGTGGAGTGGAGAGACCAGGCACCAGACAGCACCAGAGCCTCTCTTTCATCATACCTGCCATCCTACACACACACACACACACACACACACATACAGTACACTCACCCACCCACACACGTGATGGCAATTATTTTAGGGTTACCAAAAAGTTTTATCAAAGACCAAGTCAGACAATGGTTTTAGAAAAATACGGAACAGTGTTTATTTACAAAAAGCAAAAAAAGGGAGAAACAGCATGCAACACGTAAAAATCCACCAGCTGCTCAAATTTGCCTGACTATAAGTTTAGGTCCAGGTTGAAGGAAGGTGGTGTTGGTCATCCCAGTTGACGTGGACCACACCATCTGGAGCAGATAGCCACTGACACAGGGGGCAAACGTACACAGAGCAAGCACAAAAGCAACAGCAAGAACATAATATTTCTGCCTTATCTGTAATGATGGGATCAGCAGGAACAGAATGACATAAAACATATCACAGTCACAGTCAGGGAAAGTCAGTCAAGTTCAAACATAAAGACGTAGAATGCATATGGTTATGCAAATAATACACTCTGATCCAAATTCTTTCGCAACATTACAGTACCTTATAATCCGTTCAAGTGGTCACTTTGGCTCAATGCTATATGTTCCAATTCTCTGATGCTGTTGTCTAAGAGTTTCATTTTCTTTTGCAATGGCGTTATAGCACCTTTCAGCTCAGATTGGACCATTAGACGAAAATTACTTAAATGACTTAAAAAACTTCTTCTCTCTGTCTTGGAGCAGTGAAGCACGCACCTTACATGGTTTGTGTCCATGTGCCTATACCATAGTTCCTAAACAATTAGACCAACTTAGCAACTTAGTTGGTTAGCAACAGCCAATTGAATTGCAACCAATAAAGTTCCTCACTTAGGGCATTATTCTCCCCAGGTGCTTAAGTCCAAAAAAGTGCTTAGTGCAGGCTGAAATACATGGAGCTAAGCACGTTTTTGGACTTAAGCACGTGGGAGAATACTGATCTGTGAGGAACTTTGTTGGCTGCAATGCAATTGGTTGTTGCTATCCAACTAAGTTCATTTTTTTCAAAAAGTGCTTTTTTTGTTGTTTTTCTTTTTTCAAAAAGTACTGTTTTGAAAAAATAAACCCCTGCTTGTGCTCATCATCATCATCATCATCATCATCATCATCATCATGCTCATGTATCTCTTTTTGCTGGCTCCCCCTACAGGCCACCATGGTACAGGAGGACCTGGAGAAGACCAAAGAGGAGCTGCGGAACAAGGTGATGACGGCCCACATACCGGAGCCGGCGCACGCCGAGAACGAACATGATGAGAACGACGAGGAGAACGCTGAGGACAGCGCTGAGCTCACCAACGCTGCCGCCTACAAGGACCGCAGCGAAGAGGAACGGATGACAGAGGCTGAGAAGAACGAGAGAGTGCAGAAGCACCTAATCGTAAGAGGATAATGATATTAATAATAATAATAATAATAATGATAATAATAATTTTTATAAAAAAAATAATAAATATTTGTAATATTATTTACATGTACACAAATCAAACAGTCAGTAAACTCAAACAAGGATAAAAGCAGCACTTAGCGGAGTTAAGACTAAAATTATCAACAACATACACATACATCAGATGCAATTTGCACATCAGATGCAAATCATAGTCAACTCACGTTTAATACACACACACACACACACACACACACACACACACACACACACATACGTGCTCTTTCAAACCACATAAACCTTATATAAATTTTAAAACCAGTTGACATTTGCATAAATGCATGCATGTATACAATGTATTAAAGTGCAAATCACATTCAGTTCATGCATGTGCGCAATTCACTTTCTATGTATTCATGTCAATTCACAAGTAATATATGCACATTCAATTCACATTTAATATATTCTAAAACTATTTGTTTAACTATGGAAATGTGTGATGGATGCTGTAAGTGTTAACAAACAAGCAGCATCTGAGTCGTCCTCTCGGTCTCATCTCCCACAGGCCCTGAGCTCAGAGTTGGCCAATGCACGTGACGAGACCAAGAAGACGCAGAACGACATCATCCATGCCGAGAACGTCCGAGCAGGTCGCGACAAGTACAAGACCCTGAGGCAGATCCGCTCTGGCAACACCAAGCAGCGCATCGACGAGTTTGAGTGCATGTGATTGCCTCCCGGATCCTCCAGGGGGCGTACTTGCCTATGTACCTACCCTGATCCACACACCTGCAGACTGCAACTTTACCCTCAACTCAGCTCCCGTTCCTTTTAGGACTGCATTTCAAAAGCTCAACACATACAAACGTCAATGCCAAGAAAGAGAAGAGAGAGAGAGAGATGGTCGGTGTATTCAGAAGAAGCGAATGTGATTTCTTAATTAAAAAAAAAGAATATTCTACACTGCTTTTAAGATAAGGGAGACAACCTAGCTTGCTTTTTTCCATTTTTTTTTTTTTTCCATTATGTTACATTCTAGAGAACGGTTCAAAGGAGAGCTGTGGGATGGGGGAAAAGATTGCTTGTGAGTTTTGGATGCCACAACAAGAGGGAAAAAAATCCAAATCCAGATCTGTTTATATATTTTTTTCCTGCTCTGTTCAGTCGATTTGCATGAGATATACATTCCATAAACAGGGTCAGAGTATGTTTCTAGGCGGACGCTTAAAACACAGTGTCATGAATATAAAGTGCCAAGTTTGACTCAAATGCCAAAAAATAAAAACACGTAGACATGTGATCGATAGCTGAATATGCACATAAGCAGATAACCTTTTTTCTGACCTCCTCGGTCTGTAAATTTGCACACAGACCTTGATGTTAAAGGGCAATAAAAGCATTCTACTGAACATTTCACCACCACTCTGGTTTCTGCCCAGTCATCCCTCATAGGCAGGTCTGTGTGTTAGGTTTCTGAAAAAAAGAATCCTGTGAAGGAAGACAAAGCAATCATCAAACTGTATTTTGATTACTTTTTTCTAGTTGTAATGTATTTTGAAGCTTTCAAAGATGAAGAAGCATTTTCTCAACCTAGATTGAATGATAATCTGATTCTACGTGCCCAGGCGACCATTTTGTGTGGGAATCGATTATTTTTTAAGGCCCCTGCAGTATTATAAGAATGTGAGATCCAGCTGAATTTATTTTCAACTATGGGTTTCCACCATTCACAATATATAGTTTGTGGTCAATATTTTTCATAATGCATATTTGCTGTGGCATGTAGCCTGGCTTAGTAGGGGTTAAAGAACCATAGTAGGAGTTTTTTCTTTTTTATGTTGCTAAATATCTTTGGTGTGTGGCCATTTTGTCACATTTGATTAATTTTCTTTCCAAGGCCTGTTCAAATGTACTATTTTCTTATTGGACTCTGAGATTAACTGTCATTGAAGCAATGATGTTTCGGGCGGGAATCTCTTGACTGTAAGATCATATTTGCTCCTTTTGAAAACGTAGAGGGGTGGGTGGACTTTTTGAATTCCAGATACCAGACAGTGCCTTGTCCTCAAAAACATGGTGGCTGCTTGAGAAGCCTTTATTTCAACTGTCAATAAAAGAAAATCCAATTAAAAGTTTGTGACAATGAGATGTGTATTTTCTTCTTGTCTTATCCACACAACATGTACATGAATGCAGTTTATGAAGGCAATTAGCTCTTTGCCTCATTTATACTGACAGGTTCAGTCATACAGACACAACACTGGCAGTAGCAGTAGCCGATAAAAAAGTAAGAATTTCTATAATAAAGAATGTCTATGATAATAGAAAAAAGAATGTCTATGTAATATAAGAAATTCTAAACTGGTTATTCTTTCTAGGTCAGGTTTTTTTTTTTTAAAAAAAGAGATTTCAAATAACCTTGTATCAAATCTTGTAAACCTTGCAGTCATGCATGAAGACTTCAAAGATAATTTCACACTGGTCGAGATGCAAGCATCTTCTTATCAAGATGACCATGAGCACCGAGACACCAGCAATGTGACGAATGACAAGGCTCAACTCAAGGCTGATGTTAAGCCTTGTTGAGATGTTCTACCTGATAGAAATGTGATGCAATCTGTTTCCTGTCGGCTTTTATTTGCGGAACCTGTCGCTCCCTTGGCCATTTCTAACACCTCAATATTCACATTCATTCCTTAGCCTAATGTAATGTGAATAGTGGTGCGTCAGAAAGTGCAAGCGGACAGATTGCTATTGAATATTTCATCACAGAGGAGGAGCTTGTATAGTTGAGACACCACCAGTATAGCAATCAGGGACAGTCATGTTACAGTTTCAGTCTCCTCACACTTCCTTCACCATCACACATGGACATTTTCAAGTCCTTGGTGCAATTTCTTGCAGAGCAAGGAGAAAAAAATATTAAATTTGAGGTGAGGAAATTAAAAAAAATATAACAATTTAGAATTTTTTTCTTTTACAATTGTACATAAAGTTGTATGAGTGATATCAGGTCACGCTATAGATTCTCTAGTAGGGTTAAAGAACGGTGTGGCTCTCCTTCGCTAATGTCAAAGGATCATGCAAATACAGCTAGTTAGGCCTAAGCAATGGATGACAGAACAAGTGTTACAACCATCCCCTCACCAAGATTTTTTGTGTGATTTTGATAATTCTACAGTTCAAGTTCAAGTGCAGTCCTACTAGCAGTCATTAAATGTACATATAAATTCATTTATTTTATAGTCCCTCATGGATGAAAATCCACAAAACTTGACATATTCCCACAAGATGTCAGGTTCATCATACACATTAAATTTGGTGCAGTTCATAACATCTGATCTAAAGATAGGGGCAATTAAAGCATTATAATATTGCATTTTCATTTTTTACCAGGGGGTTGCAAATGACTGATTATAAGCTAAGTTGATGTGGGCTCTTGAGACCAACACTCCATAAAAATGTCATCATCCTCAATGTCACGGGTCAGGTAGTTCTTTAGGAGAAAGATGGAGTGGCCAAAGATGGAGTGGCCCCCGGGACCAAACGAATTTCATCCGTAAAAGTCTACAGGGGCTACATGCCCACCAAGTTTCATGTGCCCCAGTGTTATGGTGTCCCGGGAATCGTTGACCAAAAATTCAGGAAGTAGATGACGGGAGAAGAAGAAGAAGAAAAAAAAAACTTTGACAATCACTATATGACCGCTATGCTAGCGGCGGTCATAATAATGGATAAAGTCCAGTCCTAAAAGAATTGTCCTTAGGCTAGAGAGAGTATAGGAGAATAGTTTAGCATTCTAATGGGTGATGGAAAAAAACTCCTTCTCAATCTCTGTCTTTGTATTTTAGACTGTGGAATTTAGCAGAGTGAAAAGGCTAAATTTGGGGTGAGACATCTTGGGTGATCTTTCTGGCCCATAGGCCTAATCCTCATGTAGATAGCCTACTGTCCAGAATACCTGAAATATTGATGTACTATTTGTATAGTAGATCGTGTACAGCTAAATGAGTAAATTAGTCTAAATTGGTCACATATTCCTTGAAATAACGTGCCAACGTGACTTACAAAAAAAATAGATAATGGATCCTAATAGATTGTATGTTATACAATATACGTTGGTGAAACTTTTTCCAGACATACATTAAATGGAGTTTCATTGTCTTGCTATTTATCTACCTGTTACAAAATAGGCCTATCCCAATAGGTGGTACAACCCTGATTATAATGTGTTACAATCATACCCTGTCTCCCCTATTAGTGGTTTTGCCGCGGCTTGTTTCCATAGTCACGGATGAATTGTCCTATCGTAGCGCATTGCACAACAACACAGAAAGAAAAACAATTAAAGTAAAAGTTTTAATTTTGAAACTAAATTGAACTCATTGACATTTCAGTAAGTTTTGTTTCTATGTGATGCTGAGAAAAACATCTGAAGTGTAGGCGAATTGCAGTTTCTGAAATAGGCTACTTACATAAATGTTTGAATTAGATTTAAAAAAAAAAACAAAACCTCTCTGCAAAGTGTAGTCATTTTAGTCTTGGCTCTCCTGTAAAGTTGATGAAATATCACTTAGGCCTTTCAGTTTCCTAGCCCTTATATGATTATTCCGGCTTATTTGGTGTAGGCCTACGTATATACTGTATATAGATACGTTGCCCTAAGCCATAGTGTAATACATCTGTATCTTTTTTTCTTCTAGGTATGAGGTAAACTTCAAAAACAATTCAAGGATGTGGGTGTTTGTGTGTTTCCATGAGTATGTCTGAGTGTGTGTCTACTTTGTCCTTGTAAGTGCATGTCAAGGCTTTTGAATCTGTTTTAGTCAATGCCAAACTGAGCTATGGGGTCCAGAGCTAAAACACACTCACATTCAGAAGCACAGGAACCTGTCACCATGGCAAAGCGTGTGTGTCTGTGGTCGCTCCTTTCTTATCACAGTGCTGCTCGCCTGCCGGGCGTAATGGCCAGTTTTCAAGCTCGGGCTCAGAGAACTCCCATCCCAATGGTCCAGCTCAGACATATCAGCAGGCACTCTCAACTCCTCTCAAGCACTGAAAACAACAGGTGAGTAAGGAGGCAATTATCATGATGACTAATGTTTTATAGAGAGATATAGATAGATACTGTAAAATACTGCAATGTATGGCTTGACATTTCTTTGACCTGCTTTGTGTGTGTAAAGAAGAATGGCTGGATGTGTCTTTGAAAGGTTATGTTCAATACACAAATCTGACGAAAATAATACCGGAAGTAAGCAGGCGCCATTATTGAGCTACCTAGATCACCAATCTGTCCATAGGAATAAAGTGATAGCACACCATAAATTAACCAGATTCACTACTACTTGTATAAATGTCAGAGTATTCCATGGTCTTTGCTGTTAGCTGTCATTGACTACTATACATTGTCAAAAAAATTTGTTGACAGTCCAACAATGGCGTCGTCACAAGACAGCCTACACAAAACGCTCGTCGGATTCGTCTTTACCACTCCCACACTAATGATTGTCAACATGTCTAACAGAAAATGTCAAGTGGATAAAAGATAGAATGTCAAAGTGAAACTCACAGACATGGGATTTGTAATGTGCACAAGCCTAATATAATGCTGCACAAGCCTCAGAACATCGGTTTACTTCAGAGAGGTGGCCTATAGATTCACTCTGAGTCATCAAACTCACCTGGGGAGAAAAAAAATAATCATTTGAAATGACTCAAAAGTAAATATGACATCAACCTTGCACCACCACAGTATCTCAGCTTTGTCTGTTTTAAGCTTTCTTGGAAATCAATCAATTTTAGACAGACTGAAAGACAGACAAAGAGATAGATCGATCAGCAGTCTCCAAGCTAATTCCCTCCAAGAAATACAACAGGGGTGTAAGGCTCGGGGCCCGATGCTGCCCTTTACTTCATGCTGCCCGCCTAAAAAGCTTGAAAGAATTGTGGGAGGGAACATGAAGGACTGCATTTTTTTGCACCCATGTTTAATGGGTGTAATTTTGACAGGTCAGCCCTCTGAGGAAAATCCCTTTGCTCATGTGGCCCTCGAAAAAAATTTGTTTGACACTCCTGAAATACAAGACGGACAAAAACCTATGTCACAGACTATTTATCATCAGCATCACCACTAATAGCACTGCAAACACTCATGTATTGAGTGTTATCTAAATCAAAATCTGAATCTGACCTTTACCTCCCGACCTGCTGTAGATAGATAAATACAAGTAGAGAGAGAGACAGAGAGAGAGAGAGAGAGAGAGAGAGAGAGAGAGCGCATCTGTGTTGCTTTGGAAACTAATTTCCAAAGAGCCTCTAAGCAGCCAGAGAATGCAGCAATGGCGTGCATCAGTAGGCTAGTGGCGTCATCATGACCCCGTAATACCTCCCCCGCCTCACATCAAAGCAGGGTCTAATTACTAGCCTTTAACGAATCAGACAAAAGACACGTCAGACATGTACCGGTAAGCGCATTGTTTCCTATCCACACATGTTTTACCAATATGATCTTTTCTATAGTCCCCAAAAGCCCAAGGTCCAAGTGCACTTTGTCAACCAGGATGGAATCAAGACCAGTGTGATGGTGTCAGAGGGGGAGACGCTACTGGATGTGGTTGTCAACAAAAACTTAGACATCAGTGGATTTGGTGTGTAGTTATACTTTATATTCTTGTTTATTTTTGCGATGCAGTTTGCATCTATAAGCCCGGTGTTCGAAAAGCATTATAAAGACATAATAATGCAGTTATAATGCACTCATAGTTTAATAACTGTGTTTTATTATAGCATAATTGTAAAACTTTGTATGAATACAATATTCATTCAGAATTATAAATGCATTCTCTCTTTACTAAGAGTATGAATGCATTTATAATTCTTTATGCCAAATAATGAAAAGTTAAATACAATGTACAGTGAATACTCTTGAGTAAAGTGAGTTAAACACATAGCTACAGTAATTACTTAATGTGTAGTGACACTTTAAGTTGTAAAGGCTCGTAAGTAGTGCTGTCAAACGATTAAAAAAATTAATCTGATTAATCACAAATTTTTTCAAAGATTAATCGTGATTAATCACTTTTAATCGCAACTCATTTCCTCCAGTAAGAATTTGGATGCTAGGGTATATTGGATCCTTATTTTGCCCTGTAAAGGCCCTGATACTAAATAGTTGGCTTTGTTTGTCTCAAATGGGGCAATTCGCACCTGTCCCCTACCCCGAAGGATTTCCCCAAACATGTTGTTGGACAGTCAGGAGCTAGGCCATAATCTTTGTATAGTTTGACTTAATAACCGATCCATTTTCTATCTGAAATTGAACATAATACATGCCATGAAAGTGGAACCATATCCATCAGGATTAATCTGAGTTAATCTTTTAAATCCGAGTTAAATCTTTTGGATTAATCACGTGATTAATCAGTTAATTTTGCCAGCACTACTTGTAAGATAACGTCTTTTGAGTGCGGTCATGACAATGCATGAACAGTTATGACTATCAATGTAATTAGTTGTAAGGAGCGTATAAACCTTTGTGAATTTATGAGTTATGAATACTGGGTTCATAGAAATTGTGTAACATAATGACAAAAATATTGAAATGAATTTTGCCTAGGCAGGCCCATGGTTGTTCTGGCTGAATGGCATTGAGTTGGTACTGCTGGTACTGGACCTTGTCCATTTCCAAACTTGTTCATGAAGGATATTTATTAATAGAAACCAAAATGGTTAGAATGATGAAATGCCTCATACCAGAACAATATCTCTAGAGTAGCAACGCCAGAAGATGGTGGTCACTCTACTGTATGTCCAATCCACTCTGTGATTTAGGAGCTTGTGAAGGTACCCTTGCCTGCTCCACGTGCCACTTGGTCTTTGAAGAAAACATTTACAATCGACTGGACCCAGTGGTTGATGAAGAGGTTGATATGCTGGATCTTGCTTATGGTGTCAGTGGAACGTAAGTTACCCAAAACCTTATTAGATTCCAAAAGAAAACATCACTGGCAGAAACATGAACATAAATTGAAGATGGCTGATATACTGTATATACAGAATTACATGAGAACTACTGTTAATGCTGAAGTTGGTGCCTTCTTGACCGTGAATGACTTTTTGGGTGAAAGGCATCAAAATACTGTACCATAAGGCCTTTTTCTCAAAGTGAAACCGCCTTGTTCTGCATGAGAATGCTTCCAAGCTATCCAAATGTGTTGGCGTAGGGTTTCTGATAACACGCAGTTATACATGTCAGCAATAAGGTAACGCAACTTTTTAGACACAGTAGCACAATAGCTGTTTTCAAGCAGAAGTGTGCCGTAGTTTCTGACTCTCTATCTACCCATATTCAGCCCATGATACTTAATGATGATTCCAGCATCACTGGAAATCAAATATCTGACAAGAAACACAGAGCTTTAGCTCTCAGAGGGAACCACGACCATTTGAAAATGCAACCAGGTTGCTAATTACACAAAAGCTTGCAATTGCTTGTATTCTTTTAAGTCTTGCATAATTGTCAATCTTTCAAATTATTTAAATGAGTCTAAATGTGTTAACATTTTTTTTATATGAAAATAAATCGTGAGAAGATTTTCTAATTAACTTTTAATCAACAGATCCCGTCTGGGTTGCCAGGTTACGGTGGAGAGCTGGATGGATGGAATGACTGTGTGTGTGCCGCAGGAAGTTAAAGATCAAAGGCAACAAACAAAGAGAAGCTAATAAAGCAAGTCATGATGAACACATAAACACAGCTAGCATGACAAGCACAAACATAAACACAAACACAAACAATGTATACTGTAGGAAGATTAGGCCCTACTACATTTGCAACACATGGAATATAATAGACTTCTGATAGGACAGGGCAAAATATGTAAGGGATAACGGTCACCGAGGTGTCCCGATAAGATAATAATGAACGAGGTGGAGGCAAAGAACAGCCCGACGGCACAGCCATCCATTATTATCTTATATCGGGACCCCTCGAAGGCCGTTATCCCACTTATACATAAACATAAAAGAAACATTTTGAAAGAAGTTAACCTGTTCGGTTGGGATACTATTTTCATATGAAAGAAGATCCACAAGGCTGCATTCTAAAGAGCATTAATAAGGAACGCTGGTGAATTTTTTTACCCGACGAAGGTCAAAGGTGTCCTGTTATCTCAAAATAACGGACTCCCTGACAGCCAATCAGAAAACAGTCTCCCATTCCACCGGGTGATAATGACTCTTATTGCAGCATTACCTTCAAGTTGTTCACTCTACCCACTTGAGTCCTTAATAGTCAGACAGATTGAGTGTTTCTTAATGATTATTTTCACACCCTTTAACAAACAGGGGAGTGGGGTGAGATGACATACAAGTACATCATCTTCTCTCTTTTGGCCTAAGGGGACCAAGAGAATAGGCCTGTCATCTTTAATGTCATTGCATGCACACACGCACACACACATGCACACACACACACACACACACACACACACATACACAAACGCACACGCATGTACACACACACACACACACACACACACACACACACACACACACACAAACGCACACGCATGTACACACACACACACACACACACACACACACACACACACACACACACACACACACACACACACACACATGTACACACACACACACACACACACACACACACACACACAAACGCACACGCATGTACACACACACACACACACATTGAGCCCAGTGTGTCATGAACTGTTTGGCTGATGCCAGAATACAATAAAATATGGCACTGTGTCTGATGACAGAATACAATAAAATATGACAAATGACAAGTATTGTGGCTCAAATAGTACAATTTTCTTCTTTTTAGACACAATTTTGAAAACAGGATTTATTTTTTCAAAACATACATACAATTAACCAAGCACCACACTACATTTCCATAACTTGTTTGCAAACATAAACATACACATTTCAGTCAAAACACATGCACATAATTATAAAAACACGTTTGTTTTCGTAAACACAGTCCTCCAATGATCAGACAATTACGGTCAGTTACACACTGTGATTATAAAAACTAGTGCTGGCAAAATTAACTGATTAATCACGTGATTAATCCAAAAACTTTAACTCGGATTAAAAAAATTAACTCAGATTAATCCTGATGGATATGGTTCCACTTTCTTGGCATGTACTATATTCAATTTCAGATAGAAAATGGCTCGGTTATCAAGTCAAACTATACAAAGATCATGGCCTAGCTCCTGACCTGTCCAACAACATGTTTGGGGAATCCTTTGGTGGTAGGGGACAGGTGTTAATTGCCTCATTTGAGATGAACAAAGCCAACTATTTAGTATCAGGACTTCTTTATCAAGACATACATACAATTAACCAAGCACTACACTAGCATTTCCATAACTTGTTTGCAAACATAAACATACACATTTCAGTCAAAACACATGCACATAATTATAAAAACACGTTTGTTTTCGTAAACACAGTCCTCCAATGATCAGATAATTACGGTCAGTTACACACTGTGATTATAAAAACATATTTGTAAAATACCCTATTTAGGAAATGGCAAGTGTTTGTCTTTTTGCCAGACATTGTTACATGAGATAATTTAGATGACAAAAGATATGGATAAACTGCAACACCCAAGACCACAACTATATTGCTGTGAACATGCTACAGTATATTTTTTGGAGAGATAGAGAAATAAATAAATAAATAAATAAATAAATAAAGATTTTCAGAGAAGATTTATCATGAATAGATATGTATTTTTATTGCATTTCCAATTTTGCACTAGAGCAGGGGTCTTCAACCTTATTCAGCCCAAGGACTCCTTTTGTGCGACAGTGTACTTGCGGACCCCCATCCCCAAATGTAGTAGCCTAGGCCTACCACACAGGCACACTTCACATACTAACAGATGCATCAATCTGCCTTTGAGACAGCCAGGGCTTGAGGCAGTGTATCAGGGTCCACACACAACTATACCCAATAGTCTGCAATTGCAAATACATACGTATTTACAATTGCAGACTATACAGACAGGAGAAGCTTGTTTTCAAGCAGAGGTTACGCACAACGGAAAATGATCCTTATCACTGTAGGACTAATCCAAAGGCTAAAAAAGATAATGCACGGCGATCAATCATAAAGGAACAAATTTTATTTGTAGTGGGGCAAATGATTAAGCTAATTAAGTGGGTGGAATATATAACAAAAAAATACTTCAGATATAATAATTTGGCGGACCCCCAGTAGTACCTCCGCGGACCCCCTAGGGGTCCCGACCCCCCTGTTGAAGACCTCTACACTAGAGTGTCTTTGCAGTCAGTGACCATGTTGTTCAGTGGATTCATTTGTGCAGTGGTTTGGAGGGCAGGGTCTTTCGATTGCAAATACGAAACCTGACAAGTGATTTCTGTGTCTGTGTTATTTATATAACTGTGTGTAGAGTTTTGTAAAAAGTGTGATGCAAACATTGTGTGTTATGTTGTGCAAATCTGAGGAAGTGTTTTGCTACTTGTAACAGAATTTTGAAAATTGTTTGAAAATTTCCATTTTAGTATTTAAGCACCGAAAAAAACTGTAATTACTTGGCACTGAAATACTGTATGTAAGAGTCAACCTATTCATTTTATGGACTGAAATGAATTAATTTCTTGCTATATTTTTCCATTGTTGTGTAAAAAGTTCAGAACTCTGAGGGAAGCAAGGTCTAGGCTCCGTCTTACACAAGGTTCAATTCAATTAAATTCAAAGAACGGTAACACGTTTCTATGAACCTCATAGAGCATTATAAATCCATTCATAAAGGCTTATAATGCATTCATAAAGGCTTATAGCTTATAATTATGAGTACAGTCATGAGAACATATAAGCAGTTATAAATTCTAATATCAGTATAAGCCTTTATGAATGCATTATAAGCCTTTATGAATGCATTCATAATGCTCTATGGATACAGGGTTCGTAGAAAGTTTTACCCAAAGAACTTTATTTTTCCGTTAGGAACTTCACATGTGGAGGAGCACCGTGTACAATACATACAATAAACAAACACACATACGCATGCACGCACACACCCTATGGCAGACAATAAAATCTTTACTGAGCCCGGTGAATAAATAAATAAGTTGTTAATACCTCCATAGTGGAGGGACAATAAATAAAAGTTAAAAAGAGTCCAGGTGTTAAAAGAGAGAGAAACAGTTCAAGAAGGGGGTTTAGCCATTCAGAAGTCTAATGGATGCTGGGACAAAGCTTGACAGGGCTCTATTTGTCCTCATTGTAGGTGCTCTGTATCTGTGGCCTGAGGGTAGGAGGCAATACTGACTGTAGACTGTGTGATGTCCAGAGTGATTTGTTTTGTTTTTTTCTTAGGTTGGGGGGTGGCGCATTTGGTAGAGGTGCCGTTCGGCAACTGGAGGGTTGCAGGTTTGAGCCCTGCTCCACCTGACCCCATTGAGGGTCCTTGAGCAAGATAGCTAAACCAAAATTGTCCTTCAGCAAGTTACCTTGCATGGTTGCCTCTGCCACCGTTCTGGGTGAATGTGAGGCATACTGTACATTGTAAAGCACTTTGAGTGATGTAAGAGTACAAAAGCACCATATAAACACAGTCCATTTACCATTTTACCAAGGTTAGAAGCTTCATTAGACAGAAGATAAGAGCTCAGGCAAAATTCAAAAACATACTGCTCTATTTCAATGCAGGAGTCTAGCAAGAAAATGTGAATTAATGTTTAAATGCAGTTGCCATTTCTTTCTTTTGTGTGTAGTGAAGCAGGGGTTGTCACTCAATCCACAGTAAGGCCTCCGAACCCCATGTGTATGTCACTGTGGGTAAAAGCACATGCAGGTGTGCTTTCCTTTCCTTTCTTTTGACACACGAACACACACACACACACACACACACACACACACACACACACACACACAACCAGGGAGACTTACAGAACATTTGCATTTACATTCATTTGTATGCGCCTTTCAAGGTACCCAATCAGATGCTTTTATCCAAAGTGATTTTCATTTGTCAGCTAATAATTACTGTACTTCAGGCACACCAGCCAGAGCCAGAGGCTCCTTATGTAACCACCACGCTACCACCGCACCGCCCAAGTACATTGCACCAACATTTAAGACTTTTCTTCTCTCTCTGCTCAGGGGAGAGTAATCATTATAAAATTCTATTACAATACTTTACCTACAGTACATCTGCTCACAACAGAGTTTGGTGAAGCCTCTGACTGATAGCGCTTTGCCCGTGTACTGTGTAGTAATACTGTAGGTGTGATGTGTTTACGTTTCACAGTTTCTCTGTCACGTCCTCCTCTCCACCCTCAGATCCAAGGGTTCCAGAATAATCCCCGGCACAGAGCCTGGCTTCCTTGAAACTTGATCCTTATCAGTCTGGCAGAGTCACTGGCCCTGATACTGCTACCTCAACAGATGCCTGCAAAGAAAAATGCCCTTTCCAGCACAGACTGATAAGACATAGGCCTACACTGTGTGTAGCATCTTATTACACACTTCCAAAGACCTGTGTTTCCTTAATGGGATCCCTGGGTAGTTAGACACCTTGGCTTTAGCACACTGGCATTAGCGTCAACAACATAAACATGATTTTAAAACACTCAAAGTGCATTTGGTTTTCTTAAAGCGGTCATATTAGGTATGCCTTTTTCAAGCTAACTTTTTAAGCTCTAATGTTCAGAACAGGCTGTTTCTCATCGGGTAATTAGACACCTGCAGCCAACACATTGAGGATTTACCCTGTAGCCTTTGACAGGCCATCCCTAATTAGTCAATTAATCATTTTTCATTGTTCTCAGCTGCAAAGTGGCTGCCAACTTGTCACTCTTTATTTTCCCAATTATCCATTCTCATTGATGTCAGCTGCTTAAGTGGCTTCCAATGTTGTGGGACCCCAACCATCTTATCCTGTGACATACGTTGTTAGGAAAATTCTAAACAGGTGGTTTAAGCACACAAATTGGCTATTTTAACAACTGAGGCTTTTTATCAAACGTACAGTGTGTGTAGAGGCAGTAGGCTACAGACCCAAGAAACACATTCAAAAGCCATAAAAAGTGATTTTTTTCATAATATGACACCTGGTTGAATCTAATCAAGGTCTATTGAAGAACCAGCAAATTATTACGCTGTTACCAGATGATGTCACCTTTTACCCCGAAGTAATGGTGCATTTGATTATCCTCCGCAAGCCGTCTCGGTGCTCGGATTGTCATGCGACTTTACACTTCAAGCGTTTTATTATACAAACTCCTCCGACGTGAAGAAGCACGTGGAGAAGTGAAAACAATTGGCGAATTCAGCGGCCGTAACGTTTCGTAACATAACGCAATTCTCATTCATCCCTATGGGTGACGTATGAAACGTTTTGTAACGTTATGTAATTTCGAAAACGCCAAATGTTCAAGTCAATGTTCACATCATTGTTTGGTTTCTGTTAGCAACCCTAGGCTACATTTAGGACACCTGTTTGATACAAGTCCGTGTTCAACATTGGCCTCACTACAACACTGACACCCACATCCATAGGTAGTTATATGGATGCAGTGTTAATATGAGTGATTAAAATAGTTATTTAAACCACTAAAACAGTCCAAACACATTGAAAACAGCAAGTGACACAGGCCGCAGCCATGTTGGATTTGTCATCGGAGGTGTTGTTCTGTCTAGTCTGAGCTGTACGAGGAAAGGAGACGAGTTGACGAAGAAAAGGGGCGTCAACTCGGGGCATGCGAGATCCTACGATAATAAAACGCAGGGTAAAAGTGTAAAAAAACTGTAGCGCCGAGGCTACCTGTCCCTTGTGAAATGTTCTGTGCGTGTGTGTGTGTAACAGGGCGTTCACACTGCATCCGTCAGTTGACGGATCCCATTGACTTTGAATGGAGCTTTCGCGAAATGCATTGTGGGTCCATCCGTCAAAACAGCTCCGTTGCGTCCGTCAAAAAGTTAAAACATGTTCAACTTTTTAGCTGGCGACGGATCCGTCAAACCAATCGGGATTGAGAGAATTGGCTCCCCCTCCGTCAGACCCCTCCCCCGTCGTCCGTCAACGGACGGATGCAGTGTGAACGCACGGAATGTGTCAATCTTGTTGAGTTGGGTTTTGATTGGGGGGTGGTGTCCGGGCGGTAATAATATGGGGATTAGATACGTTAGTTATCGATGAGGGGTGGGTATGAATCAGGGTTTTAAGAAGTTCTTTAAAGCTGTATTCGGCAAGTCTATATAATTCCGAGCAAAAAACTCCCTCCCCCAGTCTCTATACGCTCCTCAACGAGTAAAATCCCATTGTTCATGTGGCCAGGGCCGTTTCAAGGTACTTGGGGGCCCCAAGCAAACAGGACATGGGGGCCCTTCACTCCCCGTAAATACTTACATGAACCACATTGTTATAATTTTCAAACATCATCAATATAATTATTTGTATTGTACAGTTGTCTAACTCCAGTTTAAAGTCATTTTTTGTTGAAAAACACCACCAACTTAACTACTAAAATTATTAAAAAGTCAATCTTGGGGGCCCCTTTCAGCCTGGGGCCCCAGGCAATTGCCTGGTTTGCCTGCCTTGTTGCGACGGCCCTGCATGTGGCCCTCGACAAAAATGAGTTTGACCCCCTCTTCTATAGGCTATATAATTCTATGAACTGACCCACTGGCAGAAACGAGACGAAAAGAGCTGCAAATTGCTCTTTGTTGTTGCTTTGTAGGCTACATATTGTATGACGCAATGTTTTGAAGAAAATGAAGATTTAATGACTTTAACACAAGCAAAACCTTTGAACCTTTGTAATCTCCGTCTCTCAGATAGAGCACACAGAGATTGCGTTATTGTCTCTTGAAATCTTTTGTTCAGTGTTTTTGATAAACTGGACCTGTGAAAAGGATCCCACTCTATTTCAGAGCATATCCTTTCCTCTCTTTCAAACCAAAATAATGAGTGATTGAAGTGCAGTTGAAGTGTTCATGAGAGCTGATGTTTCCTCGCCTGGCTCCATCACAGACTGTCTGTTTGCTTTGTGCTACAGTAGGTTATTTATGTCCCTACCATCTGAAAACCCTGTTCGTCATTAGGGGTTGTTCATCCACTAAAGAGAGGACCTGCCAGTGATTAGTTTAGTCTTATTATGCTCAGGTTAGTGTGCAGCGCTGTGTGTGTTCAACAGGGTTGGCCCGGGTCATGGTGGCCCAGCACGAAAGTAATATATCAGGCAGAGCCAGTTCTAGCCCTTTTGGTGCCCTAGGCCAGATTTGAGTTTTGCCCAAGGAAGAACCATTGACTGTAAAAAAAGAACCCAGTCAATTTTGATCCGTGATGATCCAGATCAGGACCTGGACTCAGGAATCTTTTAAAGGATTCCTCACTACTGACAGATATCACGTCCATCTGTAAAGTCAGCGGCCATATTGCCTTGGTGGAGGTCTACATTCTACAAATGTATCTCTAGATTAGAATGCATTTCTCACTACTTCTTCTTCTTCTTTTTCAGTCATTTATAAGGATTTTTTTTACCAGTAATACCAATCAGGGCATTCAGTATGTCAAGTATACATCTTCAATATGCCCTAAATTAAAAAAAAAAAAATCACACATTGATACTATCAGTATTGGTTTTTGAGGGGTGAAGGACCTTCTGTGCATCATTAAAATGGCTTGCTCCCATGTACAAAAAAACACCCACCAAAATATTTGTTGTGAGACAAACATTTCCATGAACGGTACTACTAACTGACTGACTTTCATCATTTTCATGCTACAAGGCATTCAAAAAGAACCAATTTATTGTGACACTGAAACAAATTGTGAAAACAACCTACAAGAAACTTTTCTACAAAGTCTTCTCTGGAGTGCATAATACATTTGACCTGTGAGACCCCATGGCCATGAAAAACACTTCACAATGTTTACAAATAAATATATATAAAATGAATAATAATAAAAGCTTGGAGTGCGTGTTGGAAAGGTGTTTTCAAATATTCTCAAATCAATACAGAGGCCAAAAGGCCAAGGAGACAAACTGCTTACAGGCTTTTCCGCCTTTACCGAGAGCAAAGAGTTGTGCTTTATCTGACAATGTGAAATCACACCACTTGCTGTTTCATAAAATAAGAAAAAAATATCATACTGAGGCTCAAAATATTGTTTGGCAAATTCCATCCCTAGGTGCTCATTACAAATGAAAGCCTACAGCTGATTGCTCTGGTGCCCTGTGCATAAATTATAAAGCACTATGGATAGCCTACTGTATATAGTTTAAATTAGAAAATTAAACTTCACTACTACTACTACATACAGTGCAGTAATCAAATTGATTAATTAATGGCCTTTTTAAACAGTTGTTAAAAATATGGCAATCACATCAGCAGCAAATTACTTGTTATTTAACAATTAGAGTAATTGAAATGATGTAGAAGAATGAGTGGGCAGTAACACCACAGATTGTGATCTTGTGGAAACACATATAGTATTGCCTTATGCAGCCTTAGTAAGAGGCATTGTGACTGGGTGCCTTTGCTTGCCCTCATCTGGCCTTGTCTTTCTCACTACTAATAATATAAATAAAATATTAATAATAATAATAACAATAATATTAATGACAACATGTATCTGGGTACTGCTGGGCCAAAACCAGAGTGATGGTACACTGAGCACAAAAGAAGCAGAGTAGGTGGATCATTGCCATCCCTTTGTGCAAAAAAGGCAAGGAAAAGTTGATTAAGAAATGACCAAAAAACAAAAACAAAAACAAATGTGCTATTGTTAGCAAATGTGTGGGGCTACTGTACATATCAAGTAGTCAAGCTGCTTTGTGTTAGGAAGTTGAAGTTGCGAACAGGCAAACAGCAATGTGGGGGAGACAGAATGTCTGCAGAATGTTTGAAAGAATAAGGTAAAACTTTGCATAGTACTCTTCTCTCCCTTTTTTCTATCCCTGATTGGCATGTAGGAAAGCAGATGACTTCTGTGCTGGTTGTTTTACTGCTAATGGAAGAGATGGTAATTGCCATCGGTCTGCGTATTAATCTTTGGGACCCCACTCAGTTTTTTTTTTTAACCTAATAGCAAGGTATGAAAATGCATGGGGGGGACCTTTGCCATAATTGCATGCAAGTTAATGAGAAAAGCAATTTTCTCATCTGAAATGAAAAAGTGTCTATAAGAAAGGTTCCTCCGTGTCAGGCAATGTAGAGGCTTGGCAGCTCTCAGCAGTCAGCAAGCAGTGGGGGTCTCGTCTTTGCCACTGCATCCTGTTAATGACCAATTCCTTCTCCACGGACGCAGTCTGGGCATTCGGACTGGGGCTGGAGGTGCCGTCTCGGTGGCTGAAGTATTCTCGCACCGTGTTGCGCACCATGGTGGGCAGCTTGATGCGGATGGTGTGACGGATGCCCGCCGAGGTCCTGGCATGGGGCTTGGGCGAATTCTGGAAGGCAGAAGAGTTGGCAAGACCTGCGGGTGTAGGAGAACACCTGTGGCCACTGCCGCTATCCCCACTGTCACTGCCAATCATATCTGGGTTGGTGCCTGTCACTTGCACTGCCACTGTGCCTTCAGTGCCGTTGACTGTTGGACTGGCGTGGCGGGCATCGCTAGACAGGCTGATGCCCCCCGACAGCGTGATTCTTGTGTGTGTGGGGCCGGTGTGTGGTGAGCCGACACCTTCGGTGGTGGTGGTGGTGGTGGTGGTGGTGCTGGGAGCAGCTGGCACTGGGATGGGAACACGTGTCGAGACTGAGTGGAGAACCAGAGGCGCGCTCTGACCGTAGAACACAGTCTGTGGGATGTGCACTCGCACCGTGTGGTTCTGGCCACCTCTGGTTCCCGCCGCCGTTGCCGCCGCGACTGATGAGTCTCCGTCTTCCATAGCATCTGTTGCCAAGCGACAGGCAGGCTCTTTGATGGTCAGCGTTCTAGACGAGGCGTAGAATGTAATTTTAGTCCTCTGCACCTTTTCAGCCTCAGGGAAATTAGAATTGGTGGCCTGTGGCTCCAGTGGTGCGGGCGGCCGAACCCCAGAGCTGCTGAGATGGATATGTGTGACTGAGGTCTCTCGGATCTCGCCGTGACCCCTGTGGGGTTCCGAGAGCCTCGGATCACACCCTCCATCCCATCCCATCGCATTATTCACCTGCACCTTCTCCTCCTCGTCCTCGGTGGGTGAGTCAGGACATGCAGTCACTCTCACGTCTGGCAGACACCTCCATGGTGTAGAGCCAGTTTCCTCTTCACCTGTCACTTTGTCCCACTTCTCCGTCTCCCTCTGTGACGCGACCTCTTCTAAGCCTTCCTCCCGCTCCTCCTCCTCTTCCTCCTCTTCCTCCTCCTCCCTATCCTCACCGTCCTCCTCAGTGTGTGGGAACGCCATGCTCCAGTCGGGGGGGAACTTTCGCGGCACATCTGGGGTCAGGGGTCGAAGCCTGGCGGCAGCGCCGAAGAGGAAGGGGCGGGGGGCGGTGTCATTGGGGCTGGAGAGCGGGTCAGACGAGGTGAGGGACAGCGCACTGTCCAGCGAGCTGAGGGAGGAGGTGGCCGTGGAGGACAGGCTGGATAGACTGGGCAGGTGGTGGTGGATACCGCCGCTGCTACCGATGGTGTGGCGTTGAAAACGCGGGGCGATTTGCGGCGATCTCCAGAGCGCGTAGCGCCCTTTCCCCGTCCTAGGACTGCCCCCACCGTCTCCCCCTCGCCACGATGGCTTCTGCTTGGCCTGCTGGAAGTGACGCGCCTGCAACCCGGGACTTCGCGATTGGCCGCCGCTCATCACGGTGGCGTCGCAGCTGGACTGACGGACCACGGGGATGTGGGCGGGGCAGACCGTCGGCTCGGAGGCGCAGCGGTCCCAGGATGAGCGAAGGCGAGCCAAGCCGGCGGGGATGGAGCAGACGGAGACGCTGGAGGCAGATGGCAGTGTGGTAAAGCCCACGTCCTCATGGAGGGACAGAGCGGCCAGGGGCAGGAGGAAGGGGTCGGGGGGGCACAGGAGAGAGGCGGAGGACGATGACCTTTGACCTTGCTGGGTGGCATGCAGCTCGCTTTGCTCTGCTGGGGAGAAATGAAGCCAGTTGGGAATAAACATGAGTAAACCTACTGTATGCGAACACACACACACACACACACACACACACACACACACACACACACACACACACACATACTCATTCTAATGCAACAGGTTTACACAGAAACACACACACACACAGACACTCATTCTAATGCAACAGGTTTACACAGACACCAACACAGACACACACACTCACACACACACATACATACACACACACACACACACACACACACACACACACACACACACACACACACACACACACACACATCTTCCTGCATCTCATATTTGTTGTCCTCCTTCTTCTCTCTCTACCCCCTTTTCTTCCTATCTTTGCTTTATGTTGCTCTCTCTCCTCTCTCTCTCTCTCTCTCTCTCTCTCTCTCTCTCTCTCTCTCTCTCTCTCTCTCTCACACTCACACACACACACACACACACACACACACTTGTATGCTCATACACAAGCTGCGTCTGACCGTGAAGGCAGCAGACTGGCAGGCTGTGACTCAGCAGGAGACCAGCGTGTGTGTCTCTCTCTTTCTCTCTCTCTCTCACTCACACCCACTGCAGGAGCCTCCGCCTGTCTCTCTCTCTCTCTCTCTCTCTCTCTCTCTCTCTCCCTCTCACACACACACACACACACACACACACACACACACACACTTGTATGCTCATACACAAGCTGCGTCTGACCGTGAAGGCAGCAGACTGGCAGGCTGTGACTCAGCAGGAGACCAGCGTGTTGTGTGTGAACTATACCGCACTAGTGATCTGTGTTACAGTACGAGCACCACTTCTCAAAATAAGCATCAGTTCCACTTCCACTTACCACAGGCTACTTGATCATTTTTCACATTCCGCCACTGACTCAGAAGGCCGCCAACATCCTCACCAAAAATGGAGGGAGTGTTCTCAATGAGCAGCTCAATGACTTCAGCAACCTAAAAGATGAGTGGATGTGTGTGTGTGTGTGTGTGTGTGTGTGTGTGTGTGTGTGTGTGTGTGTGTGTGTGAGAGAGAGAGAGAGAGAGAGAGAGAGAGAGAGAGAGAGAGAGAGAGAGAGAGAGAGAGAGAGAGAGAGGAAAAGAAAGACAGAAAGACTGGCAGGTGAACAAGAGCAACTGGACAACAGTGTCTGCTTTCAAACTAAACAAAGGATGATTTGTCTCACTGCGGATTAAACAGCACATAAATACTGCTCATTCAAATCCCTTACTGAGATGGGATGACAGAGAGAGCCTTGGCTATATGGGGACACATGGTGTGCTTGATGAACAGTTTGTTTTTGCCTCCTGGTGTTGCTGACAACCTGCGCCTGTGTGTGTGTGTGTGTGTGTGTGTGTGTGTGTGTGTGTGTGTGTGTGTGTGTGTGTGTGTGTACTGAAGTGTATACTGCTATGGTTGCCAGTGGCAGCCATGGAAACATACTTCCCCACACACTCAACCTCCCGTGCTTAGCCGTTCTCACCGGGTGTGACGCCTGTCAAACATGACAGAACATTCTGCACCAAGGAGATGTTTCCTTCTCAGACTGAGCATGGAATATTAAAGGGCATAGATAGATTATAGGTTCTCAAAGTGCGGCCCGGGGAGCCAATTATGGCCCAAAGAAACATTTCTGGCAGCCAGCCAGCGAGTAGACCTGATGATTTATTTCAATAAATGTAAAGTGAAGAGATGCAGCCTGGTCATTAAGAAAATCACAAATGAGAGTTTTTTTTTTTTAATTTCTTTTTTCGTCCACCGTCCCTTTTCGCGGCCCTCAGTTCAATGTTGGGTCCCTAAATTGGTCCTCACTCACCTATCAAAACTTTGAGAACCCCTGCATAGATTATAGGATTATAAAACAACAAGGTAGTAACAAATAAAGACAAATTTCATTTCTATTGGTTTAGTGGTTAGCATTAGGGGGCATTTCGTAGAAAAGACAGAAAAGAATCATATCTGGTTGACTGCCACCAGCAGTAACGTGGCAAGACATCCATGAGCCTAGCCATAGCTAGCAGAATGGGAGGGAGGTTTATATAACCATTATATAATCATTCAGCAGGCTACCAGATGGCTGAGCATACATTAGCAAAGACCTTTTTACATTATGCTCTGCTAATGTACTAGATGGCAACCTACATGGCAAAAGTGAGCCTGATGATGAGGTGGTGTGTGTGCAAATTAGTGTTGCCACCTGTCCCAGATTTTCCTGATTGTCCCGGATTTTCATGGTCTGTCCCGCAATTTTTTCCCCCTTAATTGGTCCTGTGTGTGTGTGTGTGTGTGTGTGTGTGTGTGTGTGTGTGTGTGTGTGTGTGTGTGTGTGTGATTTTAAAGAAAATGCCTGCTATTAAATAAAGCAATTAACTAAACAAATTATTAGTAAGTGTTATTTTGACTAATTAGAGCTACTTGAAGGTGATTTTTATCTTGGGTTAGATGTGTGAAGGGCGCTGTTGCTTACAAACAAAAAAGGTCGATTCGATGGTAAAAATTAACAGGATTTTTGCCAGACACAGGTGGCAACCCTAATGCAAATAAACATGCTGCTTGCTTATGGTATTAAAAAAAGACTCAATTAATTTCTCTCAGTGTGCAGTGGTCATTATTATGCTGATTTACCTTTTTCATGGCTTTGGTTTCCTCCTCTGCGCAAGAAGGTAAGGGCAGTGTCAGCATATTGGGTGCGATGCACAGAGCCAGGTTGTGGGCAGTCATCTGATTCTCTTGAGAGTGCTGGTGAATTCGATACAGCACCCAGAAGAGGTAGCGCAGTAGAGTTCCATTCTCCTCTGGGAGTTCAGACACCAATCTACATATTATAGCCATAGCCAGAGAAAAAAAAAAACTTTTAGTTTTCAGTTTAGTTTTCTTTGTGTGTGTGTGTGTGTGTGTGAGAGAGAGAGAGAGAGTGAGAGGGAGAGAGAGGGAGAGATAGAGAGAGGGAGAGAAAGAGAGAGTGCTAAGTGTTAAGTTAGCGCTAAGTGTTAATTAACACTCATTATTACTTTTAATGTTTTTCAATTTCAGTATTGTTCGAGAGACAAAGCGAAAATAAGTGAAAGGAGAGAGAGAGAGAGGGGGAAAAAAGCCAAAGAAAGAGATAAGTTAGAAAGACAATGCTTTAGGCTACAGCAAGGCTTATTATTCTGCATTTCCACAAGTGCAGAGTGAAGGGTAAGTGGGCTCTCTGAGCATATGCTCCTTGTAGTTGCTATGGAATTAACACAAGCCTTCCAGCTGTTCCAGAGAGTGATTTGTTTTTAGTTGTTCTAACATTAAAACCCATAATTGCACTGCTTTCAGTCACATCTTGTCCTAACTGCAAGCGACTGTCAGGTTGTCATGTAGCATTGACTGTTCACTGTCCGTTAAATATGCCGTTGAATTCTCCATTCAATCAAGCCGAGCAATGCAACTAACATAAAAAATGGACCATGGACTAAAATCTTTTTAAAAAGTTGCACAGCAATGCGACTTATCGCACTGCATCACATAGCGTTCAGTTATGACATTCCTGTAGAAAACAAAGTGATGGAACTCATTTTGTGGGACACATATGGTCACGTCGCTTTCAGTTAGGACACTGTCAGAAGATATCTGTTGCTGCCGACTATGTTGGTCTGTGAAAGTTCCTCTGATCATAGAGGTGAAATAACTACTGTCCATTAACGTACTATACAAATAAATGTGACTTGACTTGACTTGACTTGACTTGGCAAAAAGCCACACAAGGACGAGTGCAGATGAAATTGCATCGGAGGTGAAAGCCTAAAGGCACTCTGCTTCCAACATTCTATTCCATTGTTTTCAATGCAACCCCGCACACCAGCGCCGAACCCTTCCGCCGTCGATTGTTGAATTACGATTGAAGTCTATTTTGTCGGAGCCGTCCATTGATATCCATTGTTATTTCTCATGCTACGGGCCTAGGTTTGTTGCGAAATTGTGGGATTCGAAAGTGCTCCGCAATGCTGTCGGAACCGGTGTGCGGCCGGCTTAAGGCCAATCCAGAAATGATGTACAGTATAGTGTGATGTTTTCATGATACCAATTTCAATAGCACTCGGTTTGTTTGACTTGAAATTTGCTGTCGGAAAAGGGAGATTTTCAGTCTCTGTGTTAAAGTGTTACATTTGTAACTAGGGATGGGTATCGATAAGATTTTATCAATATCAATGCCATTATCAATTCTGCCTATCAATCCAATTCCTTATCAATACTCTTATTGATTCCTGAGTAGCCTAGTTCATACCAGAAAAAGGCAGTCTTTATAGGCTTGAGAACAGCTACGTGTCTCTGTCTCCTCAAAATGGTAGGTTATGTGAATCACTGGAGTTAATGTGACAGCTTGCTATGAAAATTGCCGTTAGCACGTGGTGCTAATGCACCGCGACGTGCGGGCAGAGAAACTAAAGAATTGATAAGATAATTGATAACGTTTGGAGATGTACAATATCGATGGAATTGATCATTTTGACCCGGTTCTGAATTGTAATTGGTTCTCGATACCCAACCCTATTTGTAACACATGTGGGTTTGTGTTCTGTTATTTCTGCAAAAAGTGATTTAGCAGTTGTCCACAGCTCTAATTCTTTTTTTAAATATATATATCTATTATATATATAATATATATTTTTATTATATATTTTTTTCTCACTGCCCTTCATCCTCTATCTTTGTAAAGCACATTGAACTGCCCCTGTGTATAAAATGGATTATATAAAATGACTTGCCTGTCCTTGCCAGCCTTGGCATTGCTCTGATAAAGAACATATTCTATACTCTATAAGAATACTGTCTAGACACCTGCTCACTCTGCCAGGAATAGTAACGCAGGATTGACACAGAGCATCCTTATGAGATTGTGTGTGTGTGTGTGTGTGTGTGTGTGTGTGTGTGTGTGTGTGTGAGTGTGAGTGAGTGAGTGAGTGAGAGAGAGAGAGAGAGAGAGAGAGAGAGAGAGAGAGAGAGTGATGGTAATTTTAGGTTTTACAGATCAGATATCAGATGCACGCAACGCTGTCGGCTCAGGATTGACCAACATGCAGGTTTATTACGTTACAATGCTGGCCAAACAAGGGAGTCACATGTGTCGCCCAACGCAGAGGTTCACCGTGTAACTGACATACATACAAGTTTGGTCTAACTTTGAGTAATACTCAAATACGCAAACATGTCTACCAATGTTCCCGCGATTCATGCAAATAGTTTCCGGTGGGACCAAATGGCCACCACGAACAATGTGGCTCCGGAGACTTAATTATAACCTGAGATGCCAGGGGAGGGGACAGGGGGTGTCTACCTGTTCAACAGGTGGCTCTAATCAATTAACACAAGCATAACAAAATTAAATAAGCTAAGGAAATAATAAGGAATACACTGGTATGACATAAATTAATGTCTTAAATCCCCAACTCTCAAGAGAGAGAGAGAGAGAGAGAGAGAGAGAGAGGAAGGTTGTCCACTTGAAGTATACTGACCCTGATAATGAAATGCTCTTGGTGAGCAGCATGATACCTTGCATAGCAGCCTGTGGCGGAACAGGTATAAAGCGCAAGTGCAGTACAGAATGGGTGAATGTGAGTCACTGATTATAAAGAGTAGAATCAGTAATCTTAGGATTAGCCGTATAAATTCAGTCCATTCCGATGAGCTGCCAAAATGACCATTTCTGAGCAAAGTATTATTTAAAAGCTATCGCTACATTACCGGGTGTTCTTTTCGAGTGGATAATAACATTTATGAAATCTTTACATCATGATTCATATGGAGTTAGGAAGCTGTCAGGATATTCCTGTACATAAAATGTAGCGTGAGTACAGTATTTTATGTCTCTGCTGCTTTGCTAGAGAAATGATTGGTGGATAACCACCTTCATTGTACTCCTTGGTTCTGTATACTCTCCCATCATTAGGAAAATAAAGAAAAACTTGACCACAAAAATAAATAATAATAATTACTGCTTTTACTGCTTGATTTTACTGTAGCCTGCTGTTGCCTTGGTTTTTCTGCAGAGAACGCTGGCTAACTTACCAGCATGTTATCTTAAGCTAGATGTAGGCTGTGTAAGTAGGAGGTTATTTTCTTTGGCCCTCCCAAGCAAGGGGAGATACAAGGCTAAAAATCTTGGAGTTGTTTTTAGACTCAGACCATAAATTTGAACAGGTTTGTCAGGGGCAGCTTTTTTCAGAAATTTTTGAACCTTTTAGATTTTTTGTTACACATGCTTTTTATAACCTACAATACTTGACTTTTGCTATCATCTGTATAGAATCACTGATTCCTCCTTAGCACGCCTACAATCTGTCCAAAATAGAACTCCTTAATTACGCAATTCAAATGAAACTAACTTACTTACTAAACCTAGTGTGTCTACATGAGTGTGTATGCGAGTTAGAGTGCAAGGACATATATACACATTATGCCTGTGTGAACAGATGGTGCTCTGCCTTGACTGTGGGTATGTTCGTCATCTTCTCACTGAGAGAGTGTCAAGCCCTTTCACCTGGTTATGACTTCTCTTCTCTCCTCCTGCTTGATATCTGTCACCTCCAGCCACCGCTCACAGAGATGGGAGCCAAGGATGCTACCCGGCAGACTTCGCAGGAAGTCCTTGGATGAAAAACAACACACAAACACACACACACACACACACACACACACACACACACACACACACACACACACACACACACACACACACACACACACACAAACACACTTTAACACTTCCGAGAGAAGCGCTAGAAAAAAACAGAACTAGAAAAGCGCTCAGACAGCGCAGGCCTCCGCCAAGGCAATGTGGTCATAGACACAATATACATTCCAGATCATGTTCTGGATCACCGATCGCCACCAAAATTTATTCAGCTCTTGCTTGTCTAATATACACATTGTCCGAAAATTTCATCCTAATCCGTGCAGCACTTTTCAAGTAATCCTGCTGACAAAGAGACAAACAAACAGACAAACAAACAGACCGAAAACATAACCTCCTTGGCGGAGGTAATTATCTCATATGGCACGTTACCAAAGCAACATAGATTATATATTATATACAGTATAAATATCAATATACATGTGAGTTTGAGTGAGTGTGAGGCTTAATGGTGTTTTCTGCCACCCACGGCACCTTCCAGGCAGCACAGCCTAAAAGGCACTACTGTAGTTCTACCCTATTCCTAACCCTAACCCCCTCAACCCTCATCCTAACCCCAAAACGAGGGGAGTAGTGCTTTGAAGGCAGCGCTGCCTGGAAGGCACCGTTGAGGGCAAAAAAATACCAAAGACCAACAGTGAGTGTGTTGCTGTGTTGAGGGTCTTACAGTGAAGACAGCTGCAACGACAAGCACTGACTCTCCCTCTGGTAAGAACTCCATGCCTCTGTTCAGCTTCTCTTTGAGCTCTCTGCAGCTTTTAGCATTGGCAGAGCGTCGAAAAATACCCTGAGTGGTCGGCCCTTCTTGGTACAGCACACAGAGCATGTCCTGCACACACGTACACACACACACACACACACACACACACACACACACACACACACACACACACACACACACACACAAAAAAAAAGAATACAATTCTTCAAATGTCTGAATCCACCATTAGTTTCTAATGAATCACAATAGGCGTTACAGTAATCCAAAAACGTTAATACAGGTTTAGATACACAGCTTTTATGATATGTAGACCTGGACCACACTGCAGGACTTCCTATCTGCAGATAGGGGGCAGACTTGTTAGGTGTTGGACTTGTCTTTGGTACATTTATTACACACACACACACACACACACACACACACACACACACACACACACACACACACACTCTCTCTCTCTCTAGACTGAGGAGTTGGCATTAGGGGGGGATTCAATTCAATTCAATTAAAGTATTTATTGTCGTTGCGTACATGACTTTGCTCACTGAATTACACCCTGTCAGATCATAACACAGTGGTTGCAAGTTTGCTATCTCACCATGACAGGTGAAGGTGGACTTCCATGGGAGCAGATACTGGAGAGTGGCTGACCAAACAAGGCGCTGCAGGGGGAGTCTGGGGTGCAACTTGATTGGCTGTTGGTCCCTCGTCGCAGTGCCCAGTCTATGAGTGATCTCTTTCTCCTGTGCTTCTGAGAAAAATCTAAAAAATCACAGAAAATCAAGCTGGTATCTTATTATAAACCGCTCATTAAAACATAAGGGGGGGGGCAATTATCTTTTAGTTCTTTCAGTCGCCCAGTTGGGTTCTAGGCTTTATTGTTTCAACTATCAGAGATGAAGATAAGGTGTTTACATGCTACAGTATCCTGCTTTCTTTCAGAGCACTCGACCTTGCATAGGCCTATCCCGATTCTCAGAAAGGGCTTATGCTGGATACGGCATTATAAATATTGTCTAGATGCGAAAACACAAAGCATGCTGACAGCATAATACTAATCTGATTATTATAGTCGAGATACGGAAGTCCATGTAAACACATTAGGTCTACGCAGAAGCTTTTATGCTCTCGAGATACTTAGAATGCCTGTATGTGTAGCCTAGCATCAGTAGGTCTCTCATCTATGAGAAGCATCAGAGCCTTCTTCATTAGGAAATGTTTGTGTCTGTGGGTCCAGACCCGGTGGCATGCTAATGGGCAAAGGCTTTGAAATGAATGAGATAATTTGAAACAAACAAACACACACACACACACACACACACACACACACACACACACACACACACACACACACACACACACACACACACACACACACACACACACACAAACAAACACACACACACACACAAAACACTCTCCAGAACAGAGCTTTCATAATATCGTGGAGAGAGGTGGCCTTACCAGTGGAATGGCAATTGGTTTAGCATTGTGGGAATGCTGCCCTTGGTCTCAGATGTCAAATGACATATCGCTTTTTCATCAGTGTGTTTACACTAAACAACCCCAAACTAGTGAGTGTGTGTGTGTGTGTGTGTGTGTTTAAGACCCCACAGGAAGTAAACAAGGGCTCTAACCTCCCAAGGGCAATTGAGCAATGCTGATATGGACAGATGAATTGTTTGTGCATACACACACACACACACACACACACACACACACACTCTATGGTATGCTATGGTGATGGCGCCGCTGAGTAGGCAGCCTACGCCGTATCTCCCCTATTTTTCCGCTATTTTCTTTTATTTTCTAAACTTTTTGTGATTATTTTTTGGTAGATGGCGGCTCTTAGTTTTCCGTCAGTTTTTCGTTTACTTTTGTTTACCTTTTTTCTTTTTGGTTTAGTTTGAAAAGTTTAATTAGGCTATGCCATATACGTGCGCTTGCATTTTGAAAAATGCACTCCTCCGACTGACAAAACTGCGGAGCCTGAGAGCGTTTTTGACCGAAACGTCTCCGATGGGCTGTGACGGAGGTGAGGATCAAGGCAGCGGGATGCAGCTATCCAGCAGAGCCTAGGCCAGGCAATTCAGATGCAGAGGGGGGAAATGGACGAGTTGTGAGGTAGCCCATGCGACCCTGACGTCTTCGGTTGTGTGAAGTCTGCGCTGCGCTGACTGCATTCCTACCGTGAGTCGATTGGCTGTGATCTGTTGCGGGACCATACAATGGACTATACCCTACACTGGTGGGCTGTGTTGCCACCTGAGAGTGAACAATCCCAACTGCCTGGATCGATAAGATCTCTGTGCACGTGATCTCTCCTCCCTCCTGTTAAGCTGCAGTGATCCCTCTCCCCCTCCACGTCTATGGATCCCTTTCTGTAGGAAGATCCTGAGGACAACATGGACTTCTTTGGTTTAGCCTAATTGTTCTTTTTAACTTTTATGTATTATTTTAGATTTTTATTGTTTTATTTATTCTATCTTGGACAATCTCTCTCTTTACTCCTCTCTTCTTTGAGCCTTTCTCTGTCTTTTCATTACCACATTTCACTACAAATTGTGCACTGCCATGATTATGTATGTGACAAATAAACCTGAACTGAACTGAACTGAACTCTCTCTCTCTCTCACACACACACACACACACACACACACACACACACACACACACACACACACACACACACACATCTCTCACACACACACTCACACACACACACACACACACACACACACACACACACACACACACACACACACACACACACACACACAGACTCAATAAAACAGACCTTATAGAAGTCAAAGCCAGACATTAATTACACGCTGTACAGTACTATAGCAACAGTGCGCCAATGCTCTTCTCAGCTGGCCTCTTTCTCTCTTTCTATTAATATTCTGCATATTCCCTCTATCAATTTATATCTTTCTGTATCTTTCTGTATAAATCTACTATCTAATTAGTACATCTATACATTTCCAATTAACGTCTCTCTAATATTGAATGATCTCACAGCTCTGTTTAATCATAACACAGCAAATAATAATTAGCTCCTCTAAGTATAAGGTATGGTAGCTGTCGAAGCTCTTTTTCATCATGTATATGACTCAAAATAAAAATAACAACTGCTGTGATTACCGCAATGGGTTACAATGACCTTACAAGTGCCACCCCCTCCCCCCAACCTGCTAAACTAAAAATGCTCGACCAATCATTTCATGTTAACTTGTATAATGAGTACATGATGAAAACAGAATGCAGAATGGTGAAAGCCAGGATTGGAGCCCTCAATTTCAAGCCTCCTAGCATGCTAGCCAAGCTACTTGTGGGTCCATCAGTCCTGCCGGCTCTGCCGCTTGCCTCAGAAAGTTGAGGAAAGTTCAGAAACGGATCCGTCAGCCAATCAGATCGACTCTCCCTAATTCATACACACCCTCCATCGTCTGTCTCCATCGACAGACTGTGCACAGTATGAACGCTACCACCACTACCCTTGTGAACTCTGCTCTGGTGTATTTTTATTTTGGGTACCACTTTATAATAACCGTCTTCTATAAATGGTTATTAAATAGCTTATTGACATTAGTAAGAAGTTAATTGGAAAGTTTGTGGTTTCAACCAGGTAGATTATTAAATTCCATCAGGTTTTTCCATTTTATCATTCGGCCATAACAAACTGTAAACTGTTAACTTACTAACTAAATAACTATGCTGTAAAATTTCTGTTAATTACTGTTACCTAACTGTTAACTGTTATTTATTAACAGTTAACTAATTACTTACTGATGTTAATAAGCAATTTAATAACCCTTTATAGAGGACGGTTATTATAAAGTGGTACCGATTTTTGGTGTCGGTGAGTTGGTGCACCCTTGCCTCTATTCTTTTAACTGTCAGAGATCAAGATAAGGTGTTTACATGCGATACACAGAACGCATTTTTATTTTGCTGTGCATTTTCAGCTCCATGCTTGAGAAAAGCCCCTATAATAATAATAATAATAATAATAATAATAATAATAATAACAATAATAGCTTAGATTTATATAGCGCCTTTCAAGGTACTCAAGGTCGCTTTACAGTAGGGGAAGGGAGGGGGGTCAGTAGGTACCGTACTGTAGCTGGAGAAGGAGACATACCAGTGTGGAATGGGTGGTGCCGGGAGCCGCGGGCCCTCAGGGTGAAGAGTGGCACGGGCACTTCCCTGGGCACGAGCTCCAGGTGCAGAGTGCCCTCGGCCGTCAGTAGACTGCTCAGCACCACGGGCAGACAGTCGGACAAGCGCAGGTGGTGGAGGACGATGCTGTACGGACACTCGTGCCCTTGGAGGTGGGAGAGAGCAGACATGAAGAGAGAGAGAGAGAGAGAGAGAGAGAGAGAGAGAGAGAGAGAAAGAAAGAAAGAGAGAGAGAGAGAGAGAGAGAGAGAGAGAGAGAGAGAGAGAGAGAGAGAGAGAGAGAAGTGAAAATGTGATTCTGTTATAGATGAGTGGATGTGGGGGGAGATGGCCTTCAATTCATCTGAGACTTTGATCTGACAAATCTAATAAGTACATGGCCAGGACACTATCTGACAAATAACTACAGTATTTCACTTTTCAGCACTGCATTTGGAGAAGATCATGTGCGTGTGTATGTGTGTGTGCACCTGTGTATGTTTGTGCATCTACATGCCTATTAGCCTACTGTATGTAGGCGAGAAAGTTTCACCCACATAATATAGATTGAATTTGTGGTTCAATCAACATTCTTACTGCGGTTCCTTACTGTTTTGATAGCTTATATATGTGTGTGTGTGTGTGTGTGTGTGTGTGTGTGTGTGTGTATGCCTATACTGTATGCGTAGGCAAGAAAGTGACTCATAGGTGAGCTTCACCTTCAGCTGAATAAAACAAATGACCAATTTACAGTAAATTACTGTAAACATAATGTGTTGAGTGGAGTGTGAGTTTCCATAAACTGGTTTGACACACTCCAATCTCAGAGGATTCTGCTCTGTGATTGCTCTCGCAGCTTTCAGATCAAACCCACACTTATCATTTTCTGTATTTGAAATGTGTCCTTTCTTTTCTATGCCATTAGAAAAGCGCTCTATAAATAAGTCTACCTTGCCTTCCCAACAATCCCCAAAAAGCTATCAGAAAATGTTCCATGCCTCCATCTCCTAACTTTAGTAATAGCCAACAGTAGAAATCCATGAGAATACAATTTTCAATTGTTAGATAAAACTGCACAGTGTGATTTCATTGTGCCTTGAATGTTGCAAAGATGATTTAGCAACACTGACAGATCGACTGACTGAGTGACTGTGTATCTACATGCCTATACTGTATGTGTAGGCGAAAAAGTTTGAGTTTCACCCACATATATTAGTTTGAATTTGTGGTTCAATCAACATTCTTACTGCGGTTCCTTACTGTTTTGACAGCTTATATATATGTGTGTGTGTGTGTGTGTGTGTGTGTGTGTGTGTGTGTGTGTGTGTGTGTATGCCTATACTGTATGCGTAGGAGAAAATGCTCCATCTCCTAATTTTAGTAATAGCCAACAGTAGAAAATCCATGAGAACTCAATTTTCAATTGTTAGATAAAACTGCACAGTGTGATTACAGCCTTGAATGTTGCAAAAATGATTTAGCAACACTGACAGATCGACTGACTGACTGACTGTCAGAGCTGGAGCCTAGTGCTGCATACAAAGTACTTTATTATCTTTATTTATTATCTAGTTCTTTATTATCAGCATCTATCTATCTATCTATCTATCTATCTATCTATCTATCTATCTATCTACTGTATCCATCCATCCATCCATTCATTAACCATTCCATCTGTGTTTTGTTCTTATCTTGAATACATTTATGATTTTATGATATTTTATTTCTTCTTTTTTTTATTTTTGTTAATCTTATGGACCATTTATATTTACTGTTATGTTCCATTTATGGTCTGAGACTTTTTTTTCTGTTACTTACCGTTGTTCCATTTTGAGACCATGTTTAATGGTGATATTGCACTATAAACAACAATAAATTGTAATTGTAAATTGTGTTGCCCATACACCCGCGTGTGTGCACTGTTTGTATAGCCCATATCCTTGTATATCATTCTATGTGTTATCCCTACCAGGGATGTAGCATCATATTCTGGACCCTTTGCCCAGACTATGGCCATGGCCTGACCTACCCTGTGGTGATCCATACCCTTGAGTCTATTATGTGCTGTTGTCCATAATATGTGTTATGTGTCATCCATCCATCTATCCATCCATCTGTCCGTCCATTCACCCATGTTGTGCATACACCTGTGTGTGTGTGTGTGTGTGTGTGTGTGTGTGTGTGTGTGTGTGTGTGTGTGTGCGCGCACTCTGTATAGCCCATATCCTTGTGTATTTTGTGTTCTCACCATACCAGGTGAGAACAGTAGTATCATGCTCCCTCTGACCTACTGTACCCTGTGTGTTGGTTTATCCATATATCCTTGAGTGTGTTACGTGTTGCCCATATGCATTAATAACCTTGGCTGTGTTGCTGTTCGTGTTTCCCATACCCCTATGTGTTGTGTGTTATCCATAGCCCTGAATGTGTTATGTGATGCTCATGCACTAAGCTCTTCTGTCAGACATTTTGTGAGCCTATTGTTACAGTGAAATAGTCTTGACTGCTGTACTTCTTATATACAGCATTTACATGTATTTTTCTTCCACTTTTTGTTTACTACTAAGTTTATTTGTTTTTGGCTATCTTGCTTTTATAAATGAACATCCTGCCAAATCTTATTCTAATTTTACAGTAAATGTGTGTGTCGTCAATTGCATTGTTTCTTATTATCTGTGAAGCACACTGAAATTGATTGCTGTAAGAAATGAGACATACAAATAATGGAGCCATTCTCAGTTTGACCTTTGGGGTCAGCTAGAGGTCATTGAACATGTTTCTCTGTGTATTATGTGCTGCCCATACATTGTGTGTATTTGTTGTATGTGTTGTCCATATAGGCCTTTTCAGAATGTTTGTAAACAAGGGGTGCTGAGATACTTCCGGGTGGCAGAAAGTACCTGGTACCCCATTGACGTGAATACATTCAACGGGGAAAACTGGTCTTACATTAATAAATTCGCCTCTATGAATTATTATTTTGCAAAACGAGATAATAACTACTCACTGTTGAATCTAAAGACATATGTTTTATAACCAGAAAATAAACTTGTTGTGTTAATACGATCTCTACACCTGTTACCCACTTAGCAACCGAATTAGGCTAACCGTTATAAACAGGGACGTCTGTGGGTTTAGCTTGCTAGCTACAATGCTAGATTAGCTTAACAGACCAAGCAGGCAATACTTGCCTGAAATCAATAAGTCTGGGGTTTATGACTTTATTTTGTTAAAAAGAGAGAAGAAATGATGACCGTTCATTCTGAACGTAGGTTTTGTGACCAGAAAATACACCCGTTGTGATATGTATCCATACTCCATACCCGTTGACACCCAAGTAACGTTACTACCGAGGTAGCAAACAGACCGGCGCCGGTCTACCATGCTTGCCATACGGCCAGGTTAGGAAGGGATCTGCCGGTAAAGTTGTTCACAAATTAATAAGTTCGGCATTTTTGTTTTGTAAAAAGGATACGATAAATGCGATAGAAATGACTGTTGAATATGAAAGATCCAGGTTTTGTAACTAGAAAATGCATATTTTGTGAAATAGGATGCATGCTTTTGACTAGTCTTTCGTTGACAACTTTTGCCTTTTGCCACCCGGAAGAGCGCGTGACGTCATGGTAAATTGGTCTATTGTGTGTGTGTATGTGTTACTGTACGTGTTGTCCATCAACTGTGTGTTCTGTATGTGTTATGTGTTGTCAATATTGTGTGTCTCTGTGTATTGCTTGCTGCCCATACATTATGTGTTGTCCATATTGCGTGTGTATGTGTTACATGTTGCCCATCAATTGTGTGTATGTGTGTTATGTGTTGTCCGTATTGTGTTTGTGTGTGTATGTGTTATGTGTTACTGTATGTCCAAACTCTTATGTGCTTCCCGTACTGTAAAGCGTCACAAGACAATGTATTGTATTTGAGCGCTCTACAAATAAAATTGAACTGAATTGGATTGAATTGTGTGTGATAAACTGCCCACACTAAAAGCTGAATGCAGTCTGTTATGTACAATGACCATCACTCCCTCCCTACACAACACATTCCACAGGCAAAGGGGCACTTTCAGTCACAGACTCCTGCATCTGACATGCTCTACAGACAGAATGGAAAAGTCTTTTGTCCCAAGGGCCATTCAAATATACAACACCACTGAGAAATGGAGGTGGGAGATTGACCTTTGACCTTTGTGTTTCAGAATCAGCGTGCACTCCACTCTGTTTTATGTCCTTTTACCTTTCACACATTCAGGCACTGCTTTTTTTTTTTTTTTTTTTTTACCAGAGTTGTGTTTTTATCCTAGAAAGATACCTCCCATGGTAACCCTTTCTTTTACAGTCCCCCAATGCAAGGTATTACATGGTAACTTAAATTTTGGTAATTCAATTTTGGTGATGATTTGGATTTTAAAAAGGATTCCTCACTACTGACAGTTATCATGCCCATCTGTTAAAGGTATAATCCGGCGTGAATCAACACCTAGCCCTGCTGTTTATACTACTAAGCGCTACTGAAAGCCACCTCAATGATAAAATTTTGTGCATCGTAGGCAGAGTTTGCGAAACGGCAGCTAACACTAAGTGAATGAGGCATGTCAAAAACAAAACCTAATCGATTTGCTTTCGTTTTGAAATGCCCCATTCTGTTAACGTTAGCTGCCGTTTCGCTATCTCAGTCTGCCTTGCATGAAATCCAGTGATTGAGGTGGCTAACAATAGCGCTTGGCACTACAAAACAGTAGGACTATGTGTTGAATCACGCCGGCTTTCTCCTTTAACTCTGGAATAGGGGGTGTCAGTGAGCATATTGCCTGGGCTGAGGTCTGCACTCTCCAAATGTTTTGGGTTTTCCATGGACTTGTGTGTCTTAGCAGTTATCTGTACCCTTGTGTGTGTGTGTGTGTTCTATGTTGCCCCCAAAGGGTCATACTACTCCATGTTCGCACAGACCGGAAGTCCCAAAGGGTCATACTAAGTTAAGATTTTGATTAATGGACAGGGTGTTACTGTAACAATCAATCAGTTGATGTCGGTAAATTGGCAAGTCTCAAACTTTCTTCAGAGGACATGTTAAGGTTAAAAGGGGAGAGGGGATTTGTATTTAATGAATTATCTAAGTCACCTTGGCTAAATCAGAAATTATTCTATTTTGGGAAGCCTCCACAGGCCGATTTTTTTTTTGCCCAGGTCTGTGTTACGTGTTACCTTGTGTGTTTTAAATGTTGCCCATTCACTAATGTGTTACAGTGTTGCGTGTTACCCCTATCGGTTACACTTTATTTGAAGGTACCGTCATAAGACTGACATGACACTGACATTAACTATGACATGACGTTGTAATGAATCTGTCATAAACTTTATACACCTGTCATGACTTCTGTCACCATGCCTGGTGACACTTAATAACAGAAGTCATGACAGTTTATAAAGTTTATGACAGATTCTTGACAACATCATGTCATAGTTAATGACAGTGTCATGTCAGTCTTACGACGGTACCTTCAAATAAAGTGTAACCCCCCGTATCTTTAAGTGTGTTTTAAATGTTGCCCATTCACTAGTGTGTTGTGTGTTGCGTACCGATGAGGACACACGGGCTTTCCTCCCCAGCTGTCTCCACCCAGAGCTGATAGTCGGCCGGGGGTCCCTGTGGGAGAAGGAAACGGGCAAGGCTAGTTAGGGGACTGGGACAGGAAATGACCTCGTAATCGGCCACAGCAGGAAGCGTCTGTGTGGACACACACACATACACACACACACACACACACACACACACACACACACACACACACACACACACATTCACACACACACACACACACACACACACACACACACACACACACACACACACACACACACACACAAAAAAAGTCAGGAAATGCCTTCAGAAAACATTAAGAACAACAAGCCTGTCAATCAAACTGTTGTTTGGAGGGGGTGGGTGGTGTGCCATGCTGAGATAAGAGAGAGAGAGGCAGAGAGAGCGAGAAAGAAAGAAAGAGAGGCAGGGAGAGAGAGCGAGAAAGAAAGGGAGAGAGAGAAAGAAAGAAAGAGAGAGAGAGAGAGAGAGAGAGAGAGAGAGAGAGAGAGAGAGAGAGAGAGAGAGAAAGGGGGAGCACAAAGTGAGGAGGGAGATTTGCGAAAGGGCAAACAACCCTTCGAAACGTATAATCGGGTAAATAGATTTCTGGTGACACCGACACTCAAAACTCACATTTCACTCCCATCTAATTTCTGAAGATGCTGTTGCTTCAGTCCCATCTTATCTCTCACCACTGTTATTCACTTCACCGGCCCACTTCTGTATGTGCTGCTGCTTCTAGTCCAGTCAAATGTCTAACCATTGTTATTCAATGCCAACACTGTATGCTAAAGCTGTCCGATAACAGCACTGCCAAAGCTAGAGGCTATGTTTAAAATATATGAAAACAAAATATTTGTTTTCACCTCACCTCACTCATATTTCTTTTCATTCACCTCACCGGCCCATTTCTGTATGTGCTGTTGCTTCTAGTCCAATCAAATGTCTAACCATTGTTATTCAATGCCAACATGTATGCTAAAGCTGTCCGATAACAGCACTGCCAAAGCTAGAGGCTATGTTTGAAATATATGAAAACAAAATAACTCTATTATAAAACATAAACAACATATAGTAAGAAGCCTTTAGGAGACAATTGGATTTGGTTACCGGTAGTTAAGCAGTGGTAGATAATAAGATGGTTTTCTCATCTCACCCTAGTGAGCTACTCACTGTTTTTCTTTTTTTTTTGCAGTCACTTTTGGTCATCTATCTTTAGTACCTTTTGGTCCCAGGGAGCCACTAACCCAAAATCACAATAATGATTTGTTCACACGATGATTTGTTCATTGTGTACTGCTCATGAACCCTCTGTGCATCCTTCACTCTTTGCTGCATTGGCTATGGACATCTTTAATGCTATTTTGACTCTGAGTCTCCACCCTTATCTCCCTTCAGAGTGTGATTCTCTTCTCTGATTGGCTGATAGGGTGGCCATTACTTTCGCATATCCGTATTCATGGTCTGGAGGTTCTGGAGGGCATTCACTTCTGGTTTGAAACGATTGGACATCATTTATTGGCCGGTAGACTCTCTACCGATGTAAACACGCCCCAGAAGACCGTTCCCAGACCATAGATAGATACAGACGGCAAGTCCGGGCACGCCCATAAAATCAGCTCCTCGTGTCCCCCATGTGGGGGAAAACAAACCCTAAATTAGTGAAGGAGTCAATGGCATGCTAAGCTACAAGTTACACTGAGCACCATCTACAAGGAGCCAGACACATTTTTGAGGGCAATGCCTGAAGGTAGTAATGATGGTCAGATGGTCCGATGTGAATTCTGAACTTGACACCCCTCCAAACGCGATACTGATGACAATTTAGATGATGTTTGTTAGCTTCATTAGCTTGCTAACTAGCCAACTTCATTGATCACCACAGTAAATGTAGCTAACTTTAGCTTGCTTAACTGAGCTAATCAGACTTGTGATTGAAAGTTGCTTTACTTTTGACAGGAGCAGAGACGGCTCATGACATTTCTGTTAGTGTAACTGCAATAAACAAATGATGGAAAAATTATTTTAGTCTAAACACAAGTAGGCAAACAGGTCATGATTAGACAAAACATCTAATATGGACTTTGTTCAATTTTACTTAGCGATCTTTTATTGTTAAGCAACTTTCTCTACCTTGTCCATTCACCATAATGTTAAATTGGCCTCTGTTATCCCCCACGCTGACTCCACCCTCGCATTTTGGGGGCGTTAACCGTACTTGCCGTCTGTATCTATACGGATGAACATTCGTATTATGGGCGGGCTATGTCAGGCTACGCATAACCGGCTACCTGAGACGTTTTTTTTCTGTCAAAAAGTTTCACCACCGTTCCATGTCAATGCTTTTTAGAATGGTAACTATAGCAACAGTGGGGGCAGGGTGGGAAGGGGGTAGACATTTTCTGAAATGAGTTTCTGCAGATTGGAGTGTCTACTAATGCATCTAGAACTCACTCGTAATCCGGATTGAAGAGCGACTGTCTGGATGATATTTTCAGCAGTGGCACAGCTATCTAGTTGAAGTGCTGCAGTCTGAAAACAGAAGGGAAAAAAAGATATAAAATGGTATGAAGCTTTGTTATAAACTGTGTACTTGATGAATTTAATTATGAACAGATTATGATTTCTCACCGTGACACTATCGTCCAACACTGTGACCCTCATCACAATTTTAGCTGGGAGCTCGTTCTGCTTAGACTGAATAATGTACCTGGAATTGTGTATTGTGATAAGACATTAGAGCAACAGAAAAATGTGATGTAATGATAAAACAGAACTAAATCCACTACTTTCTCCAGTGTCGAGTCACGGACAGTACTAAGCTAATTTTTTTGAGGTCAGTGGTGTAAGTTCATAAGCTGCCTGTACCTTTACCTCTCACCAGAGCTATACACTGTAATGAGTTAATGAGTTAAGTAACTGTAACTCATCTTTTTCAAGTTAAAAGCACTTTACATCTAAAAAGATACGTTATAGTTACTCAATCATTTGAGGCAACGAGTTTCCACACACACACACACACACATTTCAAGTAAGCATTACAAATCCTTTTTTAGAGAGACAGTTGTGACAACTGGGGTCTCTATGGTTGTTCATGTGGTTCATGTAGGTTCAAATAGTTTTACGTCAAATGGGCCATGTACTGTTGGTATGCTGTGCAGTACTGCTTATATGCAATTAATGTTATTCCAGGAACTAGCCGCCATTGTTGTGGAAAAAATGGCACAATGAGTTCAATGGAGTTGTTGCAACTCAACTCTCTCTCTCTCTCTCTCTCTATGGCTTTGCCACTCACCATTTCAGCGTTGTTAGCCATTTCTCTTTGGTTTCTGAAGAACTGTACAGAAAAAGACCTTTGACATTTACAAAAAAGTGGACAGCAGGTACACATTGCAATTACAGTACTGACAGCAGTAATATCTCCCTCCTATGATCTAAAAGCACATGGTCAAGGAGATGTAACAGAGAAGAACAGCGTGGGTGCTTAACAGAAAACTGGCTTCACTGAACACCAGTAATAGTTAACTACACCTTTCTAGTGTGACCCTTTAGCCCCCGACTGCTTTTAAAATGACTTGCATTCTCTGTGGCAAGGTGCTGAAGAATATGGCAATATGACAGAGAGCATTAAAGACTGCTTTGCCCTGGTAGCTTAGACTTAACTGTTGACTGTTATCTTCACGGCATGATATTACTGTCACTATTATCTGAACGGCATGGAATAACAAAAAGACACCATTGCTCTAACTAACATATCCCACACAATTTTTTTAATGACCTTTTTTTTTAATGATATACCTTAGTGTAACAACATAATTGGTTGTGGGCCAGCCGATAACGAAGGAGTTTTTAGAGCTGAGTTTGCGGTCGGAGACTTGCTCCACACAGGAGGCGATCCACATCTCGCTGAGTCGCACCTGCGCCTTCACCTTCAGACTTGCCGAGGACCTTAACCAAGGTGACACGCAGAGTTAGAGACGGGAACTCAAAGCTAGAACTCTCTCAGAGTCTTTGGCTACTTACATTATTTCCTATACCCTGCCTGCAAATCAGTGTTGTAGTGGTAACATAAGAGATGTAGGTAAAGTATGAACTTTGTGATGGCTGCTAAATTGGCTTTAATGATGTTTACAGTACAAAAAGACACATGGAACATATTCAATGATGGAAGATTATTACTGTGCTATTATATACTGTAATGTGGCTATTACCTGTACTTTCAAAAGAAAGCCATTTCCTCTGGGAAAGAAAGTCATTAATGCTTTCAAATCAATGGCTAATTGTAATTGTATTACAAAATGTATGCTACTCACTATTTTTACCATATGCAGTGCATGTGTGTGTGTGTGTGTGTGTGTGTGTGTGTGTGTGTGTGTGTGTGTGTGTGTGTGTGTGTGCTGTATAAGGCTCCTTAAAGGAAAATTTCACCTTTTTATGAAAATGGCTTATTCACACTATTACCTGGAGATACATATTTCGGTAAAAGCAATCTGGTTTCAGTGCATGCATTTTCCTAGATTGGCATCTCCACTATCCACTATCTCCACTAGTTTATCTTAGCATAGGTGCTGGAATACAGTGTAGCCAATTAGCCAGTCTTTTGGAAAAATCATCCAACCCCCCACAATGCCCCCACCACCACCTCGCCATGTATTAAGTAACAGGAGATAAGCAGGATAACCGCCGACAAAGTGACCGGTTCTACAGAAATAATGGCGAGGTGGAGTTTAGAGTTACTCCACCAAGCCATTATTTCTGTTGAACCGGTCACCTCGAAGGCCGTTATCCCGCTATATATATTTAAAGAAGTGTAAAAAAAGGTAAAAGAAACATGCAACTCCAATGTAAAAGAAGAAGAGGTGAAAAAGAACTGTAGTCTATTATCTGTATTAAAAAAAGAGCCATTTCCTCTGGGAAAGAAAGGAAGATAGAACAGTCATTGTTGCTCTCAAATGGCTAATTGTAAAATAAAAATAAAAAAAACAAATAAAAAAATTCAATAATCGTTTTTGCAGCAGCAAAAGAAACTACGTGTATGTGTGAGTGAGTGATTGTGTTTGTGTGCGTCTGTGTGTGGGATTGTGTGTGAGTGTGTGCGTGTGTGTGTATGTGTGTGCACACGCCTGTGTGTGTGAATGTGTGTACGTGTTTGTATGTGTGTATGCATCTGTGTGTGGGATTGTGTGAGTGTGTGTGTGTGTGCGTCTGTGTGTGGGTATGTGTGTGAGTGTGTAAGTGAGTGTGTGTTAAACGGGGTAATGCAGAACGCAAGATTATCACCCCATTCTTCTATACATTTTGCTTTGTTTGTGCCAACACAAAATTTGAGCGTTCCCCCTCCTGCCAAATCCCACTTTAACCACTGCACCTATAGAGCAGAAACATAATCTTCAGTCACAGCAGTATAACCAAAGATCATGGAATACAGAGCAAGATAAAGCATCATAATACATGTACATTTCAATGGGAGCAAACTGGAATACTTCCTGTCTGCATAAATGCATTACATTACAATAAGAAAAGATTCTTTAAAGTTCTATCAGCCAATGAGATCTCAACTTTGTCTGCATAAAGGGGGATTTTCCCCCCTCCCCCTTGCAAAAATAGAACCAGGAACTTAACAAACGTCGAGACCTCTCGCTCTGCTTCAACACTCTCTGGTATAACACTGAGTTAACAACACTGAGACAAAACTCATCTCTCTCACTTGGACTTGGCAATGATGAGGACGTCTGTGAAGAGGAAGAGATGTCTCTCCTGCGTCTGCAGTCCGCTGGTGAGGTGAACGTGATCCTCCATGACGAAGAAGGAGCCGTGTGTGACTGACGCATCGTCGGGCTGGTTCACATGCCAGGGGCAGCGCTCCACAGAGATGCCAGCTGCCCTTTGGGGGAAATGGACACAGAACAGACCAGAAGCTTGAATCATACAAGCAACTAGCCCAGGGGTGGGCAATTATTTTAGTCGAAGGGCCACATTGGCGTTTAGAGTTTCGTAAATGGGCCGGGTGTTAACCACCAACCGGTTGATGTCTGTAAATTGGCAAGTCTCAAACCTGTAGCCTCACTTTCTTCAGAGGGCATGTTAACATTCAGGGTAAAAAGGGGGGATTTGTATTTCATGACTACAACAAATTTGATAATTTAGGCCAAAAAGATAAATTATTCTACTTTGGGAAGGATCCGCGGGCCGGATCAAATAGCTCAGCGGGCCGCATGTGGCCCCCGGGCCTTAGTTTGCCCAGGCCTGAACTAGCCTGACATTGCCTGCCCATAATACTCCTTTCATCATGAACGGAGTATTATGGGTGGGCAATGTCAGGCTAATAAGCAACATCTTAGAAGCTTGAATCATAGAAGCAGTACCATGCAGGAAAAAGAGACAGTTACACTTTAATTTGAAGGTACCGTCATAAGACTAACATGACACTGTCATTAACTATGACATGACGTTGTCATCAATCTGTCATAGAGTTCATACACTTGTCATGACTTCAGTCATTAAGTGTCACTCGTATTTGCCATGGTTATGGTTAGGGTTAAGGTATGTCAGCAGTCATGACAGGTTTATAAATTATGTAAGGGATAACGGCCGACGAGGTGTCCAGTTATTCATTTATAATTGTCGAGGCGGAATCTAGAACTCTGGCGACGCGCGCAGCGCGGAGACGGAGTTATTCCGCCGAGACAATTATAAATGAATAACTGGACACCTCGGAGGTCGTTATCCCGCTTATCTCCCGTTTCTATCTATCTCTCGTATATTTGAAGAAGCGTATAAAACGTAAAAGAAATATGCAACTCAAATTTAAAAGACGCTAACCTGTTCGGTTTGGGTACTACTTTCAGTTGAAAGTAGATCTACAAGGTTGCTTTGTTACCATTCTGAAAGGCAGCATGGTGTGCGGGGTTGCATTGAAAACAATGGAATCGAATGTGCTCAGCACTGTGTCGGAACCGGTGTGCGGTGGCCTTTAATGGTTAATCAGAATTCAGAACCCTCAATCTAAATGTTATACTGTAAGTGGGTCAAAATGGGATTATTCACCATGTTACTCATCCAAAACATATGTCACACTTTTCTTTCATAGTTATCTAGGCTACTGCAGCAGTTGTCTAACAGTAGGCTATACTTAGCAGTGTAACTGCCCAGATTGTAAGAGAGGTTTGCAGCAACGCTTCCTTCTCCCCGGCGGCACTCAACAGAACACTTTAAGGATCAAGAGAATGATGAAAATGCACAAATACATTATATACTAGTGTACATACTATATGCATACTACCCAGAGTTACTTTTCCCCCCATAACGGATGGATTGTGTGTAAATGGCAATATCAAAAAATCTTTCTAAAACTCTGTCCATACTAGCTTGACAAGCCAGACAATAACATAAAAAAAACAAAACATAAAATATACAACTTAAAAGAGAGGTCCGAGTGCTCTTGTTGAGGGCTGTGGTAAACTCAAAATGTTGCCAGGTGCTCTTGGAGTTAAAAAACAAAATGTTTCCAGTCAATCACTTAGTTTAGGCTAGTTCAGGCCACTCCAGCATCGAGCCAAGGACAAAATTAACTAAAAATTAGTGCTGTCAAACTGTCAAATGCCATGATTTTTTAAAATGATTATTTATTTTGCCTTTATTTTACCAGGAAAAGGTCCCATTGAGTTACAATAACTGAGGAGGCAATTATGTACTAGAATAAACCTCCTTACCATCAACACAATGGTAGAAAAACTGACACCATACCACAGCATAATCACAGGGACAGGATCAATAAAGAAAGTACTCCCTCAAAAGCCAGCTAGGTAGTGGGTGAAATAAACACTTCTTCTGTCACCCTCCAATCAAATACTGAGGAATGAGAGGTGAAAAAAATGCTAAGTTCTCTAACCAGTAATGATGAGAGGAATCTTTTAAGGGTTGGTAGTAGTGAAATACATCAGGGTCCCTGAAGTTCTAGGTAAGGAGTAGGTAAGAACCACTTAGCAAAAATTATCAAGGGATAAATGATTAAGTATTTACAGCGTAAGTGGGCTGGACTAACACTACAGTAACTGGGCCTATACATGTTATCTGCTTAATATGTCCGATAGTGCCTTCCAAAAGCAGGCATTACCCTTGGGATAGGCTAGTTATAATACCCATACGCCATCTAAGTTGCATTTATTTAACACATGACAGCCACACTATAATATATGCTTCCTTTTTAAAGTGTGATATTCCTTTGATTTCAGATGCACCAAATCATCAGTAATCTAGGCAGCATGGTCATTGTCAACAATTCTGAATTTTGTACAACCCTGGTTGGTTACAGTGTTTTCTTGGATATAAATGCCTTGTTACAAGAATGATGTTCTTTCACATCAGTGAAAAGACTGCCAATGTTTGAACTGTGACCCCACAAACTATGAACTCGTTGCATAAATAACTAAAATGACTTTCAACACAAACTATGAATAAAGCCAGATGTGTAATGATGAGTACTGCTATAAAGGATAGTGTGAATTGAGTTGAAGCAGACAGAGGTTTAATCTCTGACAAACAAAAAGCCTGAGATATTCCCCCTCCCCTCCAACCCACTAGGAGATAAATTGAGTTTGGACACTCAGAAGAGCCTCGAGCTGGTTGATTTGAGGACGGTGTGACAGCTTAACCCACCCTGCTGTTTTTCTCCAGCTGTTTATGTTAGCCTTTTAGACACAGCTAGCGCACTAGCGGCACTCGGACGCCAAATAAAGGCAGGAATGCCAAGGAAACGACTGACTTACAAACCCCCACACCGAACCTTCACATGCGTCATTTACACGAGTTACGGCATAGAGGGAGAGAAGGAGTGGTAGAGAGAGTGAGTGTGGAGGGAGAAGGGGGAGACAAAGAGAGCGGAGGGAGGCCGAATGCTGAATAAATATACCTCAGTGATATTGGAGAGGAGTTACTGGGCTTGTGATGCAAACACATGCATGGGTGACTGGAAGTGAGGAGAACAGACAGAGGCAGAGCCAGATGAAACCAGAGTCAGTGGAGTCTATGGAACAGCCAGGGCCCTCGGACAGGCAAACCAGACAGGACAGGCAAACCAGGCAATTGCCTGGGGCCCCAGACTGAAAGGGGCCCCCAGTAATGACTGTTTAATCATTTTTTTTACTACTTTAGTTGGTGGTGTTTTTCAATAAAATGACAGAGTTAGAAAATTCTAAGTTCAATACAAATAATTATATAAATGAAAGTTGCTTGAAGATTATAACAATGTGGTTTATGTAGATGTTTATGGGAGGTGAAGGGCCCCCATGCCCTGTCTGCTTGGGGCCCCCTAAGTACCTTGAAATGGCCCTGGGAACAGCCAGAGAGTGTGCACATACAGTTAGTTGTTTATGGAACAGCCGTAGAGTGTGTACATACAGTTAATTATCTATGAAACAGCCGGAGAATGCGTACATACAGTTAATTGTCTATGAACAGCCGGAGAGTGTGCACAGTTAATTGTCTATGGAACAGCCGGAGAGTGCGTACATACAGTTAATTGTCTATGGAACAGCCGGAGAGTGCGTACATACAGTTAATTGTCTATGGAACAGCCAGAGAGTGCGTACATACAGTTAATTGTGGTGGGATGGATCGACAGAATGAGTCACAGGGAGTGTTGCGAGGGAAACTGAGACCGGATGAGAGAAAATAGTGTCAGGAGATTTCTCTCTAGTTTCCAGGAGATGACAAAGAATTATATATACAGGCGCAGAGGGACAAAGAGAACAAAGTGAATGATAAATATATCATGCAATAGGCATAGTTTTTTTTTAAGCCAAGAGAAAAGTTTGGAATGAATGTTGAGTTAAAATGATGCATGTAATGGTGTCATGGAAGACCATTTAGTTTTTTAAAAGTCCCCAAAATGGACCCAGGGATTTCTGCTTCTTTGCCCTGAGTGCATCATGTAGTCATCTTAAAAATAAGATGTCTCCAACCCAAGCAGCTCACACAAATGTCATACACATTCGGAAATAGGAGAAGCCACTTGCCCCATTGACACACATGATATCAATGGGAAATTCCTTAAAAAGTAAAGGATGAAATAAAATAAAATAAATTTGTAACATACATGTACCCTTGATGCTTTTCTTCTACTTGCATATTGCTACATACAAAAGTATGGTATGTGCAGTTGTACTGTACATTACTTGAGCCCCATTCAAATATTATTAATATTTACAGTACAGTATAATGATTACATAAAGTGTAGTTGTTAGTGTTGGAATTGTTATCCATGACAGCGTTGTCATGTTGTTTTGACGTCATTTAATGAAACCATACCAGGTTAATGCAGTAACTGTTTCGAGCTGTAGTACACCATATATCAGGGAATTTACAATGATATTTGAATATGATTGAATCAGTCGTAACAAAACTATCCATTTTAGAAAGTAAAATGTAATCAACTTACATTGTTCATTTAGAGCCAATATGATTAAAACAGCATCTCTTTACAAGCTATGATGTAAAGAGAGACACTATCATTATCCTCATCCTTATTTTAAATTTTCACCTCAAAACTCAAAGTGACATCAGTAGCCTCACATTTAGATACGCTTTCTGAGCTACTAGA
>JAODXP020000020.1:16523787-16538787 GCA_027497455.2 Sardinella longiceps
TGGCAATGCATAACATCAATAGCCCAATATTAGCATTTAAACTACAATAACAACCGACTAACAGTAATATCTGAAATGTCGGTAAATGTGAACATGGTGTTGTTAGAAGGACTGAGATAAGGGCAGATCAGGAAAAGAAACAAGGGTTTGAGACGTTTCAAAGGGCTGACGTTAGCTAGGTGCCTGTGCAGACGCTAGTAGACAGCATGTGTTGACGTGAGGTGAACGCTTACGAGTCTAGGCATTCGGTAGATTGACCCCAGACATTACCTTACTATCCTTCCCGGGTATGATGCCTGCTTTCTAAATCTCTTATTGCTGCAGGTGGTATACCCAGCTTCAAGCAAAAGCATAGCTCTCTCCAACCCAGCAGGCCAGAGTATGCTTAGACAACAAATTTACAAAAATAATTATGCTACCTAATGCCAGTGATATATTATTTGAGATTTTTGTACTGTACATAATTTGTCCTAAGGGATTAGCACGTACTTGGAGCTTCATATGAAATATAGAATAGAATAAAAAAGAAAATGTTACATCAAATACTGTCAATTCACCCTGACCATTATCAATATCAACTTTGCATCAGTCATCCCTCTAGGCAGTATACAATTTACAGGTAGGTAGTTGGATCATGGGCATATGGCTATGTCAGCACAATCAGGAGGCAATTTCCATAGGAAAGGGAAAACACACAGGATTTCAATGGCCCCGTATGGGCACATTTTGTTCTGTACAAAATTAATACACAATCACAAAGCGTCTTGGTGTATAGAAGTTATTTATTTTTAAAAGGTCAGGAGAGAGAAATGCAAATAAGACCTGGTATGAGAGTTTGGGATAATATATTAGGTAACTTTCATGCAAGTTTACTTGTTTACACACTCCACCTGTTGGAGCTTGTCCATGATATTTGTCTGGACTAGGCTATCAGCCATTTTCAACCTGAAACTGAGTATAGCGTAATGCATGTCATGAATGTGGAACCATATCAAATCAGGACTAATCTGCGTAATGTTAAAGCGTTAAATGTGCAGGCACAAATATATAATTTACATGACAGAAAGTAAAGTGATTTCAAACGTGAATGCCGCTCTCAAGAGGGTGGCTAACTTCCTCGTCCCTATGATGAGGAAAGTGGAGCAGGTGTTGCCGAGGACAGGATGGCGCCGTCATCTTTGAAGGCTTGTGGTGACTGAATGTATCCCTCTGTCAGTGAGGCCATCAGGGATGATACAGATTCCTAAAGAGGGGAAAATATTGAAACAGTCAACGTAAGTTACCTTAAAAAAAGAAAAAGAAATAAAAAGAGCTTTAGGAAGTGAGTGAAATCTCTTACATGATGGTTTCTCTTTATGGCTCGGATGACTCAGTAGTTCACAGAAGCTGTGGTAATGGACTGCATAGCAAGGTTGGTTTGGGTTATGTCTCCACTGTTATTCTCATGGGGGGACACTAGAAGAAGTCTGTAGGAAAATGTACACAACAGTTTTAGGTATCACAATTAGTACAACTTCTGTGATGTGGTACAGCCATAATAATTAATATTTCGGCATGAGGTCAGTAATGGTACAAATAATGGCAGTGTCATGATTACTTCTATGTACAGCTAAAAAACATCATTGCGAGTCACCTCTAATATGGCTTCATGTCTTCTGTAACGTTACAACTGCATAGTTTCCAGGATAATTTCCCAGGGGGCAACAACAATATGACCTTATAGGAAACTGAAATATGGTCAGTCATGTTGCATGTTCAATTACACTATGGGAGTTCATTTGTATGGCATGGACAATATACTAACGTTACGTTCACCAACATTTATGTAGTGATACGGGATTAGATCGCATTGCTAATTAATAATCGTGGCACTGTACATGTCAAAATCAGGTAGTAGACACCGGAGAGTGATCGGAGTTGAAATGCGGGGTAGGGGTGCTGTGCTACATGCTCAAATATTCTAGCTTTGAGCAAACTGCTAAGTCAAAAGACAGCCATCTGCAAAAACCTGCTCTAACGCCTGAAGCTCGCTGCCTTTGTTCCACCTTATAACGTTAGCATGATGAAGCTAATGCTGAGAACTTGCACAGCTTCAAATGTAGTGTTTGGAATGGTTTCAGACAGGATTTTAGCTATCGTTACCCCCGTCAAAAAGTTTGCTAAGCAATAACCAAGCTAATAGATGTTACTATTGCCCTATAACCTTGCACTTTCTGATTACTTATTCTAAAATTTGTACCCAACATTACTAAAACATCAAGAAATAAGGAATTGCAGCAGTTCAAATGATTGAAAGTTCATACTTACAACAGCTGTAGTTTTCAGCGTGTAGAATTCCTGCTAACGTGCTAGCCTGAGCCTCCAATCCCACTTGAAACAAGTTGAAACTCCCCATAGAAACTCCCTTGGTAACGTTAGTAGACTTGATTCTCTTGAGTGCTCAGAGGGAACAGCCTCAGTCACCAGCCTCACATGGTCCTTACTAAATCCCAATCGAGACTTCAATAAATCCACAGGTCGACTCTGGGGTCAAATGTGCGCCACAAATGACGGAGTGTTTGGTGACAGAAGAAGCAGAGAAGTCTGCTCTCATCGCCTGCACAAAACGGACCGACAAGCGAAAAGTCCTTGCTTTTCTTCGATGTGATACGATGCACACGATGCCTTGACAAGCAGGAATTCATGCAACCAGCACAAACAAAACAATTAGGCCTAACCATCATCAATCGCTGTCTAGCTATCTCCTTCAAGTTCAGTCTCTCCGCCTCTACAGCTGATGACCAAGTAGAATGCTTTCCTCGCCATACGTCATTTGACGCGTTGCTAGCCAGAGAGGCTAAATTTTCAGAGGCTAGGCCAACAGCGGCACATTTGCATTAAAAATTCTATTTTACGTTTTGTTTTGGATCATAATTTCTGGATGTATGTTTTTAAAATACACCTTCAGACGAAGTCAAATGCTCATTTAATAATAAATTTAACCTGCACGTTGGACTTTAATGGCTAACATTCAGGCATCTGTCTTGAATGAAAGACACTCAAAGTTTGTGTGTTTGTGCGAATAGGTGTGCGCCCCTGTGTGTGTGTGTGTATGTCTGTGTGTGTGTGTGTGTGTGTGTGTGTGTGTGTGTGTGTGTCTGTGTGTGAGGGAATGCAGGGAATGCATTATGATAGATGAGGAGAGAATAAGACCCGCCAGGCTTACTTAAAAATATGGCGTTTCTGAACATGTGTGCATTTGTGTATGTGTGCCTGCATGTGTGTGTGTGTGTGTGTGTGTGTGTGTGTGTGTGTGTGTGCGTACACACTTGAGCAAGAAAAGGTGTAAAAAAGTGCACTGGCACCTGCTTTGTGCTCGGGGCTTGCTGAGCGCTCTGCTGATGACGGACTGGGCGGCTCTTCGCCTCTGAAGCATCGTCTTCATCTTCTGTGTGCACAGAGATCAGAAGACCAGGAATATCAGTCACATTAGCAGGGCCGTTTCAAGGTACTTGGGGGCCCCAAGCAAACAGGACATGGGGGCCCTTCACTCCCCAAAAATACTTACATGAACCACATTGTTATAATTTTCAAACATCATCAATATAATTATTTGTATTGTACAGTTGTCTAAATCCAGTTTAAAGTCATTTTTTGTTGAAAAACACCACCAACTTAACTACTAAAATGATTAAACAGTCAACCTTGGGCCCCTTCAGCCTGGGGCCCCAGGCATTGTCTGATTTGCCTGCCTTGTTGCGACGGCCCTGCACATTAGAAAGACACACATATCAAATTGGGATAGGGAATATCATCCACTCGCTGCTGGTGGATTTGTGCTCTGAGACTGGTGGTGGTCAGTGAGGTCTCCCTCCACTGTAAAGCGCTTTGGGTGTCTAGTAAGGCGCTATAGAAATTGAATTTGTTGAGACCTGCTGGTTTTAGACCCATTGAACCGAGGGCACTCTGCAATCTTCCCTGTTCGCGTACTGTGTGTGTCTGAATCAAAGAATGTGCATCCATGGGTGACATTTTCTGAAGAAATGAATTGTAGAATTGAGTTATTATTGACTTGCGGTCATGGCAACAAAACATAAAAAGAGAGAGGCTAGCGTATCCCTCGCTTTAGTGCGAACAAAGAAACAACACATAGCCCTGAGTTGCGTAGGAAGATGGCATCTAAAAAAATAAATTCTGAAGGTTTCATCATGTCACAGTATGTTTACAAACATGGCTTTCAGCATAACTTTAACATTAAATAAATAATAATAAATCATTATAAATAAGGACTGTTGAGATTGATGTTGTTGAGGCCAGAAGCTCATAGAATCAATTTAGCTTCTAAGTTCAGCTCAATCTGTTCAGTCAATGTTACTAATTGAATTTCTCTATTTGACTCAAACTCAAAGGACAATTTTGCCTTTGAGTAGAGTTGCTCCTGTTCCACTGATATAAAATCCTAGAGTAAAGGCGCTTTTTTTCATTTCTTGAATGAAGTACAAGGCCACCATCAAATCAGGGTATAGTTTTTGAAGTGCAGGCCATTGTGAAAGCATGTTGACATCACTGCCCACATACAGTAATTAAATGTCCAACTGACAGGCATTCAATATATGATGGATTTTATTAAATGGAACCTACGAAAATAGAACAGAATAATGACCACTGGTGGCGTGCCTGGCTCTTTTGAAAACATGATAATTATAATGTAGAAATTCCATGTCCAGAATCAATCATTGGCCCAGCAGTCAATCATTTTCACAGTATGTCGTCAGTAGGAAAATGAAACGGTAGTGTAACAAGCAAAACATTAAACTCAAAGTCAGTTGCACTGTTTTCAAAACAAACTTTTAGTGTTGTTTTCACGAGAGGATTGTGCATGCAAATAGCTAGCTATTCTGATGTGGGCAGGGGAGATTCTTAATGAGCCATGCTGAGACAGGAGCAATCAGCAAAATTTCAGTTTTGACCATTTTATTTCAACTTACACAGAAAAGGAGCTAAAAGTGCTAAGTACAGGAAATATATACCTTTAAGTGACCTAAAACAATGACAACAACAACTATAAACTGTACTGTAAATTTTTCTTTTAAATGACTTATGTCAGCAGTGGAGTGTGTGTTCAGGTTATGCAGAGGCCACAACTCCCATAGTGTAGTCTCTCTCTCTCTCTCTCTGTTGTTTTCCAAACAACAAAGCATGGATGTTAACGCTGACTTACCTCAGCGCCATGGCGACCACTTGTCCATTTGTTTATTGGTGTATATCTTCTAAGAACCATTCTAAGAACCACTGGCTAGCCTCCCCATGCAATAAATTCCAAACCAACACAAACAGGGTTGTTAAGCCCTATCTGTTGCTGCTGAAAGCATAGGAGTTATTTAGATGCAATAATTCATCAATTTTGTCTTCATTCAGACATCAGGGCTCACACCAGGAACATTTTCTTGGTTGAGGCCAAACTTCCTCCATAGAATGCAGCCCAGAGGGAGGCCTTATCAAATTTACTGTAGCACACCACTTTTCTCCCCCGACTATTTTTACATTTTGCTTCTCTGTATCATCACTTTTCTTTCCTCTTCCCCTTTCCCCCTTCACAGAGAAGGCAGTTCTTTTTTTCCCTCTCGGATAATATACCTGTCAAGCTGCAAACCCGATTTGGACAGACACATTCTTCTCCACTTCCATCTAAATGATCCTTCTAGAGATGTATGTCTGACGTAATGTTAATCACTTCATGCATGACAGCATTTAGTTGCATAACTCTCGAACAGCAAAAGTCCAACGGAATCTTTAGAACAGGGGTAGGGAACCTATGGCCCGGGAGCCAGATGTGGCTCTTTTGATGGTTGGGTCTGGCTCGCAGACAAATCTTTAATAAAAAAAATGATAACTTTAAAAATAAAACATTCTCATGTAGGCCTATTTCAATCCATTCATCTATCTATTTCAGTCTTGAATAGCACTTGAATAGCAATTGTGAGAAATGGAAAGCCATTCACAGATGAGGAGTATGCCAAAACACTCTTCTTGTGTACTTTTTGATTACTTTTCGAATGAAGATAAGATAAATTAATGAATAAAAGACATGCCTGTATATTGTATGGCTCTCATGGAAATTAATTGTAAAATATGTGCCATTCATGGCTCTCTCAGCCAAAAAGGTTCCCGACCCCTGCTTTAGAACAACAGACAGTAAGAAAAAATGTCTTTGTGCACACTGTATGTAGACCAACTCCTACTCTACAACTAGCAACACTTTCAGGGCTGTATTTTGTTCATACTGAGTGTACAGTATTAACAGTCTGAAAAAGTTTGAAACAGCAATTCAAATTTTAATTAAATAGATAGATGACAATTTAATGTCAGATTACTCTGAAATTTGTCTTGTGTCCTTCTGTAGCAGAGTAGTGCAAATGCAGCTCAATTTGTGCACACAATTCGCCTTATTCACCCGGAACGTTCTAAAGACGTTGAGGGGTACACTTCAGGGGTACACTCGGCTATACCATTGCTACACAGCCAGCTGTCATGGCGCTTCACTGTTGTGTGCCGAAATGCACATCCTCAAAGAGGAAAAAATCATACCGTGGGCAGACCGTTTCCCAAAAGAGCAGGCACTTCGTTTAACTTCCGTACACCTCAAGCATTAAATTACGTTAAATTATGTCAAAATGGCCGCCAGGTGAATAACGCGAATAGAGTGCATACTGTAATTATGTCACATGTACACACATAAACTAGCGACACAGCTTCACAAGTGCAGAACATACTACATATTCTGTCATTCTTATTCACAGGTGGCACTTGGACTCGATTGTTTCATCCACTAGCCAATAGCAGAAGATCTCCTGTTTGCACCAGGAAGCAGATAGGTATTAACTAACTCCAGCAGCACTGCCACCTGTTTCCTGTTTTGAGTCTGTAAAAGCATGCTTTTGGCCTGCATCTGTTCCTAGCAAAGACTGATGACATACCCCCCGCCCCCCAACACACACACACACACACACACACACACACACACACACACACACACACACACACACACACACACACACACACAGCAGCCCTGGTGTCTAATCTAGTCATCACAGATACCCAAGCCAGGTGGGCTATATGGGACTATTTTACAATCCAGCAGACAAATTACGCCGGGGAGGTAGATGTAAACCAAAGGTCACACACACACACAGTAGCTCATTACACAGCAGAAGAGCTGGGAAGAAGCCGCTATACTGTAGATCAACAACACCAAGTATTGAGTTTATTTTATAATCATTCCAGAATACTATGTATCTCATTGTGGTGCACATCTCTGCAATACAATTTTAACCTTGTGATTGTGCAATGTCAAATTTAGACGTATTGTAATCTATTTGTAAAAATAGGCACTTTCGAAGAACACCCCCATTTCTTTTCTTCATTCTTATTTATTGGTCCTCACCTTCATCCTTGGCTTGTTTAGACTTTTTCTCCACAATTTGGATCCAGTGACTTAAAGCTTCATGTCTTTGGTTAATTGAAAGCTACTTAAGTGATCTGGACAAATTGTTTCTTAGTGAACTGTGGATAACTAATATTATTAAAGGCATACTCCACCTTTTTATGAAAATGGATTATTCACCACCTAACCTGGAGTTACATATGTGGGTAAAAACATTTTGCTCTCAGTGCATGCTTTTTTTCTAGTCTGGCAACCCCAATTGCAGCTTTAGCTTAGCATAGGTGCTGGAATGTAAAGTAGCCAGATAGCAACTCTTGGGCAAATTTACATTCCAGCGCCTATGCTAAGCTAAAGCTAAAATTGGGGTTGCTAGACTAAGAAAACTGATGCACTGAGAGCAAAATGCTTTTACCCACCACATATGAAGGCCTAACTCCAGATAAGTATTTGAAAAACCCAATTTCATGAAAAGGTGGAATATTCCTTTAAGCTCAGTTTAATAAAAGTCCTGTAAGACCATCAAGACTTTTTATTCTTACAGACCATTTGATGTATGTGATACAACGTCTGACATTTTCACCTTTCAAGTTGATGTAAAGACATGTAAAGATAGGAAAAGACCTTGTTCCTACTCTGTGGGATATGTCTGTTGGGTCTCTTTTAAGGCTGATGCAAGGTAGCTAGATGACAGAGTGGCATTTGTTAATCAGTCACATCCCATCTAAAAAGCAGTGATGACATTTTCTTGCACTCCAGGGGTTCACAACGCTTCAAAACCCCAACTAACTCATCTACGCTGGGTCATCAGTACGCACACACACACACACACACACACACACACACACACACACACACACAGAGGCATGTGTCCAGTAACACACACACATGTGCTAATGAACTAACTCATCTACGCTGGGTCATCAGTACGCGCACACACACACACACACACACACACAGAGGCATGTGTCCAGTAACACACACAGATGCACACACACACTCACACATACACACACACACACACACACACACACACACACACACACACACACAGGCATGTATCCAGTAATACACACACACACACACACACACACACACGCACATACACACACACACACACACACACAGAGAGAGAGAGAGATGAATTCTTCTCACTTGCCTTTTTCTCATGTGTAATGGCCTCCTCCCCCTGCTGAGTTGAGATGTGGGGATTGGCTTTGTGCTGGGGAGTCATCTTCAGTGTGCCACCGACACCACCATGGCCCTGCCACCCCTTACTCTCCACTGCTCCACTATAGGCTCAGCTATACTCAGCTCAGCTACACTCAGCTCAACTAGTACACTAGCTACACTAGTATGCTGCTACACTGCTACAGTATGCTGCTACACTACACTGCTAATAGTATGCTCAGTCCGCTTTGGTTCACACTCTTGCCCACTCAGAAGGCAGGGGCCAAACTGGTCTGGACAGAGGATACTGGCACATCCCCTTTACCCCCCTCCGAAACCATTTCCTCCCTCGTTTGTCTCGTTCTCTCTCTCTCTCTCTCTCTCTCTCTCTCTCTCTCTCTCTCTCTCTACTCTGTCTGTCTCTCTCTCTCTCTCTCTCTCTTACTCTGTCTGTCTCTCTTTCCCGATCCTGCTCCCCTCCCATTACCAGTCTCTGTCCATCCCGTCCTGTCTCCCACCTCCTCCCACCCCACTAGTACGCCTCTTCTGCCCCTCTGCCTTCACCCGCCCCACCCCTTACAACTCCCCTTGGCACTCTACCCACTACTCCTCTCCTCTTCTCTCTCTTTCTTCTTCCCTTCTCTCATTCTTTTTCTCTCTCACCTTCTTCCCTTGTCTTCTCTCTCTCTCTCTCTCTCATTTCATTCTCTCTCTCATTCCCCTTCTTCCATTCCTCTCTCTCTATCCTTCTTCCATTATCCTCTCTCTCTCTCTCTTCTTCTTTCTTTCCTTCTGTCATTCCTCTCTACTCTTTCTTTCCTCCTTCCATTTTTCTCTCTCTCATTCCTCTCCTTCCAGTTTCTCTCTCTCTCCTTCTTCCATTCTCCTCTCTCTCTTTCTTCCTTTCTCTTCTCTCTCTTTCTCTCCTTCCATTTTTCTCTCTCTCTTTCTTTCTTCCATTCTCCTCTCTCACTCTCTCCTTTCTTCCCTTATCCTCTCTGCAGAGTTTCCTCTGTGGTGACCAAATAAGGGCACAGAAGGACAGAGGCAGACTCCCTCTGTCTGCTGCATGCACCCAGGGACCCCCCCCCCCCCCCACACACACACACACACACACACCACACACACCCCACCCGTCCGTTTGTCTGTCCCCACCTCCAGGGGTTTTATGTTTGCCACCTCTTTTGCACCACCTCTTTTGCACTGCTGCACATTCACTCAGCTCCAGCTCACTCTTCTCCTAAACTAGTCCGGCAGCCCAAGACTTACAGCGTTACAGCCCATAAAATGTCCCTGCTTTAGTAAACGTTTGGGGGGGCGAAAAAAAGCCTATGTTCTGGGGCCAGCTGCAGAGCAAGGATTAAGGAGAAACATTTTTCTTTGTGTGTGTGTGTGTGTGTGTGTGTGTGTGTGTGTGTGTGTGTGTGTGTGTGTGTGTGTGTGTGTGTGTGTGTGTGTGTGTGTATTGTGTGCTTGCTCTCTCACTCCCTCTGTGGGTGGGCTGTGGTACTTGGAGGGTTATTGTCAAGTCGAAACATGCAGCTTCAGGGCATCTACTGGCAAATACTCAAGTCATAAAACTCTGATGCCTGAAAAGGACTTCATGTGGTCATCACTCTGAGAAATTAAATACTATAACCCTGGGGGCGCCGTGGCTCGGTGGCTGGAGCGTTGGACCACTAATCCGAGGACCCGGGTTTGATTCTGACCCGAGGTCATTTCCCAGTCCCACCCCATCTCTCTCTCCCACTTGTTTCCTGTCATGTCTACGCTGTCCTGTCTGAGGCAAAAAAGGCAAAAAGCCCCCCAAAATATCTTCAATAGATAAATACTATAACCCTATAACTGGACACCTAGGAAGTGGATCTGGTAACTAAAAAAAGAGGTCTTTGGTCTTTTTGCCCTCAACAGTACCCTCCAGGCGCTCCATGCGTTCAAATCAATACCACCTAAATCTAGGGGTACTACTCCCCCAAATCTAGGGTTATGATGAGTGTTGAGGGGGTTAGGAGTTAGCGGTGCTCTGGGGTGGTTTCAAGAATAGCTCTGTTGAACGAGCCTGCTAAATGCAGTAGTTTGCGAGGGAAACAAAATCATTTGGAACAGCATAGACCGAACACGAACACAGACGCAGACGCAAGCAAGCACTTTACACTAAATCAATGGAAACTCATTATTACAAACCGAAAGTAAGATCTGAGGTACCTTTGACTCAATGTAAAGTGCTTGGCATTCAGTCTATGCTGTTCAAAATTATTTCATTCCATGCAAAATCTGTTGCTAAAAGGCTCATGCAACAGGACTATGCTTAAACTTACTCCAGAGCTGGGAGGCTATGGCTCAGAAGGCTAGAGTGCCATACCATCTCTCCGGGGACCCGGGTTCGAATCCGACCCGAGGCAATTTCCCGATCCAGCCCCATCTCTCTCTCCCACTTGCTTCCTGTCTATCTCTATACTGTCATATCTAATAATTAACGGCAAAAAGCCCCAAAAATATCTTTTGAAAAATGACTTACTCTGGAGCTATCCTTTAAGGTAGTGGCTTGCAAGCAGTGCTGCCTGGAAGAAATCACAGCAATCCCTTTCAGAAAGTCCTAGATCCGTCTGAATCCGAATCCTGGATACATCCCTTTTACATTTTTCAACCTGAAGGCTACTAAAAAAACTGAAAACAAACACAAAGACCAAACTTAAGTCAAGTCAGTTCATGACTAACACTCATACTCTATACACAGAATAATCACCCGGAGAATTTAAAAATATTGACTGCCTGGCAAGGTGACACCTATGACGTAGGCTACAGTAAAAAGTTTGGATCTACTTTTCTTTAAAGTACTTCTTTGGGGGCGCCGTGGCTCAGTGGCTAGAGCATCAGACCATTACTCCGGGTTCGATTCCGACCCGAGGTCATTTCCCGATCCCACCCCATCTCTCTCTCCCACTTGTTTCCTGTCCATCTCTACACTATCCTATCTGATTAAAGTCCAAAAATATCTTTAAAAAAAAAGTACTTCTTTAAACCTTTTCCTGTAGATTACAGCTGAAATGAAATAATGAAATAAATGTAAAACAAATGTGGCAAGGATGAGAAGAGGATAAGAGGGGTAATGGTCTTGGAGATGTTCCGATGTAGGGGTGAGTAATGGACTTGGCGTCATAACGATTTTAGCCCCGGCCTTGTGCATTATTCTCTTATATTGGTAAGTCTTGAAGTCTTGAAGACCATTATGGTCCACGTAATGTACTTAAGCCTACATAGTTCTGTGTACCAACAACAATTGGACAAGGACGTGTGTGTGTGTGTGTGTGTGTGTGTGTGTGTGTGTGTGTGTGTGAATGATGTGCGTACTGTAGCTAGGGCAACATAGCTATGTTCACACTAGTAGAAAAACTCCCTGCTTTAACCGGTTTACTCCGCATGAGTCATTCTATGACGGACTGCCAGTGGACACACAGTGGGGTGGTTGTCTTTACAATGGTGCATAATTATTTTCTTTTGAAGTGTACATGTTCTCTTATGAATTGTGCATATCTTCTTTTGAAGGTTGCATGCTCTCTTATGAATTGTGTGTCTCCCTGTCTGTGTGTCTGGGACAAGTAAGAACTGATTCAATTCTTAGTGGCTATCGGTGATCCAGAACACCATCTGTGACCACATTGCCTTGGCGGAGGTCTGCACTCTCTTTTTTTTTTAAATGTGCATGCTCTCTTGTGAATTGTGCATGTTTTCTTCTGGTGAGTGAAAAGACTGTAAAGGGATTGTGGAGGTACAGTAGAGTGGCATCGGTAATGCCAGAGAGGATTCAAGCGGAGCGAGAGGTGTCAACACTTGTTCAGTTCCTGGTTCTATTTTTGCAAGGGGGAGGGGGGAAAAATCCCCCTTTATGCAGACTTAAAGAATCTTTTCTTATTGTGATGTAATGATTTATGCAGACTTAAAGAATCTTTCTTATTGTGATGTAATGCATTTATGCAGACAGGAAGTATTCCAGTTTGCTCCCATTGAAATGTATTATGATGCCTTATCTTGCTCACTATTCCATGATCTTTGGTAATGCTACTGTAGGGGGTGCCAGATGACTCATAAATAACCAGAGGTGGAAAAAGTACAGAAAAATTGTAACTAAGTAAAAGTATCTTTACTTTGCTTAAATTCTACTCAAGTAAAAGTAAAAGTAACCAACATTAAATCTACTCAAGTAAAAGTAAAAATTACTTCATTTAAAATTTACTTAAAGTACAAGTTACTTAGTTACTTTCAATTATTTGATATATATTAAAAAATCATAATCAAAAGCAATGCTAGGGTGTTGCTTGGATGCTTTAGCAACCCCAAGAATTCATAAACCACCTGCATAACCACAATCAAACTCGTTATGAATGAATGAATGAATGAATGAATGAATGAATGTTTGGTCAATAACATTACAGTAACCAAAGGGTAGTGGCTGTGTAACCCCCCCCCCCCCCCCTCTCATTCTGACCAGGCAACCGATCCAGATAACAGTGACAGTAATCAGCCCAGCCAGTTCACATCTTTTGGCTGATTTGTTAATTTTGGCATCTTGAGAGTGCTAGAATAAGGTAGCAGACAAGCTTTGAGATTTTACATATTGATGGTATTCGGGCTACCCTAACCCTGGCTAGACTCAAATTGACCTGGACTGAAGCAATGGTTTTCCTTGGACAAGGATTTCCTTTGCTTTTGAATTAATCACTTCCACAATTTGCTTGGCTATTGTCAACTTTTACAAGAGGCAGAGTCAGCTTTAAGCAACAGTAAATAGTCTGTATTACTGTAGTACTCAGACAGAGTTGATTGTGAAAAGGTAAAGCTAAACAAGATAGACATATTTAAACTATAGCAATAGAAAACTAGAAAAGTGTTCAGAGGGCGCAGACCACCGCCAAGGCAATGTGGTCACAGATGGTGTTCTGGATCACCAATCGCCAGCAAAATTTAATCAGTTCTTACTCATCCCAATACACACGTTGTCTGAAAAGTGCATCCAAATCCATGCAGTACTTCATGAGTTATGTTGTACACAGACACACACAGTATATAGAATTTATATAATATATATAACTTATTATATTTATTAACTTATTATATATAACTTATACTTTTGCTTTCATATATACAATATATGAAAGCAAAAGTTTCCATTTCCCCCTCCTCCCTGCTTACTGTATGTATCATTCTGTATGCACAGTATGTAGCCCTTATCTCTTTTTCCTCTACTTGCCATATTTTATGGCATGCCTTAAAGGGATATTCTACCTTTTTATGAAAATAGGTTATTTACCCTCTTACCTAGAGTTACATATGTGGGTAGAAGCATTTTGGCCTCAGTACATGCATTTTCCCAGTTGCCATCTGGCTACTTTACATTCCATTTTCATAAAAAGGTTGAGTATCCCTTTTATGGACTTCACAAATCCCCATCAATCAATTTTCAGCACTGTAAATCATGAGACTGAAAGACCAAAATTTACCAGTTGAAATAGATTATATATAGCCTGGACCTGCTTGGACCCACATCAAAATAAGACAAGATTTAGGCCCGTTTCAGACCAAAACCTGATCGGAAGTGAGACGTAAGCGGCGCGGGCCCGGTTTTGGGGCGATTTCGGTTAGAATGCATGTTAACAGGTTTGGTCACACTGCATGTGTGTTCTGCGTGGCTCATGTCCGGTCTCTGAGCAGTGAAGCGTGTAGCTCCCGCGCTGCTATTTTGAAATTTAAAGTTCTATTTTTCCAAGGATTTTCAGCGTGGTAAGTGTGCCTTGCACGGTGTCCATACAGTAGATTTTAAATGCAGAGCTCGGGCGTTCGGCTCGTGCAGAACACCGCAGAGACAATTTCTGGTGTGAATCAATGCACAAACCCACAGGCACCACAAACGGACCGCTCACGGACAGCGCAGCTCCCGGACCGCGAGCGTGCAGTTCGTGTGTGAATCGGGCCGAAGATAAGATGATGTATTTGTTACAGTTTCTGCTTTGACAATGTACTTGCACTGGCACTGACAATGACACTTTTATCCATCGTATTTCATTATAAACAATACAAAAACAAGGTTAAATATAAACTAGTGCTGGCAAAATTAACTGATTAATCACGTGATTAATCCAAAAAATTTAACTCTGATTAAAAAAATTAACTCAGATTAATCCTGATGGATATGGTTCCACTTTCATGGCATGTATTATGTTCAATTTCAGATAGAAAATGGCTCGGTTATCAAGTCAAACTATACAAAGATTATGGCCTAGCTCCTGACTGTCCAACAACATGTTTGGGGAATTCTTGTGGGGTAGGGGACAGGTGTGAATTGCCCCATTTGAGACGAACAAAGCCAACTATTTAGTATCAGGGCCTTTACAGGGCAAAATAAGGATCCAACA
>JAODXP020000020.1:16543787-16603297 GCA_027497455.2 Sardinella longiceps
TAGAATAGAACACTATGGCTTCTATGAACCCGTTCCTCATCACTCTTTCCAAAATTCCAAAACTGCACATGACTCACTGGATTGTCGTCATAGCAATCCATGTCAGTCAAACATTGCATGCCTGAGAGGGGGGTGAGGAACACATTTCATGAGTTCAAATGATCTTTTATGGCTCATAATTATATTTTTCTTATTTATAGGACTTCTGTTGCATTTGCTGCGATTATGATAAAAAACAATGCATTCTTCAAAAGTTACGGAAACTCAAAGAAATGATCAATTTTACAGGACGTGCTTATGTGCAGTACTGTGAGTGCAATGTACTAAGGACTTAACCCATCCTAATTACTGAAAGTAGAAACCTGCTAATTTGACACTTCAACAACAACAACACCTTATATTTCTGTAGTGCTTTTCAAACCCCCCCAAAGTGCTTTACAGTGGAAGGGTGACACTTGTATGTGGTAAGAAACAGGGCTGGGCTGGGACCAAAAAATGCCCCCTGCAGTTTTGACAATGGTGGCCCCTTCATGATTTTATTCAATCATACATTTATGCATTTACAGACGTTTTTATCCAATAATCGCTTCATAGCTTCTAATAATGTAATATAACTCTAAGATATATAGATATAATCTAATATAAGCAGAAAAACAAGTAGGATGCCAAGGCACTCTTCTTAGAATAAAACCGCTTTAATAAATAAGGCCTGTTCATGTTTATGTATTCACCTTATTCCGCGGGTAAACATGGGGGCTGCCATGACGATTGTCTTTCAACATCCGGTCTAGCAACGCATTGACTTAGCGTTGTGATTTTTGATGTTTTAACGGTCTGATGTAAGTGGTCTTACTATGAAGTTGTGCTCACTATATCCATCAATAAAGTTAGTACAGTTCGTCGCCAGAAAAATGATGTTTTCAGCAGTAAAAATTGTGTTTTTTTGTAAGGAGTTTTTTGATCGTGGTATTTCATGAAAATTACGTTGATGTGAATGAGAGGCAGTGGCTAACGGAAGTTCCAAGACAATCGGAGGACAATCACGGAAGAAAAAATGATAAAAAGGGGCGGGGCTGCATAAGGTGGATAGGTGCCCTGATGAAGGCCTGGATTGAGGCCGAAACATGTCGGCATTGTTTTAAGTTCAAACATGAACTAGCCTTATTTATTAACAGAGCACCTTCAAACTTTTCTACACCGTGTTTGACTAGCTAAATGCCGTAGCCCTCCAGCACCTTCTCTCTTTTATAATCTAATATAACTATATAACTGTAAGTTGGACTCATTGCATGACAGCCCCGGCCCAAAAATGATCGTCAGTAGCCATAGAGTCAATGAGGAAGAGGCCCTCATAAGGTTTAAGTTACACATTCGACCAAAAGTTACCAACTCCAAGGTGTGCTTCTGTTCATTGCCTTAAGGTCATAATTCTACTGCTACATTGGTATAGAACTTATAGTCATGCTACACAGTGACAGTTTGATATTGAAGGTGCTATCAACATACTGTAGGTTATGTCAGAATGCAATGTACTGGTAGACTAGAAAAGCGCTCAGAGAGCGCAGACCTCCACCAAGGCAGTGTGGTCACAGACACAATATAAATTCCAGATCATGTTTTGGATCACCGATCGCCACCAAAATCGAATCAGTTCTTGCTTATCCCAATATACATATTGTCCGTGCAGTACTTTTCGAGTTATCCTGCTGACAAACAGACATACAAACAGACAGACAGACAGACAAACCAACATGACCGAAAACATAACCTCCTTGGCGGAGGTAATAATAATAACCACCTTGGCGGAGGTAATAATAATAATAATAATAATAATAAAGGTTTTATCAACATTCTGTTTTGTGAATGCAATGTAGTGGTAGATTGAACAAATAGAGAGAAATTCCCCGTTGCACTCAACAGCTCATGGACTGTCATGAGCATTTAAGTGCAAAGCACTTTCACAGGCTAAAAATGTTCACTTGATTGGAATAAATGTTTTAAATTCACCCTTTCCTCCTTCCAGCTATTAACAGGCTTTTTGCTGTTGACAGACAATTTTATCACATGTCTCATAAATGGCTATTTGCTCATACAGTGCAGTGGGTGCACAAAACTACTGCATTCAAACTGCCCCTCTCTGCAACGTTTCACAACCATGACATGTTGTCACTTCGGTTCCAGATATTTCCTGCTAGCTGGCCCAACACTTATCTTCCCCATTTTGGCTTCCTCTTCACAGACACAGTTTGTCTCTTAATAATCATCAGATGACGCTTCAGAGGCATAGTCTGTCCTGCCTCTCGCTGAGAGAAGCAGGGAAGCTCCACCATGCAGGGGAGACTCCGACAACGCGGGAGAACATAGACGGGTAAAAAAAAAACACACACACACACACACACACACATACACACACACACAGAGTCTGCAAGGCTACCACAGGTTCGTCTTCAGGTGTAGTATGTTCAGGGTATTTGACTCCAGTGTAGTAATACAACAAGGTTGTAGGGGTAGAGCTTTCTGACTCTTGCAATGTCTTTCTTACTGTATGCTAAAACCTAAAAAAAGCCTTACGCTTTTAAGCTTTCCTTTAATATAACTGTAAATACTTATGGAATGTAAGCAGTTATACTGTGGTCAATTTCTGCTAAGCTTACAAACCCAAGTAGTATGATTGGTACAGTTTTAAAGGAAAGGCTCGTTTTGCTTGAGTAATGAATGCAACTTCCTGTTGAAATGTCACATTATAAGCAGAAATGGAATTGGAGACTCAGCATGGCCGATGAGTGAACCGTTTAGTGAACATGTTTTTCAAAAAAACATTTTTGTCTTGAATCTGTCCTTTTTTGCTTAGCAGCAGTAGACTATTTTGATAGTTACTCTCTAAATTAACTACTAAATAAATGGAAATACAGTAGCCTATTTCAAATGTCTTAGGCTAAAATTATCTTTGAAAACCATTAAGTGAAGTATTAACTTCTGTTTTACTAATCTGATGTCCTTTAATGCATGACTGATGCAGCTGAGATTCTAAATAGAGACATTTATTGTTATCTATTTTATTTATTTATTTATTTATTTATTTATTTTTACAAAAAACAGGGACTTGCAAAATGTTTTTACACAGGAATGTGTCTCTGTTTCACTTTGTTTTCCCTTCCCTTTCTTGTTTTTTTTTTCTCTCTCTCTCTCAGTGACTGAACCTAGCCTGACTTCTGGCCACACTGCGGGGCTTCCCTAAAGGCCCCCCTCTTAGTGTATTTGACAGGCTGTGTTGGACACTCGACTTACATGGGTGTCAGTTTGTCAAATACCCCAAGAGAGGGGTCACTTTTCATCGGGAAGAAAGAGGCCTTCCATAACGGAAAGAAGAAAGGACGCTGTCATCATTATCTGTCTGAGAGAGAGAGAGAGAGAGAAAGAGAGAGAGAGAGAACATGTGTGGCAACAGCTAGTGTTCGCCATGGTTGATTTACACATACAAGCTTAGTTAACAATAAGGACATTACAGCACATACAACTAGATTTCTTGATTTATTTTAGACTACTTTTGACATAATGTACTGCTAGACATCCGTGTGCTGAGGAAGGTGATCTTTTATATGTATGTACAGCCTCAACAGCTATTCAAAGGTTACCTATGACAGTGATTCAATTGGACAAGGTATGGTATATACTGCAATATGATCATTGTCATTTCAGTCGCCACGTTACCACTTCTTCCTCATAGTAAAACGTGGCCTCTCTGAAAAAAAAGATGTTACCACTTACAGGAAGTTCAAATACATGGAGTGTCATTTTCCATTTTTCACTTCTATCTAAACGCAATGTATACATTTAGTTTTAGATCAGCTCATCCAACACTATGAGCTAGGCTGTTCTGGTCATGTTCAGTGCAAATGTCCTTATACAGTTCATGCTTATATCTGTTCAACACAGTGCATCTGTAAAGCAATAGAATCAAGGGATTCAGATTTTTGTAGTTGCGCAGACAAGATTACGTGGCAACAATGTAAGAGATCACAAGCAGTGGAATCTTTTAACATTGATAAAGCCAAGAATCTGGACATCAAAGACTTATAATATAGGGGCAACATGGTGTTGACTGATCGTCACTGCCCTTATCAATGTTATGGACTGAAATCACCAACGGTATTTAGAAAACCATCTATACATGGTAACACTGGTTTGACCACAATACATATTTGGTAATTAACCTATTTATCATGGTGCATTCATTTAATTATATAACAGATTAGTTCTGCTAAACTTAAAGCACTGAGCTGACATGTGGAACTTTCTCTCTAGACAGCACACACAAAAAAAACACAAATTAACATTCATTGGCCTCAACACTGCTGCATTAAACATTAATTCTCCATTAATGCGCAAGAAGTCTGACGCCGGACATCATTTCACTGCATTTTTCACTCCAGTAATCATATGCATGTTACAAATAGACTTCCTTCAATCTTTTGCTATTATCTATTCCTTGATATGTCTGCCCATTAATATGATTATTATTATTGATATGGAATTGTAAATCCTGCTTAATTGCATTGCAAATGATGAAACAATAATAAAAGTATTGATTGTGTTCTTCTCAATAAAACTTCACCCGAACAGAGGAATTTGCCCACAACTTGGAATCCATATTTATGCAAGGGTTTGGTAAATTCTCTGATTGGTCTCAATGCTCTCAAGAGGTAGCCTATGTTTTATACAGGCAGCTATGTTGACATATGATTTGATATGATGTGGTATGAGTCAACTTGAAAGCTGAAAGCTTATCTGAATGTGTGCCTCAGATGAAGTGACCCGAGTAACTGAAACTGAAATGTGGTGTAGCACAACATGGTGTTATACCCAGGCAGGCCCAAGTCCTTTCAGGAAGCGTGCAGGCAGGACTGTACAAGTATTTTCCCATGTATTTAACAAACAAATTAACATAGTGAAGCACAATTTGGAGATGTTTATATAACAACTAATTAGATATGACTTATTGACTCTACCAACAGGCAGAATATCTGACTGCTGAAGAAAAGTCAGCGATGCTTAATGACATGAATTAATGAAGCAAGTTCTGCAGCATCGTCGCTCAGCCCCCTCTTAGACAAATAATTTCAAGGGTCAAAGGTTAGGTCACGCCCCCACTTGGGCCACAGAATAAGTCGATTTCAAAATAATGTAACACCCTTCGCCATTTCTGTGAACAAGGTAGTGTACATAATGTCTTAGGGGTGTTTTTTTTTTTGCTGCTGTATCTCTTTATGTGAATGCTACATGGTATGAAGAAAAGAGAAATACCAGAAAGTTGCACATACCTGTTAGCTAAAAAATATAGCAGGTAGGCGGGAAAAAAAGATGGTTTGAGTCACTCACCATTCTTTATTGACTATTTGCCTGAAAATATCCCACATCTAAAAATTATAACTTTAGGACAAAAAAACACCAAAAGGTCTGGGGACTTCTGTGATTTTAACTGGGTCTAATGGAATTCAGGGTCAACAGTATTTGGCTCCACAGAAACCCCTGCTATTACCCAAAGCATTCGGAAGTGGTTTGGAGAGGACTGAGTGTAATTCGGAGTCTGAAGGTCGCTCCATGAGATGAGATGATGAGATGAGATGAGACGGGCTGCGACATTCCATTAACCTGGACGTTCTAAAACTCTGAAACTGCGATTTGACATGTTAAATCTTTTGCGACGGCTTGCAACTGCTTGCAACAACCTGCGACGGTTGATTCACACCGCTGCAACTCCTCTCTAAAAGCGTTTTGTCTCGTCGCGGATCTTCAGTCTGAATTGGCCTTGAGGGACTTTGATCTGACTAAAGTTCCAATTCTATTTTCATCCTTATTCTGGTCAAGGTGTTTATGAGTCACCTCCGCTGAGACATTATTTTTGTAGAACCGGTCACCTCGAAGGCCGTTATCCCGCTTATCTCCCACTATTTTCAGTTGAAAGTAGATCTACAAGGCTGCTTCGTTGTCAAGGCATTCATATGGAATGGTGATTAGTTATTTTTGGAATTACTTCCAAAGTAGTCAGTTGTACGAAAATAATGGCCACCCCATCAGCCAATCAGAGAAGAGAATCGCGTTCTGAAGGGAGATAAGAGTCATTTTAATCTGATTGAGCCATGAATTCTGGTAAACACTAGAGGGTAAACCTTTACCATACGTTCTCACAGAATCTCACGGGTACTGTTACAGTTACAAAACCGAATAAAAACAAAAATAAAGGGGGAGTTTGGGTTTAAGTAATTTAGTATTAATTTTTAGTTTTTAAAAATGTTTTTAGATGGTTTGTTGGTATACAGTACATCAGTAGGTCACTCTAGCCCAGTAATCTACATGTAGCGCTATGCTATTGCATACAGAGGCAGTTTGAAAGACCTAAATCACTAAATCCACCCCTAGGATTGTGCCATTATCATTACCATCTAATAAGCATATCATGTGCAGGTGATGTGAATTACCAAATGTTTAACGGACATACAAAATGAACAATAGACAAGTCAGACAACATAAAAATGCAAAACAGAACTATAATGCACATGCACTCAGGGAGTGCAGACCTCTGCCAAGGCAGTATGGTCACTGACGCCCCCTAGAGTTCTGGCGTTTACAGATCGACATGATAACTGTCAGTAGTGATCCAGATCATCACCAAAATTGAATAGGTTTCAGACACACCTCTGAAATCCATCAATAATTTTTGCCATAAAGTTGCTAACAAACAGACAGACAAACAAACGGAAAACTAAACAAACAAATGCTGGCGTAAACATAACCTTTAAGGTAACAGTAGTCATGGTAGCCTGACATAGCCCGACCATAATACTGCTGTTCATCCGCATTCATGGTCTGGAGGTTCTTTAACCTGACGCGATTATAGGGTGGGTGGGGGGGGGCATTCACTTCTGGTTTGAAACTATTGGACAGCTCGTCTAATCAGCTTTGCTTATTGGCCGGTAGTCTCTCTACCGATGTAAACCCGCCCATGGATACGGATGAACATTCGTATTATGGGCGGGCTATGTCAGGCTATAGTCATGGTGCTCTGACGCAGAATAAAATGCCATGTGTTTTGTCATGGATTGGGATTCTTTGCATTGCTGGTCAAAAGAACCCAAACTCAATCCTTTTTGTATGTCTATACGCAATACCAGTTTGGTCCTTGGTCATCTTGAAGAAACTGAGACATCGGGAGGCAGGCGTTTGGGCTTCATTTGTCATTTGACCAAATGGTCCGCCGGTTGGAGGCACCTAATCCCGCACAGTGTCCTTGGTGCCGCAGCTGTCTTCCCTTTGATCTAGGTCCATTCATCTATCTATTTCAGACCAAGGTTATTGGAATAGCAATTGTGAGAAATGGAAAATCATTCACAGATGGGGAGTCTTTTTCTGAACTTTTTGATTACTTTTCAAACTTTTAGAAAAGCATTCAGAGAGCGCAGACCTACGCCAAGGCAATGTGGTCACAGATGATGTTGTGGATCACCAATCGCCACCAAAATCGAATCAGTTCTTAATCATCCCAATACACACGTTTCATCCAAGTCCATGCAGTACTTTTCAAGTTATGTTGAACACAGACAGACAGCGGAGGTAATAATAAAGACAAAATAATCAAACAAATAAAATACATGCCTCTGTATTGTATGCATCTCATGGAGATAAATTTTAAAATATGTGGCGTTCATGGCTCTCTCTGCCAAAAAGGTTCCTGCACCCTGCTCTAGGTTCAACAACATTCTTTGTTTCATCAACAGGCAGGCGTCAAGTCAGGCACTTGTTGTGTGACGAGTTGTATTGAAAACGATGGAATAAAATGCTGGAAGAACTTTCCTCCACACTTGTGTGGAGGCCTCTAGTATGTGTGTGTGCAGGGACGCCTTTAGTCTTTTTGCTGCCCGAGGCCAGATTTGAGTTTTACCCCCTCTTTACTTAAAATTAATTTTTTTACTTGAGTGAAGAAAATAATAAATGTATTGCAATGCCCCCTGATATTTGGCGCCCTATTGCCTATTTCGTCTATGCCAGAAGCCGGCTCTGTGTGTCTGCGTGCGTGTGTGTGTGTGTGAGTGTGTGTGTGTGTGTGCGCGCGCTGGTGTGTGTGTGTGTGTGAGTGTGTGTTTGTGTGTGTGTTTGTGTCACTAATTCATGGATGGAAGGATACGGAAACCAAATGTTCCTTGCAGAGTCAAAGAGTACACATAAAAACAGCAGCAGGTAAATAGGCTACTGTAGAGCTTAAGATTTTTGCCCGTACCCGATGGGACCCGACGGGGCCCGACGGTTCGGATCGGGCTCGGTCTTAATTTCTGTCATTTAATTTGGGCTCGGGCCAAGCTCGGGCTTGCGCGGTAAATGGCTGGTCAGGTGATGCATTTCGATTAGCGCGAGATAGATCGCGATAGATAGAATTTATTTCTATTTGTCAAGAAAGACTTATTTGTTCCAAGTGGACTAAAGCCTACAGTCAATAAATTCTGTTAAAGAAATGTATTAACAACTCATTCTTGAAAGAGAGCTGTGTGCGTGCAGTGAAATTTGTCGAGCTGTAAACGGGTTTGGGCTTTGAAAAAAGTGAATTCATTCGGACTCAAACGAGTTCGGGCAGAAACCTGTCAGGCTCGGGCCGGGTTGGGCCAAAGTTTGAAGGCCCAATTAAAGCTCTAGGCTACTGTAGCTGTAGTCTCATGACTGGTAGGTTGTATAATTACACACTATGATACAGTACTTATGGGACGCTAAGTTTCCTTCTGTTTTATTTATTGATTTATTTTACCATACGCTGCCAAACAGTAGGCTATGTAATTACTTCTTATAAAAGACAATAAATGTGAGGTAGCCGCACACTCCTAGACCGAAATGGCTGATCATGTTGAACCCCCTCTTAACAGAGCAGTGTTGAGTAATAATTATAATCAGTGCCTTTGATGAGAGCACGTTCAGAGAACTTCTATGAGATGATAATTTCTATGAGATGATAATTTATAGTCATGGTGATTTCTGGCCCTATTAAGTATCCTCTGAAGGTTAAGATCGATCATGATTATTGGAGGGCATGCTAGATTGTTTTAATTTTAATGCTAGCTGCACGTCACCATCAGCGTTTTAGTTGAACACCAGCACTAACAGTAGACTATTTGTTAGAGATGTTTCTTTACCCGTGGAAGAATGATTTAGCAAAACAAAGCTCCATTATTAATGGCATGCTTCTGTACCCTTTCTGGGGTGTTTACAGTTAAATGTAATAGAATGGTTGACACTGAAATTTGGGCAATTGGTCCTGTTTTGTCTATTTGGCACATTTAGAATCTCCCCTGCTCGCTTCAGAATGTTGGGCTAGTTATGTGCATCTCTCCGAGTGCTTAGTGATGTTCCTTGACGTTCAATGTCATCGTATCACTTCCCTATCTACCATGATCATGTATGATTGTCATGTTGGATGTCTCTCTTGCTGGGACCTTTCTAAGCCCTTCCAGACCTGCGCTCCCCACTGGTAGGCCTCAGTCCTGATATTTCCTTTTACCCCCAGCCTGAGGGGGGCGCAGTAGTTGTTATCTCTGTGGACTGTTGGGCCATGTGCCATCTAATAGACATAGGCCTAATTATTTATTTTATCAGAAAGTGACACAGTTAGCCTTTCTTATATGAATTGTGAACCTGCAATCCACCAGCGCAAAGTTGGTTGTGCAAAGGAATTCTGTTTCATTTTTCAACGTGCATTTCTTTGTCAATAAAACTTTCTTTCATGGATGTTGCCACATATTTTGTTTTGAGAACAAACTGTGCCTTTAGTGACCCTCATAATATTCATGAATTCTATAAGGTAATACAGGGGCGCTGCGAGAAATTTTGGGCCCTTTGACAGAAAATTATGTTGGGCCCCCAAACATTGATTTTAATGTTCAAATTTTCTCCAGGGCCCCCTGGTCGGTACCAGGCCCTTAGAATCTTCCTAACTTTTCCCAGTAGCGGCACCCCTGAGGTAATAGGCTAAAGTAGGCCTAGACCAGGGGTCTCAAACTCAAATGAGCTGGGGGCAACTACGGTCAACATTATCTGACTGGAGGGCCACCTCAGGGGTCAATTGTAATTACGATACAACACTTTTTTTTTAACATGGACCTGTACATTTCCTTTGCAATTATTATTATTTATTTATTTATTTATTTTAATCTAAAGATATGATATTCAATATTAGCCTAGGCCTATGTCTCATCATTGAATGCATAGCCTACTAGAACAAATATCTTTTCACTTTTAAATAGGAGATTGTCTTGAATCTGGTAATAGTCATGATAAAGGTATCCTGTATTTGCAACAATTTGCAACAATATATGTGCTGATTTTATTATTTATGATATGTTCTGAATATTAAATATAATTTATTGATAATTTGGATCTTTAAACAACATTTCTAGCATCTGTCCTGACAACCAGTTAGTTAAAAATTAGTCCTGACGAACAGGGAGCTAGAAACAACTTTCACTATGGAAGAGAATTCATCTATTTTGGTATGACACTGTTGAAAACAATGCAGAAATGTTATATGATTTCAAGATCGGATTACTCAGAAACCGCTAATCACAAAGAGGACTGCTATGCACCATTGTTATCTGTAGGATTTCCTGGTTATTTCCTCCGCCAAGGAGGTTATGTTTGGTATGCTTAAAGGTGCTGAAAGGCTGTCTGTGTCGGTCTGATATTGCCTCCTGAAAATGGAAGTTCGCAACTACGACACTTCAAAGTGCAGATAAACACAGTTGCCTACAGCATATAAGTGTCTCCTAAGAGATAATCCTTATCCATTCCAGCTGTAGACCAAACACTAACCAGAAGGATCTGTTGTGTTGAATGAATGATGAACAATGATCAAAATACTGGAAAAAAGACTTCGTCTGTCAGAAAATTTGACTTTTTTCTCTTTATTTTTTATTTTTTCTCTCCGTGTAGCCCCAATACTAATCCCCATACTCTTCCCCAAAACATGTCATTATAGTGAAATTTTAGACATCAAGATCATGCATGTGAGTACATTAATTAAACAGCTATGCGGCAGCATTAATTATGTTCCCAGCCAAAAGTGGCGAGCTCCCTGCATCTCCGCCTCCGTCGCATCGGCTCGCAGAAAATGCAACAGCTGCGCCACCTGTCTCTAGTTTGAAATCAATCATCTCACTAAATTTGAAGAGATATGAACTGAGGTGAGGTAGCCTATTGACAATCCGCTCATGCTGACGTTTTCACAACACGTTGGTTTTCTTTGACTCACTCTTTCAGTCGTGGACCTGTACTCTGTCAAGAAGACGGTACATTGCTTTGGTGATTGGCTATCGAAAGTCTTGTCGTTGGAAAATGGATCTTAAAAACACTTCTTCTGGTTATTTTTCTGAAATCTATTTTTTTCTTAACTCAACGCTCTGGAATTTTACTCTGGATGATGAAGTGTACGGCAGTGGTGCCAATGATGACAGCGGGTCCAAGAGCCCGGCTATGAAAGCCCTCTTAATAATTGCGTATTCCGTGATTATCGTTATATCCCTCTTCGGAAACAGCGTGGTATGTCATGTTGTCATCAAAAACAAAAGGATGCGCTCAGTCACTAGTTTGTTTATGATGAACTTGGCAATTGCAGATTTGATGATCACTCTTCTGAACACCCCTTTTACTTTGGTAAGTTACACTCGTACACTGTAGCAGATTAATGGAATAGTTGATGAAAGGAGCAATATATCCAGGAAGTTTCCTTGTTATTTATGTTCTGATAAAATCCCTAAATCTGTAGTTATTTAATTTGAATTGTCGAGTAAAATATTAATGCCCTCAAACAACAACAAAAACAGTAGCCTTTTACCAAACGTTTTACCTGCAAGAAAAAAAATATATTAAAACATAGTTTAGCAAAAACAAAACATTAGATTCTGGCTTTCAAGTCTTTAGTGCAGTAGCCTAACCTCTGTGTAGAAGAAAATCCATTGTCTTAAATTAACCTTCTGTAAAAACTAGATAATCCTAATCTAAATCAGATCATTTTGACATGTTGTGCTCTTGGATTTTCACTTTTCTAGCCTTGATGTCTTTACTTTGGCAAGCATAAATGCTGTATAATATAATAGGAGAGTATGTGGTGGCAATTGCACTGACATTCCCTAATGTCATTCTGTCCATCTCTCTCTACACAATGGTGTTTTTTGGCCCCAACGGCACCGTCCAGGCTTCACAGCCTAAAAGGCACTACTGTAGCTTTACCCTATTCCTAACCCTAACCCCCTCAACCCTCATCCTAACCCTAAACTGAGGGGAGTAGTGCCTTGAAGGCAGCTCTGCCTGGAAGGCACCATTGAAGGAAAAAAAAACCCCAAAGACCTCTCTCTGTTGGTGTGACACAGAGTTAGGTTTCTCATTAAACATAAAATTTCAAACGCATCATCCCTATCACAAAGCTGCTTCAAAGTCAAAGTCTACAGGTGGCTCTGATGTCTGATCGTTGTCAATTATGTATAGGCTACGGTATTCACTGATTAGCGTATCTGCACATTTATAAGCCAGTTGTATTAAAAGTTAAATGAAAATGTAACTGTTATACTAAATCTTATATTTAAAAATGCACAAATTAGTACCCTATATTATAATGACAAGAAGAATCTTTCACTGGCTTTGATGGCCTCTTGACTAGGCTATAGGGCTGTGCTTTCCATACAATGGCGCTGGTCAATGTGAATTTGCCATAAGGAATATTTATTGTCAACGGCTGCCTGCCTGCACTGTGTTGGTAAATTTGCTGATGAAAGCACACAGATATGAAATGTCATGCAGGCTCAGTAATCACATTACGTCCCCCCCCCCCCCACACCTCTCACACACACACACACACACACACACACACACACACACACACACACACACACAAAGATCTTATAACCATGCAAGCTTTTGTACACCATGCTCTCATGTCACTGACAGGAGATTGACATTTAGGTCCACTCTGGAATTGCAGGTACGGTTTGTCCTTACTACCTGGGTGTTTGGCAGGGTGATGTGCCATATCAGCCGCTTTGCCCAGTACTGCTCCGTGCACGTGTCCGCACTTACCTTGGTGGCCATTGCTGTGGACAGATATCAGGTGACCTAAAACCCTTCTTTTTATGTGTCCATTTTGTTTAGATTATTTTTTTAAAGGCAAAGTCATTAAAGGAAAAAGTTTAAGCATAGCCCTTCTGCACGAGCCTTCTAACAGCAATATATTTCGCATGAAATGAAAGAATTTTGAACAGCATAGACCTAACGCGAAGGCGAAACACTTTACATTGAGTCAATGTAATCTCAGATCTTACTTTCAGTTTCCAAGAGTCAGGTCCCATTGATTCAGTGTAAAGTGCCTGTTCGCTTCTGCGTTTGCGTTTGGTCTATGCTGTACCAAATTATTTTGTTCCACTCGCTAACTAGCGCATTTAGCAAGCTCTTTCAACAGGGCTATGCTTGAATTCACTCCGATACTTTCCTTTAATGCTTAAGGAGTTTGTGACACAGAGAAGCATTGAAGGGAGGTGTGTGATCTACTGCACCTCTCTGGGTAAACACAAACAAACGGGTGAAACAAATAAAACCAGCATGATTGACTGGGCTCAAAAACAAAAAGGGACATTATTATCATTAATAGAATAGAATAGACAGTTTTATTGTCATTATACACAATATACATAGTATAAACACACAGTACAATGAGATTTAAAAGCTGCTCCTTAACGAGTGCACTTGGCACCAGAATTTCTACAGGAGCACTGAACACAAAAGTGTTTTGTTTGGACCTCTGGTCAAATTTAATGGAGGTTGTCTTAGTCGAGAATATCAACCTAGAAATATGAACTAATACAAAAATGAACTCATGTGATTGCTGACTAGACCTTTAAGTTTTTTTATGGTACATTTGGAACCCAGTACCATCAAACTGGGCTTGTGCTTTTGCACCAGTAATGATCTTGTTCCTTAATAGATGTGAAACCAATGTATACAGTATAAAATGTTGTGAAATGTCTTTTCCTAATGACTGTATTCTGTATTTAATGTCCATAGTTTATCGATTGTGTGAATAACATGGTGTCTTTCTTTGTTTTCATGTCTGAAAATTAAACAGTTAAAAAACAATTAAAAAAAAAACAATCAAATTTAATGTAATGCTTTTCCCCCCACTGTGGTCGATACCCCGTGTGTGTGTGTGTGTGCGTGTGTGTGTGTGTGTGTGTGAGCAGGTGATAATGCATCCAATGAAACAAAGGATGTCTCGTGAGAGAGGTCTGGTGTGGATTGCAGCTACATGGGTCTTGGCTTCCTGCTTTTCCCTACCACATGCAATCTACCAGCAACTGGTTGGTTATGAGTACGGGTAAGATTATTATACTGTAAGAACAAACTAGAAATGTTTACAATGACTGTAATTACTAAGATCTACCAAGATCAACTTATCTTTTGTTTAAACAATGTTTAATTTATCATTTTTATGTCTTTTACAAATGGAAACTAACCTCAACCTCAACCCCCCCTACCCTTTATCGATTGTGTGAATAGCATGGTGTCTTTCTTTGTTTGTTAAAGGTTTCATTGAAGTCATTCAGTATATTCTCTCTCTCTCTCTCTCTCTCTCTCTCTCTTTCTGTTTGCTCAACTAGAAATTTGAAGACTTGCTTGCCATGGTTCCCATCTGACCTTTTCTGGAAGTATCTGGACCTTGCCACCTTTGTTTTACTCTACGTCCTTCCGTTGTCCATCATCTCGTTTGCGTACATCATCATCGCCATAAAGGTGTGGGCGCACAACACCATCGGCGACGTGACGCTGGCACAGTCCGTGGCACACCGCCGCCGCAAGCGCATGACGGTCAAGATGTTGGTCCTGGTGGTGGCCATCTTTGCCATCTGCTGGTTCCCTCTAAACTGCTACGTTGTGTTGCTCTCCAGCAAAGTCATCGATCCCAACAACGCTGTTTATTTCTCCTTCCATTGGTTTGCTACCAGCAGCACGTGCTACAACCCCTTCATCTACTGCTGGCTCAACCACAACTTCAAAGCCGAGCTAAAAGCCTTGTATCACAGAGCCAGATCCAAGACTGCTCCCCAACCCAGCTAAGAGAACGAACGAATGAATGGTGAATGGGACTCAACCAGGTTCGTCACAACAAGGCAGGCAAACCAGGCAATTGCCTGGGGCCCCAGGCTGAAAGGGGCCCCCAAGATTGACTGTTTAATCATTTTAGTAGTTATGTTGGTGGTGTTTTTCAACAAAAAATGACTTTAAACTGGAATTAGACAACTGTACAATACAAATAATTATATTGATGATGTTTGAAAATTATAACAATGTGGTTCATGTAAATACTGTATTTACGGGGAGTAAAGGGCCCCCATGTCCTGTTTGCTTGGGGCCCCCTGAGTACCTTGAAACGGCCCTGGACTCAACTATTCTCTGTCAAGAATCTATTGACGAGAGGAATGGAGGAGGAAGGATTTCTTTTCCTGCCTGTATTGAATCTCTTTGGTCTTTGAAGCAGAGTCATCCATAGGAGATAAAGGAGGATACTGCTTGTCATTTACTGCTGTGCTGTTTTCATTCAAGACCACTGTGGCAGAAGATCATGTCGGATAGGCCCAGCCTTTGTTGTTGGTTGTCACTAAGAGGGATACTGCTTTGGCCGGACTTGACGCAGACATTTTGCATCTATCTGGGCTGCCTAGTAACAATGCCAAATGAGACATATTTATAAAACATATTATTTAAACATATTTATAAAACTCTGAAAAAAGAAAACTTATATTGAAGGGAGGGGATCTGTGGGACTTGATCTAAAATATATACGTTATAACTATTGTCTTTGTTGTTATGTTCAGTGTTCAGGTAGCCTAAAAAATGATGAAAAAATTGATCGAAAAAATTGGTTGGAGGCCTGATACTTTTATTTCGGTGAAAAACATGTTAATTGAAAAAAGGACAACCCTTACACTTATATGGTGAGTTAGGAGGAGTCAAAATATATCGCTCTCTTTTGTCTCACACACACACACACACACACACACACACACACACACACCAGTTACACAAGGGTTTAAGCGTTGGTTTGACTAAGTTACTGTATGACTCTGTCAGCCTATTCCATACCTCTTTCGGCACTACTACATTATCCAACCTAACCTTCAACCCTTGGTAAACGGCATAATGGTTCTCTGCACTGCAAAACCCCAAATACATTAACTTAAGTACCGTAATTTCCCGACTATTAGCCGCGGCTTATACATTGATTTTGCAAAATTTCTTCCGCTATGAGGTTAAAACGGGGGGGTAGTTAATATGGTGTTAATATTGTTTTGTTATTTTTAACTTGCATAAAACACTGTCCTGCGGCTTATAGACAATGCGGCTTATATGCGGGAAATTACTGTAATATTTTGTCTGATATATGTAGTTATTGTAAGTGATGCAATGCAAAATGTATTTACTTTCATCAAGGTTAATTCCCATTTTTATTATTATGTGTGTTTTTGTCTTTGTGGTATCTGAAGTTAAAGTGATGTCAGTCTCAAGCTGTATTGGCAGTGTTACATGCAATGTGTCTGAGTGATCACCTTTAGCATATCATCTACTGTACCCATAGAAGGTGCATTCATTCATTTTCCATGTAAACTTTTCCCAAAGTGTTTTCCTTTTGCCACTCTGTCATTCCATGTCTTTCTAAAGATACTCTAAGTCTGTGACGCTCTTTGGTTTATTTGCTTTGTGGTAAATTTTGGAAAATGCTTTATACATTTTATTAAAATAGTGAGAAGTTATAACATAATATGTGGTTGTCTATTATTGGAGCATTCATTCATGCTCCCAACTGTAACTGGTTGGCTGTATCAGTGGCTGCTGTACCACTAGCTGAGCACTGCTCTTTGCATGGGTATGTGTGCTTTGAGCGCGGAACGTTTACATGGGCTCTAGTAATCAGATTCAGATTCAGATTCAGATTCATTTTACGGAACAGTGATTTACAGCTACGTTCTACAGAACCGTATCCAAGGAGATGGATCAATACTAAAGGGCATATGCGGACGGCCAGAAATGATGGTGAAATCTCACCATATGGGTCGTCTAGTAACAATGCCAAACAACCTACGAATAACAATCTAAAACCATTTTTAAAACTTTGAAAATTAAGACTTAAAGCCTTGTGTGGCCTTTGAGAAAAATTAAGCGCAACACATTTCAAATTACGTACAGCTATGGAAGCCTGCATGCGGATGTCGGTCTATTGTCAGTCTATGGCGAAAACACGAAAGATATGACTGTTTTCAGCTTCCGTATTCCAAGATGGCCGCAATACATGGAGAGTCTAGCCCAGTTAATGTGCATGTAAATGTGAAATTTCAAGCCATTATGGACACACGGAATTAATAGTGGTGGTTAATATTTATGAGAAAGGACAATCTTGTCAACAGGTAAAGTACATTTTGATATTGAACAATAAAAATGTTACACATTGTACCTTTAACCACTATGCTATCAGCTTACACTATTTGTGTTCAATGTCCAGCAGGGCCGTTTCAAGGTACTTAGGGGGCCCCAAGCAAACAGGACATGGGGGCCCTTCACTCCCCGTAAATACTTACATGAACCACATTGTTATAATTTTCAAACATCATCAATATAATTATCTGTATTGTACAGTTATCTGACTCCAGTTTAAAGTCATTTTTTGTTGAAAAACACAACCAACATAACTACTAAAATGATTAAACAGTCAATCTTGGGGGCCCCTTTCAGCCTGGGTTAGGGAGGCATACATAGCCTGGGTTAGGGAGGCATACATAGCCTAACGACAGTGTTGTCCTTTTTATCCCTTATCGCCAATATTTTTGTTTTGAATTTTTTTCTACCATTTAGCAAGTGTCATTGTTGGGGAATCTGTCAGTTAAAGCTGACAGATAAAGTTAAATATTTCTAGGTCAGAATCACATAGCTATAGTCTTGGTTATATATATATTTTTAAGTTAAGTTTAAGTCATGCATGTATCTCTCTGCATACCTCTCTTATTTTAATGCATACATCACAGAGGAGGCATACATCTTACACAGGGTAAGCGTGGTGTGCATGGGGAAATCCTGACAGATATTCACCATGCATGCCCACTTCTTTTAATGCTACACACTAGATAGAGCCCTCAACCTCGTCATTTTACCTCACTCACGTCAGATCATGCGCTACGTAACTTTCGTAAGGCACTTCCGCGCAACGATCTGATGTTGAAGCCCATCAGAGAGATTTCAAGCCATTATTCTCTAACCGGACCAATCAGGGCCGCTGGCTGCTGTAGAGGGTGTGACGTAGCGAAGAAGCAACTGTTTTGAATCCAACCAATCCAACAAACGTAACGAGCGTCTTCGGTTGGTTTCGATGTGGTTGGCTGCAGTGTACGTCAATTAAATTGATGGACAAGCCGTTTGCCCAGTTAGATTCAAGGATTTCTGGCTCCTGAAATAATTCGTCTATCGCTGAATATCAGATGAACGCGCGTAGCGCTACATCTGACGTGAGTGAGGTAACTCGTCATTCACATACACATTTAAATTTAAATTCCCTCCTTTGATTTTAAACTAATCAGTGAAATAAGCCAGTATTCGGTATATTATGTAAGGGATAACATTCTGCCAAGTGGTCATTATCAAGGAATATCTCCTAACAGATCTGTCCTTACCAGGCCTGCTGAGGCGGCTGTCATCCCTAACATAATTGACCAGCGAATGTTGAGAAGTACCATTCAAAGTGATTGGAGCCTCCTACAGTGTTCGAGAGAAACATGTAATAAGGGCCTACAACAAAGTTTGCCTGTAAAGTTGCCTTTAATCTCACAGTTGAAGATATAACCTTCGCCATATTTTGATCCGAATCATCAGAATTGAATGTGTTCTTCCTAAGACACACCGCTGGTAAAAAATTTAAAAGAATTTGAGTATTTTAAAGCAAGTCTACGGCAAGTCTACTTAATTCCGAGACTTAGGCAAACTACTTGGAATGTTGGACACAAGGATGCAGATTTAGGGTGATCGCAAGTGACATGTCCCCACCAATGTCAAACGATTGCTGGATTGTCCCCATCAATAATTACAAGGAAAAAAAAAAAACAAATATCATGTGGGTGCGCTTACTGCGCTGGCATAAAATGAGGAAACGCTTTTTAATTTATTTCAGTTTCATAGCTGTTCTCCACAACATAGCCTAACGACAGTGTTGTCCTTTTTATCCCTTATCGCCAATATTTTTGTTTTGAATTTTTTTCTACCATTTAGCAAGTGTCATTGTTGGGGAATCTGTCAGTTAAAGCTGACAGATAAAGTTAAATATTTCTAGGTCAGAATCACATAGCTATAGTCTTGGTTATATATATATTTTTAAGTTAAGTTTAAGTCATGCATGTATCTCTCTGCATACCTCTCTTATTTTAATGCATACATCACAGAGGAGGCATACATCTTACACAGGGTAAGCGTGGTGTGCATGGGGAAATCCTGACAGATATTCACCATGCATGCCCACTTCTTTTAATGCTACACACTAGATAGAGCCCTCAACCTCGTCATTCACATACACATTTAAATTTAAATTCCCTCCTTTGATTTTAAACTAATCAGTGAAATAAGCCAGTATTCGGTATATTATGTAAGGGATAACATTCTGCCAAGTGGTCATTATCAAGGAATATCTCCTAACAGATCTGTCCTTACCAGGCCTGCTGAGGCGGCTGTCATCCCTAACATAATTGACCAGCGAATGTTGAGAAGTACCATTCAAAGTGATTGGAGCCTCCTACAGTGTTCGAGAGAAACATGTAATAAGGGCCTACAACAAAGTTTGCCTGTAAAGTTGCCTTTAATCTCACAGTTGAAGATATAACCTTCGCCATATTTTGATCCGAATCATCAGAATTGAATGTGTTCTTCCTAAGACACACCGCTGGTAAAAAATTTAAAAGAATTTGAGTATTTTAAAGCAAGTCTACGGCAAGTCTACTTAATTCCGAGACTTAGGCAAACTACTTGGAATGTTGGACACAAGGATGCAGATTTAGGGTGATCGCAAGTGACATGTCCCCACCAATGTCAAACGATTGCTGGATTGTCCCCATCAATAATTACAAGGAAAAAAAAAAACAAATATCATGTGGGTGCGCTTACTGCGCTGGCATAAAATGAGGAAACGCTTTTTAATTTATTTCAGTTTCATAGCTGTTCTCCACAACATAGCCTAACGACAGTGTTGTCCTTTTTATCCCTTATCGCCAATATTTTTGTTTTGAATTTTTTTCTACCATTTAGCAAGTGTCATTGTTGGGGAATCTGTCAGTTAAAGCTGACAGATAAAGTTAAATATTTCTAGGTCAGAATCACATAGCTATAGTCTTGGTTATATATATATTTTTAAGTTAAGTTTAAGTCATGCATGTATCTCTCTGCATACCTCTCTTATTTTAATGCATACATCACAGAGGAGGCATACATCTTACACAGGGTAAGCGTGGTGTGCATGGGGAAATCCTGACAGATATTCACCATGCATGCCCACTTCTTTTAATGCTACACACTAGATAGAGCCCTCAACCTCGTCATTCACATACACATTTAAATTTAAATTCCCTCCTTTGATTTTAAACTAATCAGTGAAATAAGCCAGTATTCGGTATATTATGTAAGGGATAACATTCTGCCAAGTGGTCATTATCAAGGAATATCTCCTAACAGATCTGTCCTTACCAGGCCTGCTGAGGCGGCTGTCATCCCTAACATAATTGACCAGCGAATGTTGAGAAGTACCATTCAAAGTGATTGGAGCCTCCTACAGTGTTCGAGAGAAACATGTAATAAGGGCCTACAACAAAGTTTGCCTGTAAAGTTGCCTTTAATCTCACAGTTGAAGATATAACCTTCGCCATATTTTGATCCGAATCATCAGAATTGAATGTGTTCTTCCTAAGACACACCGCTGGTAAAAAATTTAAAAGAATTTGAGTATTTTAAAGCAAGTCTACGGCAAGTCTACTTAATTCCGAGACTTAGGCAAACTACTTGGAATGTTGGACACAAGGATGCAGATTTAGGGTGATCGCAAGTGACATGTCCCCACCAATGTCAAACGATTGCTGGATTGTCCCCATCAATAATTACAAGGAAAAAAAAAAAACAAATATCATGTGGGTGCGCTTACTGCGCTGGCATAAAATGAGGAAACGCTTTTTAATTTATTTCAGTTTCATAGCTGTTCTCCACAACATAGCCTAACGACAGTGTTGTCCTTTTTATCCCTTATCGCCAATATTTTTGTTTTGAATTTTTTTCTACCATTTAGCAAGTGTCATTGTTGGGGAATCTGTCAGTTAAAGCTGACAGATAAAGGTAAATATTTCTAGGTCAGAATCACATTGCTATAGTCTTGGTTATATATATATTTTTAAGTTAAGTTTAAGTCATGCATGTATCTCTCTGCATACCTCTCTTATTTTAATGCATACATCACAGAGGAGGCATACATCTTACACAGGGTAAGCGTGGTGTGCATGGGGAAATCCTGACAGATATTCACCATGCATGCCCACTTCTTTTAATGCTACACACTAGATAGAGCCCTCAACCTCGTCATTCACATACACATTTAGGTCAAGAGTGGCGTGTTGGGTGTAGGTATGAGGACGAGGTGTGGTCATGGTAGTGTGGGATGTGTGCATATGTTGGGGGTCGGGGGCGATGGGTGGCACGCAGGTCCTCCCCTCTGTCAGCTCATCGCTGTATAACTGCGGGGGCCGGGTGGAACTGTGGCCATTAATGGGTGCCCAGGTTGTCAATCAGTCAGGCAATCAGTTACTATTACATTTAATTCTAACAGAATATTTATTTATTTATTTATTTTATTTTCTTTTTTTCTTTTTTTTTCTTCTAACGGAATAATTACAACTCCTCTTCTCTGAAACTCTCCTTCTCTGTGTTCCAGCTTATTTCCTCCTGGCCCAACAACAAGTCAGTCTTACACACATGCACACACACACACACACACACACACACACACACACACACACACATTCACACACATTCACACACAACCACTGCCCCCCCCAACCCTAACCCCCACCCCCATCTCAACACCACCTCATTCACACTCTCAGAGCTATTGTCCGCCCCCCCCCTTCTCTTTATTCCGGTCATCAATTCCATCCCTGATAATCATATCTGTATTCATTCTGTACGCAAATCTTCCTTAGCCTCTCTGTTATCAATGCTATGTTGTGTTAAGAAGCCAAGTCAATGTGATGTCTTGGTTTCAGTATGTATTTTGTGAAGTTATGTGTTTCTGCATTGTACTTGTTTTTGTTTTATGTTGTACTCTTGTGCCTGTCATAGTGTTGCATTTTTTGTAATGTCAAAAATGATTGCAATAAAAAAAAAAAAAAAAAAAAAAAAAAGGTAAAGTCATGCATAGCCCAAAACATAGGTTTTGTTTAACTATAGGCCTGTTGATTAATTGGATAAAAATGCATCTGACGTTGGATCCAAAATAGCTATGCAAGATAACACAAGCCAAATGTGTTCTGAATTTTTGGAACGTTTTGGTTTATAACCCACAAAATTTGTACTCTAATTTCCAACACAAATAGGAGTAGGTAGCAGTATAATGATCAGTTTGTGAAAATATAATGCACAATTCCAGCTCTCACTAGACACAATAAAAAAATATAGCACTTTCATACAGGAAGCAAAGTACAGCAAACTGCACTACATTCTCCTTAAAGCCACAATGTGTAGCCTTCGAGTTTCTCCCATTAAAATTAAGCGCAACACATTTCAAAGTATGTATTACAGCTACGGTAGCCTGCATGCGGATGTTGGTCTATTGTCTTTTCAATATCCTTATTCTTTGTTTGGATGAAGTTGAAGAATTCTGTTCTGTTCTGAACTTCCGTATTCCAAGATGGAGGCTGTACATGGACATCCTACCCCAGGTAATGTGCATGCAAACCTTTGGGTTATGTGTGGGCAGCCCAGATTAATCAATTGCCCCCTGGAAACCCATGGGCCTAGGTCTGACTGAGATCTGCCGAGAGAGCGCAGCAGATTGCAAGCGCTACTCGCGTGCGCAAAGCTGTCCAAACATAAATTCCTCACGTATCACAGTTTTTTTTCTGCGAAAAGATAGGCTTACATATTGCAATTTTGTATAGACAGAAGCATAAAAGAAACATTAAGAAATTTCTATCCCCAGCACTTTGGAACCAAGCTGTATCAGTGTTTTTGTCCCCAGCACTTCAGAAACCAAACTGACGCCCTTGCCTAGAGGTGCCACTGACGTCAAGATAAGTGAGATATCAACTTGCACATTCACACTCAATGTTGGCATGATATATTAAAACACAGAGAGGATGTGCAAATAAAGTGTGCGGAAAAAACTGCCCTTCATGCCAGGGCTTCCTACCTGATGTGCCACAGGGATGTATACAGAATAGCAAGAGGGTAGCTGGCCAGTTCACATGGTGAGCACAGGGAGAGCAAGATGGATGGATCATTTTCTTAATTTACGGTGCCAGCATGAGTCCGATATTGCAATGCCTATAAGTGTTCCTATTCAATTATTGGCTCTGGTAACAAGTAAGCCTACTGATATGACAAACTAAGCATGTCTTGTACAAGAAAACATACAGTGTGTCAAGGGTGTAGATTTAGGGTGGATGCAAGTGACGCAAATGTAACAACCGTCATACGATTGTTGGATTGAACTGATTGGATTGAATTAACTGAAACACATGTGAAAGAAGGAGGGGGGCGGGGGGTGGGGGGCATCCAGTCCATGTCCCTGTCCCCACCAATGCTGAGACCAAACCTACACCCTTGATTGGACACAACTTTGCCCTTTAACGTGGAAAATATATATGTTCCACTCAATGTCTCTGTCTACTGCGGAAGACTTTTAGTATGATTAGTATGGGTTAGTGTTAGGACCAACAAAAACTATGAACTGTTTCTGTTGCAATCTCTTTATCTTTTTGCGCTTGATTGACTGGACTATTATGTATGGCAACCTCTGCCACCAGTGAATGACTGAAGGCTGAAAACTGAGGAGTGGTGAAGTGCCATATAAATGCACCTTCAATTAGATTTTTCAGAACCTGCCGTATTAGCAGTAATAGCCTTAGTGAATAGAGGCACACAGCTATGGGCCCCCGTCAATAAAAGCAGCTGTGTGACTAAGCTATTTATTTTCTGTCTAAACACCTTAAGTCACCTTCATGGGTCACTGCAAAAACCTAAATAGTACATTTTGATTTGGATGGCTGGCCTCAAGCTCTCTTTTCTCTGTTCTTTTTCAATTCTGAAAGGGGATCACAAAACCCAACAAGGATCTAAACATAGAAATGCATTTTATTTAACAAAATTTTGCCCATAGAAATAAAGGCATTTTAATTTTTTCAATGGATGAGTGCCTTGGTGTCATTTTTTGAATGAAGGACCCAAACATGTTCTCCATGAAACCTTTGACTGATATCTGTGGGTCTAAATGGGATAGTTTTAGGTCACTTTTGGTCTTTCATGTGTCCATGGACCATTTCATGGTGGTTAAGTTCAGATCGGGCCTGTGTTGATGAAGTTGAAACAGCAGGCCCACCAGCTCACACAATAAATCATTATAAATCATAAATAAAAAAATATTAAATCTAATAAATCACAAAAACATTTGTTTTCGTTTTTATTTTTGCTAGTCTCTGAACACAGTTTATGTTTTTTTTTCTTCCTGAAACTTTGTCTTTGTTTGAAAAAAGAGGAATAACAAAAGGGTATTTGATTGTCATTATTTTGTCACTAGAATGTATGAAATGGCACACTGACTTTTAAGCATAGTTTGTGTATGAACTAGCATGTATTGCTCATCACATTGTTAACTACCACATCGCTAAAAACAAGGCCGGTTCTAGGCATAGACAAACAAGGCGGTCGCTTAGGGCACCAAATACCAGGGGGGTATCACAATACATTTTTTACTTTTTTTCTTCTTCAGTTTTTCTCTTGTATTTTTAGAAAAAGGGGAGCAAAACTCAAATCTGGCCTAGGGCACCAAAAAGGCTAGAACCTGCCCTGGCTAAAAGACTGTGAAATGAGAAACTGGGAGGGAGGAAATTGAAGCCAAGTGTAGCCTACTGTGTGGTGTGCACATGAAAATATGTTTCAGCAGGTGCCAAATCAAAGGCCATACCAGTGAAAAAGGAAATAAAAAGACTTGCACACTGCCTTTAAATGAAGCATTGTCTTTTCCCCCATTAAATTATTTAAAGGCAGCGTGGAAGTATTTTATCCCTTTTTCACAAGAATGTAAATCCACATATTGTCTACATACACTCTTCGTCTGGATACAAAGCAGCCAGAATCAGAAATAACAGCAAGCCACATGACTAGATAATAAGCGTTCTCCAAGGGGGCTGTCAAGTGATGTCAAGGGGAGGGACATGACTGGTGCTTAGTGTTTATTTGTTGCAGACTCTTTTGTGGAGAACTTGAAGCCATGATTGCATCTGTATTTTATAGGTATCACAGTATGATCAAAATGGTAACGCATTCAGGACCTTATGGCTGAGCAGCTTTACAGATGCATATGTAGGCTACAATACACTGCCAATAAAACTATTATCATGTTGCCAATATTCCCAGTCAAAATACAGTACATTCATTACATATTCTCATTGTTTGTGACATAGATATTGTTAATTATAAATGTATGATTCTAGTGTTCAAAATAAGAGTTTGCTTAATTTACGCCTCGGAAAACAGTTTACTTGTTGTCATTCACCCCCCTGTGGTATCTGTGGGTGGCTCATAGCCTTGATTGCATCTGCATAGGCTGGGGTATGATAAAAATGTAAATTCATTCATTTGCATCTCATGGTCTGCTACTAGCTACTGAGACCTCATAGATGTCTAAGTCAAAGTATGTGCAATATATTCCCTCAATCTGTCCTGCATAGTCACTGAAATTATGCGTAATTCCTTAATGCCCATGTCCAGCAAACCCATGAAATTATTCCCAATGACAATACATAATGTTCCACTAAATATGTGTGGAACTGGTTGTAGGGTTGGTGACATAAAAATCAACCACATAATGTATGCAAATGACCTGGTCATTCTCAGTCCCTGTACTGCTGGTTTGCAACAGTTACTAAGAATCTGTTCACAGTATGGGGAACAATGTGACATAAAATATAATGCTGGTAAGAGTAAGATCATGATCATAAGGAGCAAAGAGGACAAAAGATCACCATTTCCTGCCTTCTATCTGGCTGGAGCTGCACTTACTGAGTGGAGTGAGATCAAATATCTTGGCCACATTATTGCTAAAAGACCTGACAGATGATATCTATATAGGGATATCTATAGGCAACGTCAGAAATTGTATGTGCAAGCGAACATGCTGTGCCGTAAATTTAGTATGTGCTCTGTGTCAGTCAAGCTCTCACTCTTCAAAGCATACTGCACACCAATGTACACCTACAATGGCCTACAATGACAGCATGAGGCTACTGCTGAGAATACCTAGAAGGTCTAGCGCCAGTCAAATGTTTGTCAGTGCTGGGGTACCTCCTTGTGCAGCTGTGCTGCGCAATCTGATGTATAGATTTATGTGCAGGGCATCTGAGTCACATAATGACTTAATAGCTGTTCTGGCTAGTCCTGGACGTAGCTCTGTGAGACTGTTCTCAAGTTTGTGGAATCACTGGCAAACATGTCTGTATGTGGGAAAGTGATCTATGCAATATTTGCATGTTTGTTTATGTTTGTTCGTTTATTTTTGTCTAGTTTTTTGTGTCCTGATGTGTGTTTTTTTTATCTGTGATATGGATCCTCCTGGGTCTGCAATAAAGAATTGAATTGAATTGAATTGAATTGAACATACATGATCTCAGACTTTGTGACATCAATATCCTAGTATTTAATACTCTTCAGAGTGTTAGAAGTTGACTATGACTATAACTTCTTTATACAAAGCAGAAAAATAACAGCAGAGATTTAAGAAAAAGCTTTATCAGTTCAACACAACAAAATAAAGAACATCCATTACTCTAATAATGGCAAATATACTGTATACGTATACAGTAATGTAATCAACACAAGCACGAATACTGGCCTCAAAAATTCAAATCAACTCATACACAAAAATGCTTCTCAGTAGAAAAATATGATTTTTTTTTCACAATCAAGTAGTCGGAATAAATAAACAATATTGAAATTAAAAAAGAAGACAGTCGACACTTCATGAAAGAGCACCCTCTTGGTGGCCTTACTATTTGTGCTTTTTGGCACAGTTTAAGATTTAGCCTACTGTAAAGGGACACTCCAGAGTGAATCGATCCGTAGACCCATTATTTCAGCTCATTGAGTACAAAATGATAACAAGGTAAACTAGATAGTGAACTGGCAACTAACACTAGCTAAATGGGGCACATCAACTTAAGCTGGGAACAGACCAGGGCCTTCGCAACATTCACTTAGTGTTACAGTAGTTGCTGATTCACATCTCTGTCTATGCTGTATCATTTTTTTTTACTACCTACAGCACAGGTGGGTTTGAACAACAGGGCTATGGATCAAGTCACATCTGACTTCTTTAAGTGTCTGGGGGTCTGTCACCCTGTCCAAAATCACCAAGGACCAACTGATATTCCAAGGACTGCATGTTTTTCTTAACAGCAGATGGCCAATTCTGTATATACATGTTGTAGTGTCAGTTCAGTTCTACACCTCCAGCACACCTGTCTTCTGAGAGAAGTCAGACTTGTGCTTGTGTGTGTGAGTGTGTATGTGCGTGCGTGTGTGTTTGCCTTTAAGGTGCCATCACTCCTTCATCAAATGGCAACATACTGTGTGTGTGTGTGTGTGTGTGTGTGTGTGTGTGTGTGTGTGCTTTCAATATATCTGGGCAGTGTGGAACTGCAATCAATTTTCTTAAAGCGTTTCTGAACAGCAACAACATTAGTTTGAAACCACTATTGTCTTGTTAATGAGTGGATTTCCCTTACATCTTCTGAAGACTCTAGCGAAAAAGATGTTTGTATATTTTCCATGGGTCTTCCTCTGCAGGAACTACATCTGTCTGTGTAGCCGGTGGCGGTCCGCACCGCACACGGGTCTCGATCCTGCCACCCCACAAGCTACAAACTCCCGGCGTGGGAGTGGGACGCTCTAACCAACTGAGCTAAAGCCTGAGCTTCTAACTCAGCGTGTTAGAAGCGCCCATGGAATTGGGTGATGAGGATTTACGCGTACTACCGCCGAGCTAGCCGAGCTAGCTGGCCTCCGTTACATCTGGACTCTGGTGTGTCCAGTGCTCGCACAAGAGCACCAGACTGTCCACTCTCTGAAGTTGGTGCAGAGTGGTCAACAAGTCTGCCACAGTGAGCAGTGTGCAGGAGGAGAGGTAGTGGAAAACGTGCTGGAACCCTTGGAGCTCTTGGGTGATCTCAGGAGGCACCCCCAAACAGTGCGCCACCTGCTGGTAGCTCTGCACCCCAGGGAACAATGGATCCAGCCTTTGGGCCAGGCTACGCACCAGTGATAGTGGCAAGTCCCTCAGAGGCACACCTATTAGAAAGTACAAAGACAAGTAGAGTCAACCCTTTGAATCAAAGATTTATGACAAGACAAGCTGCAGCATTTTAAAAAACAACAACTTGCTGAATTTGGAAATAAAATTCCACATTTGATTCACACTGTCTCGACTCATCTCTAATACTGTAGGGTTTCATCTACAAGCCTCTAGTCTGAGTCGTCTGCCTTAATTGCCCAATGATTGAGCTCACAGAACATCTGAAGGACAATAAGTCATGACATGTACATTTCCCCTCAATCCAACAGAGAGATGCTGCCTGGCGACATACAGGATGGTGACAAAATAAACAGTCCACTGCAAAGAAAATATACATATATTCCGAACTGTTGCCTTGACACCTCTTTACATTTTCTTTTACTCAAAGGTTTTATGTAAGTCTTTCACAACTCCCCTCGCATTTCATGCCCACACATTCGGCATTGAAAAGAACCTTGGCCTTGAAAGGCAATTCAAACACACTTAACTTAAAGGAAAAAAAGAAGAAAAAGAAAACTTTTCAGCTCTAACATCACAGAGCGAGGTCATCAGGATCAGATATGAATCTGCCTTTCTTGGTCACCATGTAAGGGATAACATTCATTATTGTGGAATATTAGCCTGGCTTCCTCGACCATTCAGATTGCGAAATTTCATGCAGCGATGGGAAGTATGGGCGGGCCCAGGCGGAATGAAATATCACTGTTGGGAGAAAATGCTAATGACCGCCTTACAGAACATTATCCTGCTTGATACATGGCTACTTACTAAAGATAACTAATAAAATCATAGTGTTCTGTGAAAAGAGGTATTCCAGATCAGCTGGTTGGTTAAAGCAACATCTTGTTCCACTTTTCTTTGACAGCAGTCTGTTAGCTACGGTCCGTTATCAAGAAATATCAGATCTTACGTTGCTCTTGTCAAGTGCTCTATGACTCGCTTGACAGGAAATAACAATATTCTCATAGATTATAGGAATATTTCACCTTTGGTTATTCACCCTCTTCTCTGGAGTTACATATGTGCAATGCAATGTTTTTCCTTGTCTGCCAACCAAACTTTTGCTTTATCTTAGCATAGGTCAGTGTTTCTCAAACTGTGGGGCGGGCCCCACTAGTGGGGCGCAGACACATGGCAGGTGGGGCGCGAGACATCTCTTTGCGTTCGATCAACGACCGCACCATGCCCCCCGAATTCACAGCTACTTGTCAGATATGCGCATATGACAGTAAATTGAGCTTTCCAATGGTGTTATTTGCTTGTTGCTATGATGAGAGGTTGGAGAAATTTGCTTTGAATTAGTAACATGAAAATTCCAATATTGAAAAAAATCCTGTACTCAAATCGAGCCTGTCAGGTGGGGCGTGAAAATTCTCTGCCGTCCAAAGTGGGGAATGACAGAAAAAGTTTGAGAACCACTGGCATAGGTGCTGGACTAGGGAAATGCATGCACTGAGACCAAAATGCTTTTATCCACATATTTAACTTCAGGTAAGAGTGTGAATAACCAATTTTCATAAAAAGGTGGAATATCACTTTAACAAGGAACAACCCAGGGCCAACAGGGGCAAGGAAGGGGCAAGGGAAAAATCCCTTATCCAAGGAAGAAACCTTGGGCAGATGCATGGCTCAAGGGGTCAACACAACTGCAATAGGAGGGGGGTGGGCAGTGCACTGTGTGTCAACCCTCCACACCAAAGATTTGTGGCAAGACAAGCTACAACACTATTAACAACTTGCTGAAATTAAATGTGTGATTCCCACTGCCATAATTCCTTTTCTGAGTCTTGCAAGTCTTCAATCTGAATTGGTCTTGCTTCTTAGTCCAATATTTGAAGTCAAAGAAGAGGGTTAATTGCTCAATCACTTTCCCCCCTAAGCAACAGAGAGATATTGCGTCTCTCCTGTTAAAAACTACAAATTGACATTTCAAAGGCTACATATGTGAATCATTTCCAAATGTCTATGAAAGTCTTTCATTTGCCCTGTCATTCATGCTCACAGACCGTGCATCTAAAACCTCTAAAAACCCCCACTGAAACAGCTCTGAAACTACGCCCACTAAAAGAAGCTTATGACTGGCTGTGCGAAACGTTTTGCTCTCGCTGCGGTGTATCAAGATGTCTAGACTGCCATGAAAGACATTTCAACCAGGCATGGCATTACTGCATAAAAAGAACACTTTCTTCCGGCTCTTACATCTGAAAACTTTGACAGACGTCTTTGAGGAGCTAAAGACATGAGGACTGAATGTGTGTGACTGGCAGATCAGTTTTAGTGCTCCTTAGGCTGCATTTAAATGTGTGTTCAATACATTCCAATGAGTTACTTCACATTGAGAGCACAAGTGATGCAGCATACCTGCAAACTCATAAGGGTTGAAAAAGGTGACAAACTACCGTTCCACGCGTGCGGGGAGGGCTATTTTAACATGTAAATTAATTGCGGTACATTTCATGGAGTAGTGTTGGCTATAAATTTATAATAATATATTTATAAATATATTTTCAATGTTTTTCCATATCAATGAAATAGCAATAGGCCAAACATTATGTTCTACAATAGCATTTTCTCTACACAACAATTAAAGGCCTCATAGTAGCCTATTCTTTTTTTAAAGTGGCGGAAATGGGCTTCCATATTGAGCTCCTCCTCCTTCTAACATGTTAATTAATTGCAGTACATTTCATGGAGTAGTGTTGGCTATAAATTTAATATAAATATAAATATTTTTATAATATATATATATATATATATATATATATATATATATATATATATATATATATAAATCTATTTATATAATAGATTTATAAATATATTTTCAATGTTTTTCCATATCAATAAAATAGCAATAGGCCTAACATTAATTTGTACAATAGCATTTTCTCTATACAACAATTAAAGGCCTCATACTAGCCTATTTGATTCAGATTTTTTTTTTAAGTGGCGGAAATGGGCTTCCATATTGAGCTCCTCCTCCGTCTAAAATAATAGCCTGACAATCACATGTACATGTGAGTAGCCTACGTCTAGGTTTCTAAGCTATTCCATTCAGGCTAAGCGACCAAGCCAGCCAGGGAAGGTACACGTGAACCATTTGAAGAGTGAAAATTGTGTGAGGCTGGCGCGCAGGTTTTAGAAAAAAGTTTTCTAACCCTCTGTAACGGAGTCCACAAGAAACAGCTGCGCAGCTGCAGAGGTTAAAGCAATTAGGAGAAAACAATTTCGAAAACTTGCGCAGCAAGCCCATAGAAATTGCTCGCTTTACTAACAAGTTTGTTGTGTATATGAAATTTTCGACCATTCAGATTGAAGTTAATAGGCCTGCCGTTTGCTTTAAACTGCGCTTTTCTTTCATTACCAGTCGTTGCCGATTTAAAAGTAGCCTAACAATACCGATGACCTAGTTCATATTTGGCTGATTAAAACGGCAATTTAACTGTAGCCTACAGCGACGTTCACAAAGCCACCGTCTATCATAATAGCATCAAAACGATGTGTTTCCGTCTTTGTTTCTCTCTTAAAATAGCGCTAAATTGTGTAATTTTGCTTTATTTTGATGGCAGCACTGAGAATGAAAAGTCAGATGATTCCATGGCTGCTGGCGCGTTGTTACCGGTGCGCCGGTAGACTGGACCAATGCGATGGAAAAAAAGACACGCTCCCTGTCATATTGATTATGATGGTGTCTGTGCTCCTCGCTCATTCTACAGCGATAATAACAGTTGACTGGTTGGTTGGTTGGTTGGTTGGTTGGTTGGTTGCCCCCCCCCCTTAAAAAAAACTCTTCGGATTTACACAATTCACGTCAATGACCTTTTTTGAGTTCAAAACGGCGAATTTCGCCGAAAGGTGACAAGTTTGCAGGTATGATGCAGGCAACTAGCCTGGCTTGCGCGACCACGTTCAGAAATGAACTGTGGTCCGGCAAAGCTAGCATTGCCCGAAATTTCGGGCAGGATTAATTTAAACGTCTATTAAACGTAATCAAACTTCTATCAATGTTTTGGGACAGAGCTGGACAGAGTCATCGTAAGCTTGCCTCCTTCAGCCTGCTCGTTTCTCATAAGATCCTCATTTTTCTGGTCTTTTCTGGTGGCTATACTGATTTGACTTACCTTGCATAATGGCATGACTCCTTTGAACTAAATTGTCGATGTCAGACATCTGTAAAAACATAAACAAAAAGAAGTATATAAGTGACCTTAGAACTTAGTGATAAAAAAAAAAAAAAAAAAAAAAAGAACTTAGTGATAATCTCAGTGACAGCTGAGGAACAATGAGTGAGGTTTTCCACACTGCGGACGTGCGCGAGAAGTGAATTTTTCAACTAACATGCAAAAATGTTTGCATGTTATAAAAATAGAGAATTGTAATCAGCACGGTAGTGGTAAAACAGTTTGACAAAAACTATAATGCATAAGGGATTGAACTGAAAAAAAAAATGGAATCCATTAGCCAGGCCAGCGGTGTGTAAATGCTTCCACTCAATTTCTCACTAATGTTCTCTCCATAGGCTTATGTACAAACTGACCCTGAGCTGTGCTGAGTCTATTGACGAACAGAGAGCGAGCAGAAAGTGATAATGAAAGTGATAAAAACAGAAGTGGTTGTTTGAGGCCACCCTAGGAAATATGCTTTTTTTTTTTCGCTATGTGTGCATGTTTTTTTTCTGACTCTTTTTGTCATGCAGTTTTTATGTTTTGGCGACTTCATTTTTTCCATTGGATGATTAATGTTACCTGTCCAAGCAAATGACAATGGTTTCAAGGCTAGCCTGCAATGATAATGGTTGCACAGCTTGAACTGAACACAATCTGCATGAGTCATCTGTGGAGGCTATACATCAACGATGCATCCACCTTGCCGTCTGCATTGAAAATTGCTTGGAACAGCTTGGAACTGTGTGCTCTCCATGACCAGTACGATTTTGAGTCCCTTACCTACTGGATGGTCCAATATCTGCCACCATCTAGATGCCCGTTTTTTTCTGATACACATGAGCAACCTATGCGCACCCTGAAGTAGCCAGTGGGCGTTACCGATAGACACCCAAAAAACATAAAAAAAGAAATGTTTGTTTGCTGCAATATCAAAATCAGAAAATAATTGCACCCTCAGGGTGGTAGATGATATTTCTTTTAGTTTTAGATTTAATTTTGGATGCAATGGCAGGTGTGTAAGTTCTCCTATACAGACCCCTAAAGGTTCGCTCCTGCATTCAGGTCTAATTGGTGTCTCTTCCTTCCATGAACACTAAACGTTAGGGTACATCTCTTATAAAAAGCTACGGTCCGTAAGCTTGCAGCTTGCATGGTTGGCAAAGTGTCAGAAAAGTCCTTGAAAAGAAAAAAAACTTGGTAGTCCGCCTACTGCAAACAAGAATACTTTTTAATTGCCTTACCTCCCGAGACCTGGACTTCAGTGCTAAATTGGGCTCCAGGTTGTTGCCTGAGGGTCTGGCTGAGTAGATGTCCAGGGATGGCTCATTATCTCTGGTCAGGGCTGTCTCTGGCCTTAGCCTTGTATAGGCCTGGAGCTCCATCATCTCTCCCGGAGGAAATGACTCATGGATGTCAAGTTCCGTGCACTCCACAGGCACGTGCCACTGCTGCCTCTGCGTCTGCTGAGGCCCTCCAGAGCCCTCCTCTGAGGCACAGTGCTGCTCCTCTGTGGCGAACAGAGGCGCTGCCAGGAGGCCCATAGCTGCTGGGGGCGTGGGGAGCCCGGAGGATGACTGGGAGGCGAACCCGGATGAGCAGTCGCTACAGACGGAGTGGCGTAGAGGGCACGACACACGGCCTCCCTGATCACAGAGCACAGCTGGCGTCACAGGAAAGCTGTGGTCCTTCTCACTGCTGGATGAACCCCTCTCACTGTCACTGCTTTCTTGAGTTGGCATCAGTTCTAGGATAACCAAAAGTTACAAAAAGACAAATAAACACATAAATTACCCATTAGTGTGTTAATAAATTGCCATGCATTAATATCCAAAAACAGATATATAATGCACAAACAAACACATACACACATGCACTCTGTCTCTGTCTCTCTCTCTCTCTCTCTCTTAAAACAGTTGTTTTCCTAACAGAAAAGTTTCAATGACAGCTCCAAAATTAAAGCAGTACTTTGCAGTTACAAAGATTCTTTCAGGCCCCACCTCCACTGGCCCTTTTTTGTTGTCGTAGTCATTGTTGTTAATTAGAACACGGCTCTTTATAATGCTGTAGAATGTTCCATTCACTTCCCAACGTTCTACGGTCTGATAACTGGACCGTTGCTAAGTATAACAGACCGCTGTCAAGCAAAAGTGAAACACAACGTTGTCTTAACCAATCAGCTGATCTGTAAGTTAACAGAATACTTCTTTTCCGTGGACAATATTATCCATCTTAATCATTGAAGTTACCGTTAAAGCAGTGATAAACAAGGCTTGTTCTCATTAATAATATCTACGCTAGGTAGCCGTGTAATATGTGGGATGACGTTCGGTGAGACGGTCATTATGTGGAAATATCTCCCTTTAGACTGATGCCACATCCCTCTGCTACCGCGTCGGGAGATATTCCACGATAATGACCGCCCCACTGAATGCTATCCTTATGCCAATGTGGTGTAAATATGCAAACAGGGAGTGATTAGGGGGAGTACTGGAGCCAAACATGCGTCATCATTATAAATGAGTTTTGTTTGAATGACTTTAACACTGTTAGTGTAAACCGGTATTAAGGTCTGTTGAACTACAGCCTTCTCCGACTTTTCAAATTCAATTTCAAAATTAATTAAATTTAGGTTACCTGAGACCTCTTCTTTTTCCTCTTGGGTCAGAGGGCATTGTGTTGCCGTGGAAACAGTAGGGACCTCGGGATCATTGCTTTGGCAGTGTGGTATCAGGCAACCTGCATTTTAGAGAGAGATTACACTTTAATTTTCTTCTTCTTTTTTATTTTTATTTTATTTTTATTTTTTATTTTTTTTACCAATTTATAAAGTTATAGTTTCACTAGGCATACCAGAAGAGATCATCATGACATACATTCATACAGACCTTTAAAGATTCTCCTGAGCAAAGTGTATCTGTGATACACAAACAAGAGGATAGACAGCAGGATCACCATGACAACAACTGTCACACAAATGGAGGCAGTAAGGGTAGACACAGATTGAAGCATGGTCTCTGGGGTCCGCACTTTTTCTACATCAACTCCTCTACTTCCTGTGGAAGCCATGGGAACAGAGGATAAGGCATTACTGCACACAGCTTACAGTGTCTACACATCCATCTAGGCAAAATTCAAATGTCTGTCCTAAGCTATGACTTAACACTCTGGGGACTTGGTTCCCTGTGGGGGTATTTTTAGACTGTTCCAAACACAAGTCTAAGTAGCTCCACAAGTTTTTCTCTGGGTTTAGTGGCAGTGAAGAAGCATCTTGATTGGCTTATTCACAGCAGCCCTATTCATCTTTAGCACTTCTCATCTGACTGTTAACAACCAGTTAGATTTCTTTGCCAATACCCTTGATATGTAGGTCAGTGTTTAGGGTAGTGTGCCTTATGTCACTCTTACGTCATTCTGATACAGCCACCTCATGAGGTCAGTTAATTGGCATGTTGAATTGAACCCCCACCGCGCATCACTGGTGTGAAAGGAACAGCCTAACACGTTGATAGCGGGATATTCAGCAGTGTGAAAGAGACCTTTAAGGGTCAAGGGCAGTACATTTACATGCTTCAGCACAGTTTTGAAAGGGAAATAATAAGAGCCAGGAAACAGGATGTGGCCAAAAAGGGAGAAAATTGTACTACTATATAATAATGATGCACTTAAAGTTAGAACTGTGAGATTACACCCTGGCATTGGAAACAGTGATGGCGGTGAAAGCGGCTACTTACTGCCACAGCTTGCGTCTCTGAACGGGGGAGAACCACAAGGCATGCACTCCAAATCCTCCTGGCCATCCAGCCGCCGTTTACTGTAATACCTGCGTTTAAAGAGATATATAAATATATGAGGAGTTTGGTACCAAAACGCTATAAAAGCCATTCTACGTCACTTTCAGAAATCATTTTATTAAAGAAAAAAAAGAAGAAAAAGAAATCATTTTATTACATTTTATTTTTTAGATGTATGAGTGCAACTACTTTTTTGGATACTTTTACTTGACTTATTATTATTACCTCCGCCAAGGAGGTTATTTTTTGCTCAGCATGCGTGTGTGTGTCTGTGAGCAACATAACTCGAAAAGTACAGCACAGATTTGGATGAAATTGTCGGACAACGTGTATATTGGGACAAGTAAGAACTGATTCGATTTTGGTGGCGATCGGTGATCCAGAACACCATCTGTGACCACATTGTCTTGGCAGAGAACTGTTTGAAACTCCATCATTTCTTTTTTACAGACAGCCCATTTCAGTCCATTTAGCCTGGCCCTATAGGGGCTGCTCAGCTCACCCTGGCAGGCACTCTCCACACATGGCGTTCCTGGTGGGCGTGCAAGACGACAGCTCTCTCCTGTTCACTCGCCGACACGCCTGGCACATCTGACAGGGATGGGACCCCGAGGCCTCCTTAAACCAGCGGGCACCACAGGGCTGGCAGCGGGCACGCACTCCATAGCCGTAGCCACAGTCCTGTGGGGGAACAGTTCAAAAATACTTCCTATGATGTATTTCCCCTGTGTGTGTTATGAGTCAGCCTTGGGTTTATTTTAGTGGTTTGTGATGCCTTAGAGGTGCAAACACTGACATCATTTTTGATGTTCACTGAGCTTTTTTTTTTTTTTTTTTTTATTGGTTTGTAATGCCTTAGGTGCAATTACTTGCGTCACAATCAAAGCTTAAAAAAAGGTAGCTTATTACACTAATTTTATAGGCTGGAAGTACCAATGCTCCTTTGATGCTCCATTTAATTTCGCTCTGCAAAGCAGCATGGTGTCCATGGCCAATCTCTAGCCCTGCTTTTGGGATTCCATCACAACATGGGGAGGGACTAGCCTGGCAGTACCCATGCTGCTTTGCGTGCTCAATTTCATTAGAACTTATCTCATGGCTTTGGTATAATTGATATGATTGGCTATGAGCTACGTGAGCTACATACAGACGCTTGTCATAGACATTGTATTATGCTTGGCTCTGGACGCTCACAGCACTCTGAACACTCCTCCTCTATGACAAAATGAATAGGTGGGTCTCCTGACTAAATATCGCTTGTGATTATTTAGTTAGATGTTAACCAGGATACTTATTTCATGTAGTTTTGGATGTTTAGTTTAGTAGGCTATATAGTTCTTGATGTTAGTGTCTGTTATAATGTTTTAACACCGGATTTCTGAGAACTGAGGGAGAACACAGGGGGAAGGGAAAGATAGGATGCTCATGTCAAATAATTGTCTGAGGGTATTATAGCTCATGGCCGGGTCATACTTTAGACAATATGCCAAGCTGCTGCACTCTTCCCCTGTGCCCATCCCTCCATCAAGTTCATTCTGTAGAAGTGCAGATACTTCTACTCCCATCATTGATTTCTTTTCATCGCTGTCATAGTCTTTGTTCAGTATCCTTCTATGTGCAGGTGTGTTTGTATGTATCTGTATGTATGAATGTATATATATGTATATTTGTATGTGTGTGAACATGTGCAAATGTGTACATCAGTGACGTGCAGACAAGGTGCATGATTGATCTAAAGGGGGTAGGAGTAAACAAGTGTATACTTCTTCCCACTCCTTTTCAAATGTATTAAGATGCGTCTTTCGGACTTTTTTTTCTTTTTATGTATGTATGTTCCTTTGTGTTACATTTGAAATAAATCAAAATCAATCAATCAATCAATCCTTCATTACAGTATTTAGCTTCCCTAGACTGAAATTAACTTTCCATTTTGCCATCGATCCCAAATGTATTTTCTCCTGTCCTCGACTGACTCTTGTCTACTTTTTTTCACCTCTTGTTTTCCTTGGCTGTCAACCTTACTCTCCTCTGCCCATGGGACTAGTGTGAACATGTGCAGGGTGTGCCAATAAGATTCCTCTTCAGTGAGGGGGCAAACTAAGTTCTGCCTTTGTAACCTACTACCACAAGCAATACAGTAGCCTAGTCTTAAACTGAGAAAGAAGGAACAAAGTAGAAAGAAAGACATAAATAATTTACAGAGCTATGGACTGAATCTGTCTTCTGCCTTTGTAGCCTACCACAAGCTGCAGGGCAAAGCTGAGGGAGAGAGAAAGACAGAAAGAAATCACAGATTGAATCACATGAGATTTCTCCTTAAAATGTAGCCTACCTCTGAGAGCTCCTGTCCTGGTGGACACTGCACACATGTATGGCATCCTCCACTGTCATAATACTGATTTTCAGAGCAATCCATTTTTTAATCAACTCAATAGGCCTATTTTGAGCAAGAAAAACAAACATTTTTTTAAAGAATGGAAAAAAAATGATTATTGTATCTCAAATCTCAGTTCAATCTTCACTTTGGATACAATAAGTCCATGCTGGCCAAAAGTCAACCATAAGAATAACACAACCGATTACATTAATCAAAACAACAATTTTGAAACTTTTCTGAGATTTGAGATTTGTAAGTAGCCACCTAAATCGCATATCATTTTCTTTTCTTTTGTTCCATAATGAGAAAAGAGACATTTGCAATCCAACCAAGAAAGAAATTAAACTCAATGAAAACCAACCTAAATAGCAGTTAACGTGACCTAAATAAACACATTGAAAACGCTTCTGTTAAGTCATAGCCTACTATATTTGAGCATATGCCGTCATTTAAAAATAAATCCTAGTGGCTCCAAACTATGAATTATAACGAGCAAATATATTTTAAAAAGTGCCCAGTATTAGGCTAAATGATATTTGATCCGTGGGCCACAATTACAATGACTTCTTGTTGAGTGTAATCGACATGTTCCATATTTACACTGGTTGCGTTCCATGGTATGTAAGTAAAGTGAGTCAGCACATTGCGTGGTGTAATATGACAGCCAGCAATAACTTGCGCATCGCTCTCTCACTTCCACGTACAGGCCTACAGTAAGACTGTATAGTAAATTGAAGAGGGAAAAAATGCATACCTTTATCATCTGCTTTGGACAAATGTGACAGAGCGTCCGTATCGCCTCTGCATCTGTGTTTTACAAGTTGGTACGATAATTTGGGCTTCGCGTGGGACTGCCAGGTCAGTAGCCGGACAAGTCTCAACATGTTCCTTGCGCGGCACCCGAACGGTGGCAGCGTCACCTACGATGAACCCCACTAATGGGTAGCCTGTTATGGATGCTTATCCCCCCTCTCTCCCCGAGAACAGTTCCAATCGCAATTTCCATCGATATTTGGTGGAAGGATAGTTAGTCCTGCATGACCGTTGCAATCAATCAAACCCAGGCAGTAGCTTAAAACTTTGGAGTCGGGTGCTCCTGAGGCCTAGCGCAAGGCTTTCTAACTAAAACTGAACGTTTATAGCAGTTTATGCTTTTAAAAGGTATGTCCCAATTTTTCCACTGTTCTTCACACCTGTGTCTTCACCTCCAAAGACTTTTGGCATGGACGCATATAGCATTACCAACATTGTCATAATCTGGATGCCTTGCCAATGCATGTGGCAATATAGTAACATGTCCAATATGTCATCTATTGGTGTAGGCTACTGTAGGTAGCCTACCCTATCACTAATATGCCTAAAAATGTAGGCTACATTTTAGTTTAATTGTGATCTGTGTTTATATATGCATGAATATTAGCATAATCTTATTCAAGCACTTGGAATACGGATAGATATTTCCATTATCTGCTTTTATGATAATAGACACTTCAACCACCAGGGGGCAGCAAGTAGGTTCCACATGCTTTCCAGGCCAACCCCCTTTAAGCACCATCATCCTCTTGCAGTAAGCAGACACCACAGACAGACATCACATCATTGTTTTTCTGGATAAAGGTCTGTTCAAGACAGCAGGGCTGTCACTCAAACCCAAAGGTGGAGGTGGAGCATCCTGCATTTTCAAAAGTTTAAAATAGCCTACATGAAATTGTAGACTGTGGCTGTAGGCTCTCAATCATGCCAATCAACTACAGTAGCATAGTCATTTTGAAGTGCCCCCATTTAGTTAGGTCACCTCTGTCTGGGTAGAATCACAATGTTTACTGAGATATTTGGGCCTGATTTTCACTTGTCTGATTTTACTGGGTTGTTAAATCTGAGACCAGTCTGTTCAAATTAGTGCTGGCAAAATTAACTGATTAATCATGTGATTAATTCAAATAAATTAACTCTGGTTAAAAAAATTAACTCAGATTAATCCTGACTGGCTGAGCCTCATATACTATTCCCAGTATGCAGCATGGTATGCAAGCAGCAGAAGAGGCCTACAGGCCATATGACCAGAAACTCATTAATTAATGTGCTTTAGGTGCTCTACCCGACTCAAAGTTAATTGAGCACCACACTACTCCTTTGATATTTGTCATGCACTGCATGCTACACGCTTCTGTCTACAGAGATACGAGTAGTACTGTATGTAGTCAAGTAGTTATAGCATACCTGGGCAAACTAAGGCCCGGGGGCCAGATGCGGCCCGCGGAGCTATTTAATGCGGCCCGTGGAGCCTTCCCAAAATAAAATAATTTCTCATTTAGTCATGGTGACTTAGATTATAGGCCTTATTTATCAAATGTGTTGTATTCATGAAATGCAAATTCCACCCTTTTAAACCTGCATATTAACATGTCCTCTGAAGAAATTGGTGCTACTGGCTTGAGACTTGAGACACTCGGCCCGTCAGTCAAAATCTAAAAGCCAATATGGCCCCTTGGCCAAAATAATTACCCACGCCTGAGTTAAAGGCATTTTGGGAAATGGCGACTAGCTGAATCTGACACTTAATTAGAAGCACCTGTACACACTCAGAAGCAGGGCTGTTCCACTTCCTCTTCGGCTGCATCCATAAAGGTCTATTGAGTAATTCGGGAGTAGTTTGCTGTGAAACGTCACATAAGACGCCTCTCTCTCTCTCTGAGTCTCTCTGTGTGTGTGTGCGTGTGTGCGACTCTGTATGTGTGTTGCTGCGATACTGTATGTGTGATGCGTTACTTATGATATCAGAAGTGTTCATTCTTTGTATATAAATACTCAACTGCAACAGCTGGATGTCCTATTTCTATGAAGGCATATTCCCTCCTGTTGTGTGTGAATGTGCGCGTGTGTGTCTCTCTGTATGAGTGTTGCGATGAAAGACACTTATATCAGAAGTGTTCATAAATACTCAACTGCAACAGCTGGATCTCCTATTTCTATGAAGGCATATTCCCTCCTGTTGTGTGTGTGTGTGTATGTGCGTGTGTGCGTCTCTGAGTGTTGCGATGAAAGACACTTATATCAGAAGTGTTCATTCATCCCTGTTCTTGATTGCCCTGTAATAATCTTAAAGCAACAACATAAAATTCAGTCAGTAACAATTTTTAAGCTTTAGTTTATCCTATTATATAATTTCTCACTTCCCTGTTGTGGTTACCTTCTCTTTACCTTCTGTGTGACAGGACCTACTCTCTCGGCACGCCTACACTAACCCTGTCTGTAGAGTCTTTGAGTTTGAGTTGGCTAAAAAAAGGGGGGAAAAAAGCGGACATATCTGAATTTCTCTGTATAGACTGTAGACTCTGACTGACACAGGTGTCTGGCTGCTGTGCTTTAAAGGTCATACATGTGTGGGTGGTATTTTCGCGGTATCACCTCAGTGAATGCTCTTAGACACTACACTCCGATGACATGCGTGCTGAACACAACAGTAGTAAGAGGATGTGGGCCAAGGCTACACAGCTGCAGCCCTGCTGGTAAAATCAGTCTAAACATGGTTGCTTGCCATGTAATCACTGCGGCAAAGCTGACATTCAGTGACTGGTATTTATTTATTTATTTATTTATTGCTGGTGCAATACGGAATAGGATGATATTACTGTATGCTGTCATGAGTCAATTTCAACACAACAATGCTGACCAGGTGTTCTCTTCCCAAAAGCATAATAGCTAACCAAGTATGAAATGCAACTGGTTATTATTAGTAACTGCTTTTGGGCAAATGAACAAAATACCAAAAATCAAATCAAATGAAAAAACATCTCTGTTGAGTTGCAGAGAGATGGAGGACACAAAGAAAAAAGATCCTGAGTGCAGAGAGTCTATTGCGTAGATTTGGTGAATACTGTATTCGGCAAGTCTACACAATTCCGAGACTTGGCAAACAAAAAATCAGTCATACAACTCTCTGGTCCCTCCCCCATTCTCTACTTCACTCCTCAACTGCCTCTTAAACCCCTCCCTCGCTGTAGCTTACAGCTGTGATTGGCAGGCGACAGGCAGCTATCCCTCCCTCGGAAGCAGATTGGTGGAATACTTCAGGGAGTCCTGAATTTCTGCAACATTGATTACAGGGTTTATATGGAGCTAAAGAATTAAAGTTTTTTCCCCTAAATAGCCTTTTTCATGTACTATTTAAACAATAACAACAATTCTACGAAATTTGATTTTAAAAGAGTTGCCGAATACACCTTTCAAAGCTGGTGATATATAGCAGAGAGAGAGGTAGTAGTCTGTAAAAGCTGTATCAATATATCAATGTATCAATGAACCGCTAAGATATGTAAGGGATAACGGCCGCCAAGGTGTCCCGATATCAGAAAAATAATGGACGACACGAAGGCGAAGAACAGCCCGACAGCAAAGCCGAAGTTTGCCTACGCGAAGTCCATTATTTTTCTTATATCAGGACACCTCGAAGGCCATTATCCCGCTTATCACCCGGTTGCAACTAAAACGTATAGATGGTAAGCAAGTGTTTAAAACATAAAAGAAACATGTGGCTCCGTTTAGAAAGAAGTTATCCTGTTCGGTTGGGGTACTATTTTCATATGAAAGAAGATCCGCAAGGCTGCATTCTAAAGAGCATTGATATAGAACGCTGGTGAAACTTTTTTAACCCAACAATGCCTCAGGTGTCCTGTTATCTAGAAATAACGGACACCTTGACAGCCTATCAGAAAACAGTATTCCATTCCACCGGGTGATAATCTCTGATAACTCAATATTTATTTGGAGTGTGTGTCTTTTGACATTTGTCTCTTTGTCCAGGTCTCTTTTTCAACAGCAAATGTGAACGAAAAGGATCAGAAATCATTTCAAGTCTATTCCAGTTATCTGGAATGTCTCAATGTGTGTAATTGGTGATTCACAAATGCTGCAACACAATTCACAAATATTTCCAGTTTTACAACGAGTGATAAAAGAGAGTGCAGATTTAAGATTACATGGTCGATTTGAGACACTGTGCTGCTCCAGTGCTTTGGGTCTCGGTGGGAAGATCTCTGAAGGTCGTGAGTGGATGCCAAAGGCAGCCTGACCATTCTGAAATACCAAAGATAAGACTGACTGAAACATTTCACACCTGCAGACACACACACACACACACACACACACACACACACATATACACACAGACACACACAGGCACACACAACCCTAAGCCATCACACACACACACACACACACACACACACACACACACACACATAAGACATCATCACACAGACACACTCACCCCTAAGCCATCACACACACACACACACACACACCTAAGACATCATCACACAGACACACTGACCCCTAAGCCATCACACATACACATTCACACACACACACACACACACACACACACACACACCTAAGACATCATCACCACACTCACACATACACTGTACACACACACATGCACACACACACACCTAAATCATCACACATGGACACACAAACCTAGACACACACACACACACACACACACACACACACACACACACACACACACAGGGCTGGACTATGACCATGAAAATGAGAGAAAATTGTGACAGAAATGCCCGGGCCTGTATGCCCTATAGCCAGTCCACTCCAGCACACTTCTAAGATATCAGCACCACAGCATGACATCATACACAGACACACACACACACACAGACAGAGACACACACACACACACCTAAGACATTATACAAAGGCACACACATATACACACACCTACACACACCTAAGGCATCAGCACCAGCAATAGCAGGGCTTGTTGAAAACACTCACCCCTAAGCCATCACACTCTCTCTCACTCACACACACACACACACACACACACACACACACACACACACACACACACCTACACACACCTAAGACATCAGCACCTTGGTGTTAAACCACCACAGTATGGCCTGTTGAAAACACACTTGAAATAATGACTTATAGTCAGGGGTATTCCAAGCCTTTGTTTTGGTCCACTTCAACAAAGCATCTAAGACACACAATGATTGAGCTATTTGGCAAGAGTCAGGGCCGTTGCAACAGGACAGGCAAACCAGGCAATTGCCTGGGGCCCCAGGCTGAAATGGGCCCCCGAGATTGGCTGTTTTAGTAATTGGTAGTCTATTTTGTGGTGTTTTTCAATAGAATGTGACTTTAGGCTGCAGTTAGACAATTATAACATCAACACAAATAATTATAGTAATGAAAGATGCTTGAAGATTCTAACAGTGTGATTCATGTAGCCCAGGTGTTTATGGGAAGTGAAGGAAGTGAACTCATGCCCTGTTTGTTTGGGGTCCCCAAAGTACCTTGAAACGGCCTTGGCAAGAGTGGCTGCCCAGGCTGCATTCTAGTCTGGAAGACGGAGACTAAAGCTGGGAACAGACCTACCGACTTTCTCAGTCTTTTACGATTAGAACGCCAGTCTTTTACGATTAGTGAGCCAAACCTACAGACTCAATCTGGGACGATTGACAGTCGTTCATGAGCACAAACCTAACGATCGAGTTGTCGGCATTTTAATGTCATAATTGGTATCATAGCGACCTCAGAACGGACTGGTTAAGATCATATCAAACATGTTTGATTCAATCCGACCCAGTCGTAATTGCGTCAACAATGGGAAGAATCGCATCGTTACAAACACACATAACGATTTTAGCCATGACTGAAACTTGCGACTACTCCTGATTACCCGTGACTACCCATGACTGGCCCTGACGTTCCATCGTATCAAAATCGGGGTTAATAATCGGTAGGTCTGTTGCCAGCTTAATTCCTTGTTCTGTGGGAGTCCCCTCGCCCAGATATTTTAATCATCACACACTGAAATGAATGAACGCTTTGACCGGTGAACCTGCTGACATTTAAGCTTTATAGGCCACTGAGGCCTTTCTCTACCAAAGTACATAATCTATGATTATACCCAAGTGTACAAGTGCATAATCATAGACCACAATGAAAGAGGTGAGTAGATGGGGGGATATTAGAGTAATATGTTGTGGATATGAGAATGAATACTTCTACGGTTGAGTGTCAATGGTTATTCATACTCAAAATATTACTGTAGGCAGAGTTTTTAGGGTTACGACAGGGATTCCACCTAATGTTTTTTTTTTTTTTTTTAAGATATTTTTTAGGGCTTTTTGCCTTTACTTCGATAGGACAGTAGAGAGTGCGACAGGAAACCAGTGGGAAAGAGAGAGAAGCGTAGGGATCGGGTAGCGACCCCGGGTCGGACGCAAATCCGGGTCCCCGGATTCGCGGCACGACTCACCAGCCCGCTGAGCCACGGTGCCCCCACCAAATGTCTTTTTAAAAACATTTTTTTTTTTCTAACAAAATACAATCAGAAAACAGTGTGATAATGCTGCAGTTCTGTTTGGGGATCATTGCTCAGATATTTAATTTACAGTAAAATACAAGAAAAATCTTTGGAGAGAACAAAATGAGAAAGAACACAAAGCCTGTACAGAGAAATTATCTTAAACATTTAGTTTGGCCCGTAGGCAAATAGTCTCGCTAACATAAAGGATAATGTATTTCCTGAATCAGTTTGGTTTGACCTCTAGGGAAATATTTTCTATACATTTTCCCACTTATTTTTAAATTATTTATTTTCTTGGCTTTCATGGCTTCTGTGGATAAACAAATAGTTCATCACGCAACTTGAACTTCAAACATTCTTTAGAATGCAGCTGATCTTTCATTTGCAACAAAGTTCCGTTGTTGAAGTGAATGATCATTATGCACAGAATGATATGCAGATTTAAATCTGTACCAAAAACCCTGTTGCTATTGACAGCGGTCATTATATTTTCGCAGCGGTTGTTATAGTTCATGTAAAAGAACTGATCTGTGAAATGGGGTCAAAGTCAAAGTGAATGGAACCTCCCACAACATTCTAGAGAGTCATATAATAATCTAAACTAAGTAATCACAAGTCTACGCTAGTTCGTCCCCGTTCTGTGAATGGATCCCAAAAGCAGGGCCAGAGATTGGCCATGAACACCACGCTTTGCAGGAAGAAATGAAATCGAACGTACAAGACAGTGGTGATCCCAGGCTAGTAAGCGAATAATCACTGTGTGTCTACAGACCCTTATACTATAGGACAGTTCGATTGTTAGTGTCATAGTTGTTTTCACACTGTTAGAATGTCCTATCATTGTTTTTATAGTAGTTTTCATTTTTTTAAAATTGCAACAGTTTCTATCTGCATTTGTCTATCACTGATAAAAGTTTCTTTCAGCCATAGATGGAAAAACAGCACAAGATAGTGCTGTGTGTAACCTTGAATTATAAAAGGAAAGAAACTGGCGCACAGTTTCAGCCTTGGCATTTAAGCTCGAGGAAACCTTGCACTTTCCTATTTGAGCAGGCAGCTCTCCCACATAGTTACTCCTTTCCACGTAAACACTATCATAACACTCTATCTCTTGAGATCTATCTAAACTAAACCAGTCACAGGTTGTAGGCCATTTACTTATTATTATGATACTTGTTGAACAGGCATGTTGAACATCTTTTCCTTTGGTTTGTTTTTATTGCATTATGGAGACCTATAAAAGGCCAACATCAGCAACTATGTTTTGTTTGCACGGTAGAACAGCCACACATGCATGAAACGTTTATACTACGGTGACTATAAGTATATTTGAAGAGTTCAGATGCAAAACCCACTAAACACCATTTTTGTGAAAACTGAGTTAATGATATTGTGTGAATCGTGTATAAATTTAGAATATGTAAATGAAATGTTTTTGTGAAAAAATAAAACAAAAACTGCTCCCCACCATGTGTAAAATATCTGTTTAAAATCAAAACACTGTAAACGCCTGATAAAAAATGGTCTCTTTCTCAAAAAGTGGTCATGTGGAGTTAGGGGTTTTGCATCTGAACTCTTCATTTAGAACCCTTCTCTAGCTAATGGTGTTGACGGTAATTATGTGTCTGACATCAGTTACACACTAATTCATGTTAATGGGTGCAAGAAATGCAGTGAAATGATTCAGTCTATATTGGTATGTATCTCAGGGGTGTTGGGCGGAATGATGGATTGTGTAACATCAGGCAACAGGAAGCATTTCATTACAGTAAGAACTGTCATCTTCCAAATACTGCAGCCCGTCTAACGGTTTTCCTGTAATACCGAAACAGACCAGGGTGTGTCAGCATCCTCCTGGAAGAGATAGAGACACAAGAGAGGATTTGAAATAGATACATGAGGATACATGTTCTGAGGTCAGATCCAGGTAAAATGGAAAAGACATTTTAAACTTGGTAGAAGTCCATTGTTGATTAAAGTTTGATGTATCTAGTTTAAGGGCTTAATCCCAACTTTGACCTTTAAGGCAAAGCCATTATTCCTTAGAGAGACATGTTTAACAGGAACAACCCTAGACATGATACTCACACAAACACAAACAGCCCCCTCTCACTCTATCATTTACTCATTCCACCATCTTGATTACTCTACTTCTCCAGGACCACAAACCTCTTGTTCAGCGTCAGTCATACAGCAGTGATACATTGATATTGCAATAATCATCTGCTTTAAGAGCACAGCAGAGAACATACGGTATTGCATTACAGTTTATTTACCCTTAGTGCACAACATCAAGTGCACTGACAGACGTATCTGAATGAGACACCAAGATGACCAGTTTGATGCAGAATAAAATTCTTGGCACACGTGTCCAAAGCTCTGCTGGAACATCATTTTGCGGGTCATCTCTGATCGTGGAGAAGAAATTAATTTGTGATTGAAAATTGGATTGAGATGGAAAACTGCTGTGTGTGTGGCTCTTTTGAGTAGATTGAGTGTTTTGATTGAAGCTATACTACTATCAGTATTGGCCAATGCCTGACTGACTGAGGCAGATAGAAAAGAGGTTACCTGGCAACTGTTGGAGGATGGGCTCATCTTGATCCTGAGGAATAAACTCTGATCTCTCTTGAATCTTACAGGATATCTTGCTTGTGCTTTGAAAGTGATATGGTTGACAAAATCCCATATCTGGCCCTCGTTGCCCAACATGGTAACCTGTTCGACAAGGATAGAAGACCTATGCAACTAATGAGAACTGTTCATGCAATTAGTGTAGGATACTGACAATTGATTATCTGCGTGTAACCCACTTACTTATAGATACTCCCTAACCTTACCCCTTTGCTGCTGACCTAAGAATTCTATGACGGTCCCTAGAGCGTGCGCTAGAACTTTTTTTTCAAATAAGAAATAGGCAACTGCCGTTATGAACCAGACTTGATCATTGAACAGACACAAGAACCTTTTCCTACTTATGAATGACTAAATCTGATATCTAATCTGTAAATAATAATAATAATACCTTCCGAATTTCATCTATACTTCTGATCAACTTTCCTCTTCAATCAAATCAACTTTATTCCTTTCAATCCTTCCGTCTAGGTGAGTCACTGATCCCTAACAATATTTCTTGATACTTTCTTATTATTAGCCAATTCGTTCAAATAGATTAAAACTTATTATCTTTAATACAGATCACCATCTTCAATCAAGATCAACGATTGTCGGAGATCTTGATTTTTATTAGAAGATATCCTGGTGAGCTTCTTGCAACTGTAAATGTTATGCTAAGCTAAGCTAATTATCATAAGATAGGTCCTAATGGTCTTTATTAGATCCTGATAAGTGTAACAAAGTAGACATGCTCTTAAAACCAGTCAGGATAAGATAAGGAGACCTTGACTTTTATGATTTAATAGGCTCAGGATTATTTTAACGCTATAAATATAATTGTAGACTTTAATAATCTGAGTCAAGGAAAGTTACGTTTTGGACAGCTAGCTTTCAAGCTAGTTGGTTCCCTAGCAACCAGGCTGACTCTGGAAACGTAGCGCTCTCCAGACGTAACTGAATGTATGGAGAGAAACAATTAATTGAACTGTTTCTATGCTTTTCACGTTAAGGATGAGAGTTTAGTTAGAATCTACCTGTAATATATTAAACATGCATGTGATGGTATGCAACTGTATATTGTAGCTGTAAAGTAATCTGTACACTTTTGTGCAGACTGGTTTTTTGTGAACCTGGAAAACACCCTGTGTCTTCGTCGCTGTCCGCTTGTGGAGAACGCCCTGTGATCCCCATCCTTCCTACTATCATCATCATTCCCCCTTGCATGCCCCCCTTGCCTATCCCTGGCTGAACTCCCGCTACCTGCCACTATCCCTTGCCCCCCTGGACTCTGGTAGGACTGAACTGTACTTTTTGGATCGGATTTGAAATGGACTGAGTCGCACACTTGCCTTCACACTTTCTTTTACCTTTCTTTTTCTTTTCAGTTTTGAGTGCACTCATTTTCATTTGGGTTTATTTTTATTTAGTTATCTTTTATTTTGAGATCTCAAAGGGGTTTTATTTAATATTTTATTTATTTAATTTATTTAATTTCTTTTATTTGTTCTTAGAACTTCAGTGCCGGCACTAGTTATTGTAGCCACATTACATAGTAACATTTTGAGTGTTGTTCTGGTACATTACACCTGGCACATCCATTACACAACACGTACAATTTAGAACTAAATAGTTAAATAGATTCTAAATAGCCTACAATTGAAATATTTAAAGATACTTTACTTAGCTTACTTGATTCTTCATATCTACACATTTACTAATCATTCTTAAAACCTAATACATTCTACTTTTTCATATCTACACCTTTACAAATCCAATTTAGATCTTCTTATTGACATTCTATTTATTCCTCTTATTGATAACTTTACCAATTGCACTTAAATACTGCTTACATGATTGTGATTTGCACAGATTAAATTATTCTATTCATCTATTCCTCTATTTTGTCTAAATAAATATTTATTGTATTTTCAACCTTATCTCAGTGAGTGTGTGTGTTGATTGGGGTGAGTAACTCGTGTGGTCTAGCCTTAACTAAACCAGTCTCTAGAACCTAGCAATTAGATTTAGACTGTTCCTGCACTAGCACAGGCTTTTCCTGGTCGTGCGGGTTACAGAAAGTTGGCGAGCCAGCCCAGGAGATTGGTTAACTAGTGTTTAAGACCACATACCAGACCCCCTTGACCACACCTCATTAAAAAGTATATATATGCTATACATTTCCAGTAATTTACTTGAAAATATCTCTCAACTTACTCAAACATGGATCTTTGCAACCGTTATGAAGTAAGAGGACAGTGCTGCTTGATAGTAGCAGGTGTCGATCAAAGATGCCCTGACGAAATAATAATTAGCTTTCTTGAACAAAATGGCAAGATTTCAAAATGCATTAGGATACCTGATGAGCCTAATCAACCTAATGGTAGAGTACTAATAGTTTTTGCTTCAGAAAACTCAATATCCAAGATCAACCCAGATACCCTTGGTTATATACCTAGTCCCAATGACTCAAATACCTTATGGTATATAAGAACAGTTCCAGACATCTGCCAAGAAGACTTGGGCAAAGAGCTAGCACTGCAGTACCTGGAAGAATTGAGTGCCATAGGTGGCAGTGCCACAACGGGATATGCCAGCATCCTGGAAAAGGAACTGAGACGCATTCAGTCAGGAACTTCAGAAGTGCACAGCATTCCCTCCCAAAAAGACACACCCCTGTCACACACTGAGAGTGGCATAGATGTTGAAGCCACTCATAGCATGGATTCACAAGGTAGCAGTCACCCCATGCCTGAGGTCCTTCCTTCAAGTAACCACTCCACTGTACATAGCCCCCTGAGTCTTGGCAATGATGTCATCAACCCACCCAGTGTCCAGAGAGTAGTTGTTGAACATGTCATCAGGAATGATTCTGTTCCATCATACTCAAACCAGACTAAAATCCGTACCTTCTCAGGAAGAATTCCAAAGCCGAACGGCGAAATAGATTATGAAGCATGGAAAACTCAAGTCGAGTTGCTTCTGAGTGACCCTTATGTCACAGACTCACAGAAGGTGAGGAAGATCCTGGATAGTCTGGTTGGCCCAGCCGCTGACATGGTTAAGCCACTTGGGACCACGTCAACCCTGTATGCATATGTTCATCACCTTGAGTCAGCTTTTGGTGTTGTAGAGGATGGAGAGGAGCTTTTTGCGAAGTTCTTGAGCATGAACCAAAATGCTGGAGAGAAGCCATCAGATTTCCTGTTCAGACTCCAGACTCTTCTTACAAAGGTCATTTCTCGAGGGGGAGTCCTTCTCCAAGAGTCAGACAAACATCTGCTTAGGCAGTTTTGCAGAGGATGCTGGGACCACTCTTTGCTTATCGGGCTACAGCTTGAACAGAAAAAGAGCCATCCGCCATCTTTCCCTGAGCTGCTGCTTCTGCTTAGGACAGAAGAAGACCGCCGTTCAGCCAAGATGGACACGAATGAAGAAGCATATGGGGAGCTCCAAAGCTATAGCACATGCCCACACTGTGTATGGCTTATCCACCTGTTACAACGGCCTTGAACTTACCAGTTGAGGAAAAGCAAAGTGATACTCAGAATCTGCTAAACGAAATATCCGAGCTACGCAAACAGGTCACCACTCTGTCCATGAATGCACAGCCAAGCAGGATTCCAGCCGACGCCAGCTGCATGATCACAAACGCCTCCACGCCTCGATACGACACTCCACGCTGTCCTCAAGCCTTGGTTCTGCTTCAGATGTGGTGAGGATGGCCACATAGCTGCTCGCTGTTCCAATGCTCCCAACCCTGTTCTGGTCAATCAGAAAAATACAGAGCTGAAAAGAAAGCGTGAAGCTCAGAGGACACAGCACACAGTCTCATCCATGCCTTTAAACTAGTCGCTGCTCCTGTAGCGGGACGCTCAGGAGCAAGGAGTCAGAAATTGAGTCCCACACCCTTACACACCATTGTAAGAAGAACAAATAGAAATGAAGATCACCCGCAACAGCCATGTCACAATGATCAGTTCCTCCCTCATGGACTTGTAGGGCCACGCTGCACCGCCTCTGTCTTCATTGAGGGAATAGAATGTGAGTCAATCCTTGACACTGGATCACAAGTCACCACAGTTTCAGAGACATTTTATTTGAACAACCTGTCTTTCCTCCCCATCCAGCCTATCCAAGCTCTGTTCCAGATTGAAGGGGCAGGAGGTCAACATGTCCCCTATAAGGGTTATGTACAAGCTCTCATCTCTTTTCCCAGCAACATTACTGGTGTAGCTGAGCAGATCACCTCACTTGTCCTCATTGTGCCAGATTGTCAATTCAACACTCAGATTCCCCTGCTGGTTGGCACTAATGTTTTGGACAGACTGTATCAAGATGGAGTGGAAAGGCATGGATTAGAGTTTTTACAAAGACCCGACCTTGACAGTGACTGTGTTTTGCTGTTTCAACACGTCGCCTTAAGTCATCAAGAAGACAACTCAGCCAGTCATGTGAAGCTTCATGGATGTCATTCTGTTGCCATCCCAGCGGGAGGAAAAGTGACAGTGTTTGGGGATGTCAGGATCAATAAGAACTCTCCACACTCCCTTTTGTGGTTGAGTCCCCCGATATGTCTCCACTGCCGGGTGGTGTGTTTGTTGAGAGTGCTCTTCAAGAGATTCCACATAGATCGTCAAACAAGATCCCCATTGTGCTGAAGCAACACGACTGACCGAAATATCAAACTGCATCCAAAGCGAGTGATAGCCCAAATGATGGTAGCACAATATGTGATGCCACCTGAATCACATTCAACATCAGAAACCTCCTTGTTGCAGAACACGACATTGGCCTTCAACTTGGATGATTCTCCCATCCCTGAGGAGTGGAAAGCACGGATCACTGAAAAGCTGAACAACATGCCAGAGGTCTTTGCTGTCGATGACCTGTCCTATGGCCATACATCCACCATCAAGCACCACATCCGCCTTCAGGACGACACTCCCTTTAGAGAAAGACCCAGGCCCATTCATCCCTCCGACAGAGAAGCCGTCAAACAACACCTCAGAGAGCTGCTGGATGCTGGAATTATCAGAGAGTCAGAGAGTCCGTTTGCCTCACCCATTGTCGTTGTGAAAAAGAAAAATGGAAAAATTCGTCTTTGTGTTGACTACAGAAAATTAAACATGCGAACGGTCAAAGATGCTTATGCTCTCCCCAACATTGAAGACACCTTCTCCGCCCTCAGCGGTGCTAAATGGTTTTCTGTAATGGACCTGAAGTCGGGCTATTATCAAGTCGAGGTTGCAGAGGAAGACAAGCACAAGACCGCCTTTGTCTGCCCTCTAGGCTTCTGGGAGTTCAATCGGATGCCTCAAGGCGTAACAAATGCACCAAGCACTTTTCAGAGGCTTATGGAGAAATGTGTGGGAGATTTACATCTGAATGAGGTCCTAGTCTTTCTGGATGATCTCATTGTCTTCTCAGAGACATTAGAGGAGCATGAGACCAGATTGCTAAAAGTGCTGAATCGTCTCAAAGACTATGGTCTCAAACTGTCCCCAGAAAAGTGCCACTTCTTCAAGACTTCAGTCAAATACCTAGGCCATGTTGTCGACGCTGAAGGAGTTCACACAGATCCAAGTAAAGTCTCTGCTCTCAAAGAATGGCCCCGTCCCACCAACAGAAAAGAACTGAAATGCTTCCTGGGGTTTGCGGGATACTACAGGCGTTTTGTGGAAGGCTACTCTAAAATAGCAAAGCCACTGAATAGCCTGACTGCAGGATATGTACCACCGAGGAAGAGAGGAAAAGTTTACAAAAGAGAAAGGCTAAAACCCCCCATCAATCCCACTTTGCCCTTTGGAAATGAGTGGACTGAAGAGTTGTGAGGTTGCTTTCAGGACCCTTATCGATAAACTCACCTCAGCACCTGTCCTGGCCTTCGCAAATCCAAATCTCCCATATGTCCTTCACACCGACGCCAGCCGTGATGGGACTCGGTGCTGCCCTCTACCAGGAGCAGGATGGGAAGTTGCGAGTCATTGCCTATGCCAGCAGAGGCCTGTCCAGAAGTGAGCAGAACTATCCTGTCCATAAGCAAGAGTATCTCGCTCTGAAATGGGCCATTTGTGAGAAATTTCACGACTACCTTTATGGCACAGAGTTCCAAGTTTTGACTGACAACAACCCCCTAACTTATGTGTTGACCACAGCAAAGCTCGACGCAGCAGGTCATCGCTGGTTAGCCGCTTTGTCCACATATCACTTCACCATCAAGTACAGAGCAGGGAATCAGTAACCAAGATGCTGATGGATTGTCCAGGAGGCCTCAGAGTCCATCTGCAGAAGATGAGGAGTTCAAGCAGGAAAGAGCAAGGATTGAAGACCTGAAACAGCGGGTCCTGAATGGAGAAAACAGGATGGTCTCAGGCGACGTGCTCTCTGCTTTGTGTCAACGTCACTCTGTGACCACTTCTGCTGTTGGATGTGACCTGCCAGAGCTCCCTGTCCTTGCTGAGTCCTTGGCTCTTGATGCTTCGGCTGTTCCAGATCACTTTGAGTCTTCTGGGCAAGGCACCATCCCTGGAATGACTCACAGTGACTGGTACCAGTCCCAAAGAGAAGACCCCTCCATCGGACATGTCATCAGCCTGATCCAAAGAAATCACAAGCCCACCTTCAGAGAGACAGCTTCTGAGTCGTTGGAAGTCAAACTACTCCTCAGAGAATGGAATAGACTTGAGCTACAAGATGGAGTGCTGTTCCGGAGATGTCTGGATAGAGGTACAGAGATCCATCAACTGGTGTTACCCAGCAAGTACAGGGCCACTGCACTGCACAGTTTGCATGACGAACTTGGTCATCTTGGTGCTGAACGCCTCCTCCACCTCGCTCGTGCCAGATTTTACTGGCCAAAGATGTTCCAGTCCATTGAACTGAAGTGCCAGACTTGTGAGAGGTGTGTGAGGCGGAAGGCCCATGCCCAGAATGCTGCTCCCATGGAGAATATCCAGACAAGCTACCCCCTTGAACTTGTATGCATGGATTTTCTCTGTATTGAACCTGACAGTAGAGACACCAGAAACATCCTAGTCATCACAGATCACTTCACCAAGTTTGCCATTGCTGTGCCGACGAAAGATCAAAAAGCAAACACTGTTGCCAAAACACTATGGGACAACTTCATCGTCCACTATGGGTTTCCAAGCCGTCTACTCAGTGACCAGGGTAGAGACTTTGAATCCCATACCATCAAAGAGCTGTGTTCACTGATTGGCACAGAGAAGGTGAGGACCACGCCGTACCATCCACGTGGCAACCCTGTCGAAAGATTCAACAGGACTCTCCTTAGCATGCTTGGAACTCTTGAGGAGAAGGACAAGTACCACTGGAGGGACTTTGTGAAGCCTCTAGTCCATGCATACAATTGCACCAGAAATGACACCACTGGTTACTCCCCGTACGAGTTGATGTTTGGCAGGCAGCCAAGACTCCCCATCGATCTCATCTTGGGTCTTCAGCCAAAAGAAGATGGTTCCAAGTCTCATTCTGAGTATGTGAAAGGCCTTCGTCAACGTCTGCAAGACAGTTATGCCCTTGCCTCTGCAAACTCTAAGAAAATGGGAGAGAAGAATAAAGCCAGGTTCGACACCAAAGTTAGAGCAGCAGAACTCGTCCCTGGTGACAGAGTCCTGGTGAAGAACATGAATATAAGAGGAAAGCATAAACTTGCTGACAGATGGGAGAAAGAAGTCCATGTTGTGGTGAGAAGAATAGGTGATGGTCCAGTCTACATCATCAGACAGGAAAGAGGTGACACTCCGCACCGCACTCTCCACCGAGACCTCCTCCTGCCCTGTGGCTTCTTACCTGTTCATGAGACTGAACCAGAACCTGTAGTGAACCCGTCAACAAGAAGATTAAGATCCAGACACAAGACAGCTCAGCAGAATCAAAATGGCGACCATACTGATGACAGAGCGTCCAGCAGTGAGGAAGAGGAGGATTTCTATCCACTGCAGTTTGCTCAGACCTCCAGGAGGCCCCCCATTAGGACAGGTGCCATCAGAGAGGCAACGCAGATTATTAAAGAACAGCATCCTTCAGTTGAGTTAGCCATGAGTCCAGTTTCCCAATCCAGAGTCCCAGTCATGGATGAGTTGTCCCACTCTGATCCTGTTGAATGCTCACCTGATAGAACACCTGTGAACAAGACACTCACCCATGCAGTACCTCCAGTTGAGCCTTCTGAGGCATGCTCACCTGTCGATGGGCCACAGCGTAGAGTGCTTCTTCGAAGAAACCTACCTGAGGAAGAAGAGACAGAGACTGTGCCACCCAACGGTGAACCCCTTGACTTACCTGAACCTGCTTACTTACCTGAACCCCTCGACTTACCAGACCCTGCTGACTTACCTGAACCAGTTGACTTACCTGAGAGAGAATCCGCTGAAGTCCGAAGATCCACCCGTGACAGACGTCCACCTGAAAGACTGTGTTATGGAGACTTGGGAAGACCGTTGGTGCTAGCTCTTGCCTCTTTCTTTGAAAGTCTGGGCAGACATGTCTAAATCCTCTAGGGGGCACACTAGGTAGACACACTAGATAGATGTAGCACGCATGCAGAGACTCATGCGGTTTAGAGGGGGAGAATGTAACCCACTTACTTATAGACACTCCCTTACCTTACCCCTTTGCTACTGACCTAAGAATTCTATGACGGTCCCTAGAGCGTGCGCTAGAACTTCTTTTTCAAATAAGAAATAGGCAACTGCCGTTATGAACCAGACTTGATCATTGAACAGACACAAGAACCTTTTCCTACTTCTGAATGACTAAATCTGATATCTAATCTGTAAATAATAATAATAATACCTTCCGAATTTTCATCTATACTTCTGATCAACTTTCCTCTTCAATCAAATCAACTTTATTCCTTTCAATCCTTCCGTCTAGGTGAGTCACTGATCCCTAACAATATTTCTTGATACTTTCTTATTATTAGCCAATTCGTTCAAATAGATTAAAACTTATTATCTTTAATACAGATCACCATCTTCAATCAAGATCAACGATTGTCGGAGATCTTGATTTTTATTAGAAGATATCCTGGTGAGCTTCTTGCAACTGTAAATGTTATGCTAAGCTAAGCTAACTATCATAAGATAGGTCCTAATGGTCTTTATTAGATCCTGATAAGTATAACAAAGTAGACATGCTCTTAAAACCAGTCAGGATAAGATAAGGAGACCTTGATTTTATGATTTAATAGACTCAGGATTATTTTAACGCTATAAATATAATTGTAGACTTTATTTATCCGAGTCAAGGAAAGTTACGTTTCGGACAGCTAGCTTTCAAGCTAGTTGGTTCCCTAGCAACCAGGCTGACACTGGGAATGTAGCGCTCTCCAGACGTAACTGAATGAATGGAGAGAAACAATGAATTGAACTGTTTTTCTTATTTAAGTTGTGCCATTTTAGTTGGCTGCAATAGGACATAATAGTGCTGTTAACAGCACTATGCTGTTGTTTCAACCAGCTCTAGGAGCAACATATAAGGGTTTACGTTACGAAGCTTAGTTAATATAGTTAAACATGCATGTGATGTGTATGTGCAACTGTATGAGTTGATAGCATGTGATAAGTAATCTGTACACTTTTGTGCAGACTGGTTTTTTGTGAACCTGGAAAACACCCTGTGTCTTCGTCGCTGTCCGCTTGTGGAGAACGCCCTGTGATCCCCATCCTTCCTACTATCATCATCATTCCCCCTTGCATGCCCCCCTTGCCTATCCCTGGCTGAACTCCCGCTACCTGCCACTATCCCTTGCCCCCCTGGACTCTGGTAGGACTGAACTGTACTTCCTTTGGATCGGATTTGAAATGGACTGAGTCGCACCACTTGCCTTCACACTTTCTTTTACCTTTCTTTTTCTTTTCAGTTTTGAGTGCACTCATTTTCATTTGGGTTTATTTTTATTTAGTTATCTTTTATTTTGAGATCTCAAAGGGGTTTTATTTAATATTTAGTTTAAATTCATTTCTTTTATTTGTTCTTAGAACTTCAGTGCCGGCACTAGTTATTGTAGCCACATTACATAGTAACATTTTGAGTGTTGTTCTGGTACATTACACACCTGGACATCCATTACACAACACGTGCATTTTAGAAATAAATAGTTAAATAGATTCTAAATAGCCTACAATTTAAATATTTAAAACCTACTTTACTTAGCTTGGCTATTGATTCTTCATATCTACACCCTTACTAATCACTCTTAAAACCTAATACCTTCTACTCTCTCATATCTACATCTTTATAAATCCAACTTAGATCTTATTGACATCCTATTTATTCCTCTTATTAATACCTTTACCAATTGCACATAAATATTGTTTACATGATTGTGATTTGCACAGATTAAATTATTCCATTCCTCTATCTCTATTTTGTCTAAATAAATATTTATTGTATTTTCAACCTTATCTCAGTGAGTGTGTGTGTTGATTGGGGTGAGTAACTCGTGTGGTCTAGCCTTAACTAAACCAGTCTCTAGAACCTAGCAATTAGATTTAGACTGTTCCTGCACTAGCACAGGCCTCCTGGTCGTGCGGGT